>CM053588.1:73889062-73908452 GCA_028646515.1 Pseudochirops corinnae | reverse complement strand
GTGCCACAGGCTCCACGTGACCACATTCAGCCTATTAAGGAACAGAGTATACTTTCAAATATCCAAGGGTCCTCAGAGTCACGTAGCCACATTAGCAAAGGGCCTAGGGGCAGGGAAGATCTTTAGATTCCCATAACACAGGGTCATACAGTTATTATGTTTCTGAGGCCAGATTTGATTTCATGAAGATGAGTCTTTCTGACTACAGGCCTGGTACTCTATCCATTGTGCTGCCTCCTAGCTCTCCCCTATATAGATGGAGATATATCTATATCTCTTAGATATCCTTTATCAGAAGTATAAGGCACAAAGATTTTCTCCCTATCTGATAGTTTCTCTTCAAATTCTAGCTGCATTTATTTTGCTCAGGCAAAAGCTTTTAAATTTGTATATAAATCAAAGTAGGGGTGTGTACAGAGAACAACTGTGAATAAAGCTTATGTTCCCAAAATGCTTAGGGCTGAGAAAGCCTCAATCTTTAGAGAAAGATCTCTTTGAATTACTTCTCCCTGATGCCTATATGAAGAGTCCATACCATGATGACATCACTCTATGAGTCTTTTAATTGAGGAGTTGAGTAGACATACCTCCTGTGCACATAGTTTAAAATGGGAGACGAAATCTCCTGGCGTGATCTGTCAGAGTTGCATAGAAAAAGGCTCAGATACAGACTAGGGCAGGCAATTAGAGACAAAGAAATAGCAGTCACCTCTAAACCATGCTGAGGGCACAGATGTCAAGTTTAGGTAACATGGAGAGTGAAGCACTGGAATCAAAACAGACAAATACGGTGAACACCTTCCTGTCAAGTTCTCAAGAGAAGGTTATGGTGCTCCCAGGACTGCTACTACATCTAGATGGAAGAGAAAGTAACAACATAGAGTTTGCTTTGCAGGCTAGCCTAAACCCTGTGAATGAACTGGTGTTTGCTTTTCTTCCTGTGTTAGGGAGATAGAACAATTATTTGGGATCTGACTAGTGTTCCTGGGAAACAATTGAGGGTAGCAGCCAATTAAGTATAGGTGTTGAGTATACTTGTTGTTTAAATCAATTCCCTTAATTTTAACTATGTATTTGGTCTTAATTAAGTGCCTTTGCTTTGAATTAATTTGTCATCTGATTTGGTCTGATGTGAAGATGCATCAGTTAAGGCTTAGAACCATGAAGTCAACAAATCAACAAACATTAATTAAGCACTTATGGTGTACCAGGTGCCTGGTACATTCCCTGTCCTCAAGGAGTTTATTTTACAATTTAAGGGGGGAAATATCACGTAAATAATTGTGTGCATACAAGAGATATACAGGATAACTTGGAGATTATCTCAGAGGGTAGGCAATAGCATGAAGAGTGACTGGAAAAGCTTTTGTAGAAGGTGGGGTTTTAGCTGGAACTTGAAGGAAGCCGGGAGGTGGAGATGAGGAGGGAGAAAGAATGGACAGAGGTACAGAGAAAGGACAGACTAGCCAAAGGCATGGAGTCAGGAGATGGAGGAATAACAAGGAGGCTTGGGTCACTGAATCAGAGAGTTTATGAAGGGGAGTAAGGTATAAGAAGCCCAGAAATGTAGAAAGGGGACAGATTATGAAGGTTACTTAGAAGTCAACGAGGATTTTATTTTTGATCCTGGAGGTAACAGGTGAACCACTGGAGTTTACTGAATAGGAGAATGATACAGTCAGATCTGCCCTTTAGGAAGATCACTTTGGCAGATAAGTGAAGGATGAACTGGAGGGGGAAAGATCTGAAGCAGAAAGATCAACCAGAAAATTATTGCAGTGGTTCAGGAGTGAGGTGATAAAGGTCTGCACTAGGGTGACAGTAGAGTCAGAGGAGAGAAGGAGGTATCTAGATACGTTGGGAAGATAGAATCAATGAGACTTGGCAACAGATTAGATCTTGGGCAGGTGTGAGAGTGAGGAGTAGAGGATTACACCTAGGTTGGGATCCTGGGTGACTGAGAGGATGATAGTACCCTCCACAGTAATGGGGAAATTAGGAGTATGAGAAGGTTTGGGGAAAATGCATATTTTGTTCAGTTTGGAACATGTTGAGTTCAAGCTCTCTATGGAACATCCACTTGGAGATCTCCAAAAAGCAGTTGGAGATGTAAGACTGGAGGTCAGGAGAGAAGTTAGGACTAGATAAACAGATCTGAGAATCATGTGCATAATAATAATTGAGTCCAATGGACCTGATGAGATGACCAAGTGAAATAATATATATAGAGAAGACACAGAGAAAGCCCTGGGAACCTCATCTGGTTAGCAATTCTGACACTTATGAAAATCCGGCAAAAGAGAATGAGGAACAATCAGACAGGTAGAAGGAGAACCAAGAGAGAGTGCCATAAACTTGGGTATATCTGTGCAGAAGAGACTCATCAAGGGCGTTCAAGGCTATATTTCTGTAGGCTCATCTAGGATGTAATTTTTATACTTAGTAAGAGTATTGGGGTCAAGTTTAAACTCCCTTCCTATTACATTGAAAATATTTTCCTTTTGTTGAACTTTTATTGTACAATGATTCAGTGGAGGGTAAAGCAAAGATGATAGAGTGAGAGACAGCACTTTTTTCTTAGCTTCCAAAGATACCTCCTCCCCAACAACCTAGAAAATGTGCCAGGCAGAATTCTGAATAGGAAAGCCAAGACAAAGGTACAGTGAGTCGTTTTTCTAGGCCAGGGCAGCTGAGGAAGCTAGACAGCGAGGTCTGTGGACACAGGTGGTGGGGGAGTGGGGTAGCCAAGGGGATGTAGCAGCTATGGTGGCAATGGTAGAGAGCGTTCCAGCACCCAGGGTGCAGTAAGGTAGCTGAGACTAAACAACAGGGCAGGAAGTACAGGGGCAGAAAGAGAAACCTGGGGACCTCTGCAGTGGGAGCAGGAATGGGTGCCATCTGGTGGCTTTGTCACCAATTCCGCAGTTCTGGGTCATAAATCAAGAGCAGGGAGGGGATCAGCAGAGTATTGAGCACAGAACAAATTCCAGAAACTTTAGCTGTGTTGCTCCAATCCTAGGAGTAGAGCAGCAACTCAGCTTTTTTTGAAAATTGATTTATTTTTAATTTTCAACATTTCCTTGCATAAAGTTTTGAGTTTTAAGTTTCCTCCCCCTCTTTCTCCTCCCCTCTCTGCAAGCCAGCATGCAATTTTATATAGGCTTTCCATATACATTCATTTTAAACATATTTTCACATTAGTCATGTTGTAAAGAAGAATTAGAACCAATGGGAGGAACCATAAGAAAGAAGAAACAAAACCAAAAAAAGAGCAAATAGCATGCTTTCATCTGCATTCAAACTCCATAGTTTCTTCTCTGGATGTGGATGAGTCTCTCCATCACGAGTCTTTTGGAGCTGTCTTTGATCCTTACATTGCTGAGAAGAGCTATGTTTCTCAAAGGTGGTCATCACCCAGTGTTGCTGATATTGTGTACCAATGTTCTCCCGGTTCTGCTCATTTCACTCAGCATCGGTTCATATAAGTCTTTCCAGGTTTTTCTGAAGTCTGTCTGTTCATCATTTCTTATGGAACAATAGTATTCCATTACATTCACATATCACAACTTGTTCAGTCATTGCCCAATTGATAGGCATCCCTCAATTTCCAATTCTTTGCTACCACAAAAAGAGCTGCTATAAATATTTTTTGTGCAAGTAAGTCCTTTAGCAACTCAGTTTTAACTTTTAGGAATAACCAGGGCAATCAATATTAGAGAAACCAGTTCAGTTGTTCTGAACCTTCATAACCTTCCATTAGGCTAAGAGATCCTGAGTCCAACAGCAGTATATTGAAACTCAACTACACACAAGCCAACAGACCTGACTTGCAGAGTTTAGACCAGGAAGACAATGAACAGACCTTTCTTCAAATCATATCCCTTTTAAAGCACTGAAAACAATGCAGGCCCCAGATTGAACTGTGAAAGCAGCAGAAGGGAAGGCAATATAGCCAAAGGGCTATAAAACTGTGCATAACCTTTGACCAAGCAATGCCCCAAAGAGATCAAATAAAAAGGAAAAGGGCTCATATGTACAACAATATTTATAGCAGCTCTTTTTGTGGTAGCAAAGAATTGGAAATTGAGGGGATGTCCATCAATAGGGGAATGGCTGAACAAGTTATAGCATATGAATGCGATGGAATAGTATTGTGCTGTAAGAAATAATGAAGGAGATGGTTTGAGAAAAACCAGGGAAGAACTATATGAATTGATAGAAAGTGAAGTGAGCACTTTAGGAGAACAATCTACACAGTAACAGCAATATTTTAAGGAAAATCAACTGGAAAAGACTTAGTGACTCTGCACACAATGATCCACCACAATTCCAAAGGACACATAATAAAAAATGCTGTTCACCTTCAGACTGAATACTGATGGACTCAGAGTACAGACTGAAGCATATTTTTGTTAGGTTTTTTTTGGGGGGGGGGTTCTTGATTTTGAATATGGTTAATGTGGAAATATATTTTGCATGAACGTATATGTATAATGGCTATCATATTTCCTGCCTTCTCAAGGGATAGTAGAGGGAGAGAATGTGAAACTAAAAATAAAAACTAAAATAGAAAAAAGTAAAAAGCTAGATGCACTCTAAGAAATAAGTTTATTGAAACAGCTCTTAGGATCATTTCTATCAGTGTTCAGCAGCAGCAGCAGCAGCAGCAGCAAAAGAAGAAGAAGAAGAAGAAGAAGAAGAGATAAAAGCCCAGGTCAGACATCCCTCCTCCCCAGAAGTGAACAGAGCCCAACACTAGCATATAGTCTAAAGTCAAGAAATAGGCTATAAGAATGAGAAAACAACAATAAAGAGCCTGACCACAAAGAGCTATTAGGGTGGCAAGAAAACTCAAGACTCAAAAACAAGAATGACTTAAAAATATCAACAAAGTCTCAAATAAAAAATGTAGATTGTACAAAGGTCTATGAGAATTCCAAGAAGAGTTAAAAAAAAGTTTAAAATGATTTTAAAAATCAAATTAGAACTATGGAAGAAAGCTAGGAAGTGAGAGTTAACAGCCTAAAAGAAGTATAAAACCTTATTGAAGAAAATAACTCTTGGAAAACGAACTGGACAAACAGAAGCTAATGACACCACAAAACATCAAAAAACAATCACAATAAAAAGTCAAAAGACTAAAAAAATAGAAGAAAATGTAAATTATAGGAAAAAAACAACTGACCCAGAAAGTAGATCAAGGAGAGATAGTTTAAGAATCAAATAATTGAGTGTGAGGCTAAGTAGTTTCCATGGCTACGTAATTATTGGAAAACTGGTGTATAGTTGCAGGATCATGAGGCTAAATCCAAGGGTTGGAAAGGTGATCAACCTCTTTCACCAATATTTAGCACCAAAATGCTTTCTAAATAAATATTTATGTGGGGAATGTTATCTCTGTGCCACTAAAAGGTGAAAGCAAAACCCAATACATACTTCACATATATTTCAATAGGTTTTGTAGAGGAATATATTATAACTAGCTGGATCTCAGATGGCTGTTGAGTACGAGGATAAAGAAAATTCCAGGATCCTCTTGGATGCTTCCAGCTCAAAGGTATGTTCCTCCAAGCCTGTAGAATTCCTGTTTCTAGGGACTGGGGTGGGGAGTGGGGGGAGTTGGCTAGCATTCCTGCTAACTCCATGGTGGTCAAGCAGAAAGGTGAACCCCTGACATCCATGTGGGACACCAGTCCTACATGTGGCATGGACCAGACATCTTAGCCAGACTGAGAGTGTCTTGTAGTCCCACACATTTCTAGTCACTCAACCCATCACCGTGCTACCCCATACTGTATTGTCATCCTGCTCATCTTCCATTCATCTGTTAAAGAGTGATGGCACTAGATACAGCTTGGTCTGTCTCCAGAGGTGGTCCTACATCAAAACAGGAGTTCCCCAGAGAGGAGGAGTACGTGTTCTTCTGTCTGCAAGATGAGTAACAAACAGCAGCCACCTTCATTAAGTCTTTCTAACATGATTTGTTAAATTTCCTCATTGGATGGATACACTTGCTGCCTTTTTCTTTCCAACACTAGCTTCATGACAACCATGGGCAGTCCGTTCCATGTATGAGAAACAAAGTTCCAAAGCATTTTACCCTAGACATACCTCTTTCCCTGTATCCTTCTCACCCTGTAGTACCCTCTGCCCTGTATCCCCCTCCTTCAGTTGGTGACTTCCTCTTGAAACCTCCATTTCAAGGAAGCTCCCAGACCAAGCTTATCCTTTTATTCCTCTTTTGGTTCCACTCCTCACTCTCCACACTTCTCCATACCTCAGCAGCCTTATCACCCTGGAAGACCCCTCTGCCCTATAGCCCCTTCCACTGATTGGTTAATTCCTTCCAGAACCTCCATTTTGAGGAAACGCCCAGCCCAGATCTAGCCACTCTTTCATTCTTCTCTGGACTCTGTTCCTGAGTCTCTGAACTTAGCGTCTCCCCCACCAAGCCACTCCCTGCTTTTCAGCTCCCTTTTATGGCTGTCTGTCCCCATCAGAATGTGAGCTTCTTGAGAGCCGGGACTATTTCTATTTCCTTATAGTTGTATTCTTAGTGCTTTACACAGTATCTACCACATAGTAAATGATTAATAAATGATTGCTGACTTTTTTTAAACAAGTATTTATTAAGTGCCTACTACATGCCAGGCACTTTGTTAAGCACTTTCCAATATTATCTCATTTGATCCTCACAACAACCCTGGGAGGTAGGTGCTGTTACCATCCCCATTTTACAGATGAGGAAACTGAGGCAGATAGAGGTTAAATGATTTACCCAAGGTCATAGACCTAATCAATATCTGAGGTCAGATTTAAATTCTGGTCTTCCTGACTCCAAGTCCAGGGCTCTAAACGTTGAGCCACCTACCTGTCTCTAATTTGTTAACTATTCATGTTTTATTTGGGGTATTTTTTTTAATGCATTAATTTGTCTTTTAGGCAACTAAGTCTTAGCACATATTCAAGACCTTCAGTCTTGCCTCAGAGGCAGGTGGCTCTTATTTGGAAGAAATCTGTGATGTGAAATTTCTGATAATTGACCTAAAGATGATTCAGTCAGTGACCCTGGGTGATGGCAATTATCTCATACTGTCTGCCCAATTCAAAAGCTACCTTGATTTCAAAGTGTATGTGTGAGTATGTGTATGTGAAAGAGGTGAGATCCTTTGAAAAAAATCACAAAGAAAGAAAACCCCTGTTGAAATTAAGCATGCAAACCAGGGTTATACAAGGCTATGCTTCAAAGAAAACTAGACTATTCAAGGGCAAGCAAAAAACAGTTGCAATAAACTAGATTTAATACAAATGTGTCCTTTTTTTCTCTTATGAAATAGCTTTCCAAAATGTGGGGTGCAGCTAGGTGCTGCAGTGAATAGAGCACTAGGCATGGAATCAGGAAGACTCATCTTCCTGAGTTCAAATGCAACCTCAGTTACTTACTGTGTGGCCCTCAGCAAGTCACTTCACTCTGTTTGCCTCAGTTTCCTCATCTGTCAAATGATATGGAAAAGGAAATGGTAAATCACCATCTTTGCCAAGAAAATCCCCAATACATGAAGAGCTAGATAATATGAAATGAATGAAAACAAAAATAATAACTTCTAAAAGAGGAGATTTCACTTGCAGCTTCTGTATATGATAAGTTATAATAAAATAATGGTTTGGTCCATCATTTGGTCTCACCTTTTAAAATTCGGTATGTTTACCCTCAATTACATATAAAAGTATTTTTTTAACATTCATTTTTTGAAGTTTTGAGTTCCAAATTCTCTTCCTTCCTCCCTTCTCCCCTCATTGAGAAGGCAAGCAATTTGATATAGGTTATACATGTTTGGTCATGCAAAACATATTTCCATATTAGTCATGTTGTGAAAGAAAAAACTGACCAAAACAACACCTCCAATAGAGAAAGTTAAAAAAAAAAAAGTATGCTTCAATCTGCATAGAGACTCCATCATTTCTTTCTCTGGGGATGATAGCATTTTTCATCATAAGTCTTTTGTAATTTTCTTGGATCAGCATAATGCTGAGAATAGTTAAGTCATTTACAGTTGATCATTGCTGTTACTGTATACAGTGTTCTCCTGGTTCTCCTCTTTTACTTTGCATCAGTTCATGTAAATCTTCCCAAGTTTTTCTGAGAGCATCCTGTTTGTCATTTCTTATAACACAATAGTATTCCATCCATAATCACATATTACAACTTGCTCAGCTGTTCCCTAATTGATGGACTTCCCTTCAAATTCTAATTCTTTGACACCATAAGAAGATTCACTATAAATATTTTAGCACATATATGTCCTTTTCCTTAAAAAAAAAATCTCTTTGGAATACAGTTGGTTTCAATTTTTCAGCCAGAAATTTATATATCCATAGCACCTCCAACCATGAGGTGAGATACAGCAGTAAAAATGAATGATTGCCTAGTGAAAAGGTAGCCTAGTACAGAGTCTCAGTTTCTTCATGTTTAAAATTGGGATAACAAAAGCACCTGATTCATAGGGTTGTTGTGTATATCAAACAAGATTAGGTCTGTTAAGCGTTTTGAAGAGCTTAAAGCAATGCAGAAATGGAAACTAATAAGTTTATTATCAAGAGCTATAGACTTCAGGGGATATATGTCAAGTGTGATGGAAATGATGACATTATAAGGGCAGTGAACAACTTGGAGAGGGAGATGTATAGTGTTGGTCAAGACAGAGAGGAATGAAGGGAAATGTGGAAATGTAGTTCTGTAAACTGCCTGAAATAGTGGGACATTCCACTATCACTAAAGACGTAATTTTTTAAAAATTCAATTTAATTTTATTTCAGATCCACATTCTCCCCTTTCACTTCCCCTTCTCCTCCTCCCCCCCCATTGAGAAAGAAAAACAAAACCTATTATAAACTTGTAGAATCAAGCAAAACAAATCCCTGCATTGATTGGCTTTCTGTCTCTCTCCTGTCTCTCTCTCTCTCTCTGTCTCTCTCTGTCTCTGTCTCTCTCTCTCTCTCTCCCTCCCTCCCTCTCTCTCTCTCTCTGTCTCTCTCTGTCTCTCTCCCTCTCTCTCTCCGTCTCTCTCTCTCTGTCTCTCTCTCTCTGTCTGTCTCTCTCTCTCCTTTCTCTCTTCTCTGTCTTTCTTTCCTCTGTCTCTCTTCTCTCTTTCTCTTTTTGCTGTCTGTCTCTCTCCATATTTATGTATACACATACAGATATATGTGCATGTCTCAATCTGCATTCTGAGTCCATCAGTTCTTTATCTGGAGATGAGCAGCATATTTCACCATGAGTCTCCTGGAAATGTGACTGGTCATTGTGTCGATCAGAGTTCAGCACTGTTTGTATTTACAATATAGTTGTTTCATAGAAATTGTCCTCCTGGTTCTGCTCACGTCATGCTGCACCAGTTCATACGAGGTTTTTTTGAAACTACTCCCTTCATCATTTCTTACTGAACAGTAGCATCTCATTACCTTTATACCATAATTTGTTCAGTCATTCTTCAGTTGATGGCACCACCTCACTTTCTAATTCTTTGCCATGACACAAAGAGTTGCTATAAATATTTTTGTACACGTAAGCCTTTTTCCTCTTGATTTGATCTCAAAAAGGCAATTATTAATGGGGGGGTTTTGGTAGCTAACTATTAACCCCCTTACTATTAACCAGGATATGGTGAGAAAATCTAAAGCCAGCTCTCCTGGTGAAAAGAAAACTGACTGAAAACAAAGCAGGAGGTCTGTTTGGGGCTGGCAACACAATTCTCAACAGTTCATGACCCAATGGCATCACCATCTTCTATGGTGATCTTTCTTAACAGCCAGTGGCTCTGTGACAGTATTTAGTCACAGTGGGCAGCCTGCCAACCTACCAGCACTTCTACAAGGGATCTAAAATGCAAAGCCTCAGTCATTTTTTGGAGGACATTCACACTCATCTGGAGAAGAACACTTGAAGTTCCAGCTGAGCATTGCAGAAATTACACAAGAATGACAAATAACTGATGTGGAGAAATATATTGGTCATTTTTTTTCCAGTCATGTTCAATTCTTCCAAACCCCCATTTGGGGTTTTCTTGGCAAAGAAATGGGAGTGGTTTGCTATTTAATTCTCTAGCTTATTTTATAGACAAGTAACTGAGGCAAATAAGGTTAAATGACCTGAACAGGGTCACTCAACTAGTAAGTTTCTGAGGCTGGATTTGAACCCTTGAAGATGAGTCTTCCTGACTACGGGCTTAGCCCTCCAGGAGAGGGCTTATTAAGAACATCAAGGAATGTGCTTTTCTCCCTCCCTGCTTGAGCTCTAACAGCACACACAGACAACTTGGTAGTGTGAACAGTTTAGAAGATATTTATTTCCAGTTCCTTGCTACCCTTCAGGATTAGGGAGGTAAGGCTTCCGATTTTCTATTACATTGGGAAAAGCTGCCCTAGAGGGTAGCAGCCAAAGAAAAGAGTATTGCTTGAAGAATAGATGGATGATGGCAAACAGATTCAAGTGGCCAGGGAGTTAGTATGTGATAAAAGCATAGAGCAGTGCCTTGCAGTAGAAGTAACATCTGTGATGGTCCCTGCCATGTAGGTTGGCCTAATTTCCCCTTCAAAGAAGGAAGGCTGTCCCTAAGACTTGATTGGTCCAGGAGACTAGGACTCCAGCTTGAATCAGCTTTACCATCACCCAGAGCATAAAAGGGCCAGGCCATGATGAGGCAGTATTCTTCAAACTTGACAGATTTCTCATTCTCAACACATCCTTCTGGTCTAAGATGCACTTCTGATGAGAAGTGTTTCCACATGAAAACAAGGGGAGTCTCTTCTTATTGAAAGCTCTGAACCGGTGCTATATGCATACTGAGTATCCTTTCCTTGCTATTATGTTTTAAAATATTTTGTTTTATTTATTAACAGCACAAAAATCTTTCTACTCTCACCAAAACCATAACAATTAATAAAATTTTGTACTGAGAAATATGATTGAATATGTTACGTTTTTTAAAATCTTGGTTTAATACCTTGTAATACAGTGATCCCTATGTCTGGGTCTGTTTAATTTATCTTTATACTTGACCTTAACAGTTGTCATAGCAGAGATACCTCCCAGTGCTATGCATATCCAAATATTTCCATGCTATTGTCAAATAAACTTTTTGTAAAGCATTGGTTGGTTTCATGTGATTCCAATAGTGAACCTTAACTAAGGGACCAGTTAGAGTCAGGCCTGACCCAGAATATATCTCTCTACTGTATGGAACAGCAAGGACAGTTTTTTGATTACTTGGAATTGATGGGACTGACCAAGAAATCAAAAGTATGGCCAGTGGACAGAAAGAGAAAAGTCAGAATTCAATTCGACAAACATTTAATACACATGTACTATGTCCAAGGCACAAAGACAAAGTAGCATAGGCTCTGTCCAGAAGGAGCTTACATTCTACTGAAGGGGTTTAATCTGTACACAGAAATTTTAAAAATGGAAAGCCATTTCTGGCAGAAGAGCATCCATGACAGGCCTCATCAGGAAAGGCCTCTTGTGGGTGATGGTACAACCTGAGCCTTAACAGGAGCAGGGGATCCCAAGAGGCAGAAGGGAAAAGGAGGAGATTTCCAATAAGGGAGGATAACCCAAAGAAAAGCGCTAAAGGTGAATATGGAATAGCAAGTTTGAGGAACAGTAGGCTAGCCAGTTTGACTGGAACTTGGGGTACCTGCTGGGGAGCCAGGGAAATAAATCTGGAAAGAGACTAGAAGTTTAAAGGGCTTTAAATGCCAAATAGAGAAATTTGCATTTTATCCTAGAGGCAATAAGGAGCTCATGAAGCTTCTTGAGCAGGGGAGTGACATCATTAGATTTGTGATTTAGGAATACCAATATGGCAGCTCTCTGGAAGATGGTTTGGAGAGGGAAGATGATGGAAATAGTAAAGGCAATTAGGACACAATAGTAATAGTGCAGAGGAGATGTGATAAGGTCTTGAACTAGGGTGGTGCTTACATGATTGGAGAGAAAAGGACAGACATCAGAGATGTTACGGAGGTAGAACTGCCAAGATTTAGCAACTGATGAATTTGGGCAGGTATAGGAATGTGGGGACAGACAGTGACGAGTTGAGAATAGCTCTGGGGGCAGCTCAGTGGTACAATGGATAGTGCACTGACCCAGATAAAACAGGAGGATCTGAGTTCAAATTTGGCCTCAGATATTTACTAGCTGTTTGAGCCTGGGCAAGTCACTTAACCCTGATTGCTTTTCCCCTCCCCGCTCCAAAACAAGAAAATAACTCCAAAGCTTTGAACCCAGGTGATTATAAGGATGGTAATGGCCTTAATAGATATAAGGCAGTCAGGAAAAAGCATAGGTTCAGGGGGAAAAAATGAGCTCCCCTTTGGACAGTTTGAGTGGGAGATGCCTTTGGACAACCTGCAAATATACAACAGGCTTTGGAAACTAGAACTTTAGAGAGATAAAAGCTAGATATGCAGGTTTGGGATTCATCTGCATAACAGTGATAATTGAAGCCTCGGTCACTTAGAGTTTCACTTAACCCCCCCCCCCCCCCCCCCCGGCCTGCTACTGCCCAGCCACAATCCTTTTAGGGATGTGGGCTCAGATGCTTCAAGTCTATTTTCTCCCAAGCATTTATGTACTTCACCCAACACTCAAGGGCACTGGCTGGGGTTGGGGGGGTGGAGTGGGGGCGGCAATCAAGCCCTCTGTGGTTCTCAGGGAGTTGAGTCTTCTTGTCATCTCCTCCCACGAGGATCTGACGAGTGCCTGCCATCTGTCATTCTACTCATAACCTCCCAAAGAGTAAAAGGCAAGTCATTTAGGGAACTTGGGAACGGGACTAACACCTGGTATTTTTCTTTTCCCCTTGTGTTCTGATACTGGCAGAAACCTCCGATCCTGCACTCTGACCGCTACACAGTACGGTTAGGTTATTGGCTGGGCTGTTTGGGACATCGATCAGTCTTTGCTGCCTGTTTATGGATAACTGAGGAGTGAAGTTAAAACCGAGAGCAGACCCAGGCATGGAGAGAGACTCCCGAGCTTATCATTATCTCCTTCCCTTTTGAGCCACCAGTCTCCGAATATCTTTTTAACTGCATCCTACAATTTTTCTACCCTTTTTCTCTTCGGTGCTTTTTGTATCAGTCAAAGCTTGGTTGGTGTGTTTACATTTAGAAGATTTACGGGTGGGACTGCCCATTATAGCTATGTCCAGGCACAGCTATAATCCTCTGTAAGTCCTCGCTTCAGAGAAACATTCACACTCCCTGCAAATCATATGGAGCACACCAGAACATCTGTGATCATACATCATAATTATCACGGTTTAACATCCAATAGTTATAGGCAGTCATTCTAACTACATAGTACAATGCTCACACTATTACCTAAATAAAGAAAGCATTCACAGTACAAGTAGGGGTCGCTAACATTGGTAATATCGGTACATAGTTAACATAAGATATAATACGACTTCAATGGCACATATTATAACGTGGCATATATGAAACTAAGGAAATGAATCTCATGCAAGACCTAGAGGCAACATAGTATTTGACATACTATATCAAATATGTACATAAAAATGTATATACATAAACCCAGCAACATAGTATTTGATAAACTCAGACACCCACTATTGGAGTAAAGACTCCTTATTTGACAAACACTTCTGGAAGTACCAGAAAGCAATCTGACAAAAATAAGTTTATGCCAATATTTCACACCATATACTGTAATAAGCTCCAAATGAACAGGTGACATAAATAGAAAAGCTCACTCTTTTAAAAAAGAGAAGGAAGGATAAGCTATACCTTTTAGAACTGTGAGTAGAGAGAGAATTATGAACGTGACAGAAGTGATGCTAGGAAACAAAATAAACAATTTTGATTGTATAAAACTGAAAAGCCAGCTGGATGGGGGAGGGGAGACTCAAGAGCTAACAAATGCACATTGTATAGAGGAAAGTGTGCATTTTACCCACAAAAAATAAAGAAAACTTAAAGGACTCATAGGAGTCCATAAATAGATATAGAAAACACCTAATCTACTACAGCTCTTCTCTGAAGGCAACTGGACATGGATGTGCCAGACTGGTAACACATATTCTAAATTCCTAGCCTATAATGTTCTACACAGTCCCTCTGAGATATATAGTACCACTCTGTGATTTGGACTCCTTCCAGAAAATAAATGTACTTGGTGCTGCTGGACAATTCCTTTCCCATCATTGCACCTGCATTGGCCAAATAGCTCACAGTTCACAGTTACGGGGAGGCAGAGCAATAGGTCTTCTGTTCCTTCATCTCATGGCTCTGTCTTATTTCTCCTCCCCCTGAAAGGGGCTAAGGATGCAATCTTCTTCTTCCAAAAGGCATAATGCTCAGGAATTCCAAAGAGGGACTGTAGGACATTAGGTGCTGAAGTGGATAGACTGCCAACCCTAGAGTCAGGAGGATGAGTTCAAATTTGGCCTCAGACATTTACTAGTTTTGTGACCCTGGGCAAGTCACTTAGCCCTGTTTGCCTCTCTTTCTTCATCTGTCAAACAAGTTGGAGAAGGAAATGGCAAACCATCCCAATATCTTTGCCAAGTAAACCCCAAATGAGGTCACAGAGAGTTGGACATAATGGAATCGAGGCAACAACAAATGATGAATTTGGATTTGGAGGACCCAAGTATTAATTCTGATTTACCACTTTTACCTTTGTGACTCTGGCCAAGTCATTCTCTAGGCTTATTTCTTTTTCTCTTTAAAATTAAATTAAAATTTAAAATTTCTGAACTTAAACACCACCCATAAAATGAGGGTTCCATTTACATATTAGAACACAAAAATAGAATTGTATATGAAACCAAGACTCTCCATTTCATTGCCTGCTTTAATGTGTGTGTGTCTGTCTTTGAAGATTGTTTTTCCTTACAATGTTGTCTTTGCATAAATTATTCTCCTAGTCTTATTAACTTCATTCTTCACCAGTTCATACTACCCAGCATTCTCTGAAATCACTTCTTTTATAATTTCTTATAGCACAATAATATTCCATTATATCCATGTACCAAAACTTGTTTAGCCATTCTCCAGTAGATCCTAGTTCTTTTCTTTTGCCCCCACCTTTAAGCCTTTTTAAACCAAAACATTTGTTTTGCTTGACTATTCCCTTCCCTGTGTAATCCTCCCTCTTAACAGTCTCCCTACCTCATTCCTACTTGTTTCCCTATGAATTACTTAAAGTGTATATGTACTAAGTGTGTTTTCACCCCTCCTTCATCCACTTCACATAAGAGTGAGGTCCATCTGGTGTCTACTCTCACCAGCCTTTCCTTCATGTCTATCCACTCTTCTCATTCAACCTAATTATGAGTTCCATCCCTTCTTCCTTTCTATGTTAGTGTATTCCTTTCACCTTCTTTTCTCTTTCCCCTCTTAAAACCCTCAGAACAAAGCCAATCAATCACCCCAAACCTCTATTTTTCTTTTTTTTTTAATTTATTTTATTTTCAATTTCTGGAACAAAATAAGCATTTCCATAACACAGATTTTTTCCATTTAAAAGATGATTGCACATGCAACTGCAAATCTACCATGTACAATTTGCTATTGCCTCCAAATATCCAATAAAGTTACCGTGTAAATTTTTTTCCTTATTTAATTCCCTCAATACTCTTTGAATAAGGTGCTGAAGGAACACTTGTTTCCCCTTCTTCTTATTAAATGTAGCAATATTTTTAGATTTTCCTGGACTCTTTTGTTTGTATTTCAGAGTTCTTACTCTGATCTTTTTCATCAGAAATTCTTGGAAGAAATCTATCCCATTCATTAAAAATCCATGTTTCCCCTAGGCTTTGCAGTCTACTTATTCTGGGCTATAAACCAATATTGTTTGTCTTTTGGAAGGTCCCCTATTTTCTTTGTATCATCTTTCATCATCATCATTATCATAAAGGAGCATTTATTAAGCACCTTATGCCAGGCATGGTGCTAATTTCTAGGGATACAAAAAAAAGCAAAAACATGGTCCCTGCCTTCAAGGAGCTCCCATTCTAATGGAGAGAAAACATGCAAACAACTACGAACATATAAGATGTAAATGCCATAAATGGGAGGTATTCTCAGAGAGAAGGTGCTAATGGGGAGATAAAGGAAGGGGACTGGGAAAAACTTTTTGCAAAATATGGTCATTGAGGGCAGCTTCACACACTTGACACACTTACTAGCTGTGTGACCTTGGGCAAGTCACTTAACCCCAATTGCCTTCCTCCTCAAAAAAAAAAATATGGTCATTGAGCTTAAAGTCTTGAAGGAAACCACATGTCAGAGATGGGGAGGGAGAGAATCTAGGTGTGAAGAATAGCCTGTGAAAAACACAGAGTCAGGAGAAGTGACTTATGGAAGGACCAGCAAAGAGGCCAGTGTCATTGGATCACAGAATATGTGGAGGAATGGAAGGTATAAGAAAAGTAGTAATGGGCCAAGTTGTGAATGGATTTAAAATTCAAACAGAAGATTTTATATTTGATCCTGGAGTGTGAGTTGGGGGGTGGAGGCCTGACATGCTTGGACCTGTGTTTTAGAAATATCACTTTGGCAGCTGAGTATAAAATGGACTGAAATGGGGAGAAGACTAACTGGGAGAAAGCAACTAGAAGGCTAATGTAATGGTCCCAGACATGAAGTGACAAGGGCATGTTCCAGGATGGAAGATTTGTGAATGGAAAAGAGGGCACATAGAAGAGATGTTGTGAAGGACAGAATCTGGCAACAGATTGAATCTGTGGGATAAGTGCAGGTGCTTTCAAAAGTCCTAGGGAAAGACTCACCACTTTGTAAATTAAAAAACTTGATTGAGTAGTTTCCCTCATTAATCCCGTATATACATGTAATGGAATACAAAACCTGACTACAACTTATCCTACAAAAAGTACAAATGTTCCATGGCCATACAAGTGCTATCTGATAATTTCATCTTTCTTTTTTTTTTTTTCCCCCTTTTTGGAGGGGGGAAGGCAGGGCAATTGGGGTTAAGTGACTTGCCCAAGGTCACATGGCTAGTAAGTGTTAAGTGTCTGAGGTCAGATTTGAACTCAGGTCCTCCTGACTCCAGGGCTGGTGCTCTATTCACTGCACCACCTAGCCGCCCTGGATAATTTTGGACCGTTGGCCAAGAAAGAACTCTGGAACTTGGTTGAAACAGATTCCATTAGTCCTAAATAAGAGCCAATATATTTAGCATGTGTGAAGCCTGTGTTTGCTGTGTTCAAAGGAAAGTGCTAACAACTTGTACTTGGAGTAAATGAGAATGAGCAAAGTGTTGGAATTTGTGTGCATTTTGTCAATTTATCTCTGGGAGGACTTTGGAAGAATATAAGCAACATCTAGGTAGTAACAGATTTTTTCATGCAGTAGGCATATCCAACCAAGAGCCAGAAAGCTTCTACGGTTGCCAAAGTATTGTGGGAGATCTATTTCTCTGGATATAGCTTCTTTGCCAGGATCCATTCTAACCAGGGTCAAGATTTTGAGAGCAAGTTACCCAAGAAGGTGTTAGATTTGGCAGGAATCAAAAAATCTAGAAATATCCCTTACTATATTCGAAGAAGTCTGCAATCAGAACACTTGATTAATGAACATGCTGGGTGGGGGAAGGAGGGGCCTGAAAAGGCTCATTGGGGTTTGCATATGGTATTTCTAGTGTAGCCATATAATGTCATCACCAAGAATGATGTCACAGATTTTTACCCCTTCTTTGCTGATCTCTGGGCTAGATCTATGCTTGTCTAATGATTGGTGCATGAGTATTTCTTAAGATAAAAATACAGATCCCAGGAAAATTATTTAACTTTTCAATGCCCCAGGGAACTTTCTGAGAAAAAAAGTTGCAGAGACATTGCTGAGCTGCATTGGTAAAGGAAGTTTCTCACTGGGAATTCTCTACACTACACGGAGGAAGAGGAAGAGAGGAGGAGGAAGAGGAGAAGGAGGAGGAGGAAGAGGAGGAGGAGGAGAAGGAGAAGGAGAAGGAAGAGGAGAAGGAGAAGGAGAAGGAGAAGGAGAAGGAGAAGAAGAAGAAGAAGAAGAAGAAGAAGAAGAAGAAGAAGACGACGACGACGACGACATGGAGACTTGCTGCCAATATGTCTCTCAGCTGAGAGACAGGCTAAAGAAGGACTAGCACAGAGGTTCTCAACCTGTGGATCACAACCCCTTTGGGGGTCGAATGCAGTCGCCTAAGACCATCAGAAAACACATACTTCTGATGGTCTTAGGAACTGAGACATTGCTCCTCTATCCATCTCCAGGCAGGTCCGCCCACATGCAGATACGCCCACATATGTATATTAAAGGGTCATGGGATTAGGGAGGTTGAGAACCACTGGTAGCACCTGGCTATAGCCTCAGTTCAGAAAAGCTCAAAATGAAACAATTGACAGCATGATGATGATTTATTGTTAAGAACTACAGTTACGAAATGAAATCCTAAGAAATCTTGGCATCAAGGGAAGAAACAAGATGATACACCAAAGGTGAGTCACTCATACCAAGTTGCTGAATGACTAGGCAGTCTACAAACTGGCCCCAGGAAATGATCAGGGCCCTACAAAGACTACATCACAATCACCTGCTGCCACAGAAGAGTTGGTCACATTCCTTAGTGAAAAGGAAGATAAAAGCAATGGAAAACATCTACATGTCCCTGAGAAGGGCATGCCCATTAGCTGGATATAGACTATTGGAGCCAGGCAATAGCTTTAATGGAAATAATTTGGACTAAGATTCTGATAAAGGGTAACTTGTAGGTTGGTACCCTCTCAAAGGTCACAGAAGTCTTCCAAAATCACTTGATATGAAGATGGACTTCTATTTGGACAATAGGGGAGGTATGAATTCAGAGATTTCCATTTCTCTGCCAGTCAAAGAGTTTGTGGATATCCTCAAGGAAGCAGAGACCATCTATTCATTGGGGGACTGGAAGCAGCAATAGCTAGGCCAAACCACCCATAAGATCAGAAAGGAAACTTCAGGCCAACAGGCCTAGTGATATTAGTATTAGCCTTGGGTCATGATGGAGCTCAGGATTAAGACTGCAAACCAGTGATGTATAACTGATAGCAGGTCACCATAGATATGT
Organism: Pseudochirops corinnae; assembly: GCA_028646515.1. NCBI lineage: Eukaryota > Metazoa > Chordata > Mammalia > Diprotodontia > Pseudocheiridae > Pseudochirops > Pseudochirops corinnae. The sequence continues at coordinate 73,889,326 of CM053588.1, read as the reverse complement.
GCTGTGGGCAAGGAGATGAGCTACAAAGCCAAACTAGCATAAGGAGCAGAGCAGCAGATGAAGTAAGTGACTTCCTCTCCAATTCTTTTTCTTAAAGGATGCTTTCTAGGTTCCTTTTTGATCACGGCTTTCAGGTAGTCCAATAGTTTTTAAATTATCTCTCCTGGATCTATTTTCCAGGTAAGTGTTTTTTTCAAGGAGATAATTCACATTGCCTTCTATTTTTTCATTTGTTTGGATCTGTTTAATAATATCTTGATTTCT
>CM053588.1:73845626-73888562 GCA_028646515.1 Pseudochirops corinnae | reverse complement strand
AAGGGAGGGGAGAAAATCTGAAACTCAAGTGATTGTGGAACTGAATCTTGTAAATTAAAAGTAAATGAGTAAATAAAAAAAAAAAAGAAAATATGTTTTGCATGATTTCACATGCATAATTAATATCACATTTCTTGCCTTCACCATGGGTGGGAGGGAGACAATTCAGAAACTCAAAAACATTTTTAAAAGAATGTTAAAAAATAAATAAATAATCCTTTTTTCTTTTTCTTTTTAAATAAAGAGGTGTTTGAGTTGAGCCTTGAAAGAAGCCAGGGATTTAAAGAAGTGGAATGGAGGACAAAGAGCATTCTAGGAATTGGGAGCAGCAAGTGCAAAGGCACAGAGAAGTAGGGTTGTTTTTAAAAAAACCATGAAAAAGCCAGTTTGGCCGGACATTAGAGTTCAGGAATGGAAGTAATATTTAATAAAGTTGGAAAGGTAGGAATAGGCCAGATTGGACAGCTTTTGAAAGATAATTAGAGGAATTTATATTAGATCCTAAAAGCAATAGGGTGTCAATAGAATGCATTGAGGTGGGATAATCAATTAGGAAGCTATTGCAGTAAGCCAGGTGAGAGGTGATGAAGATCTGAACTATGGTAGGAGCTGTGTGAGTGCAGGGGAGACATGCCAGGGATATTGGGCAGGTAGAAACAAAAAAATTTGGCAACTGATTGCATATACAGAGAGAGAAGTCAAGGATGACATCAAGGTTGGGAAATTGAGGAAATTGAAGGATGGTGTCCCCTTGACAAAAAAGGGAAAGTTTGGAAGAGGTCTCAATTTACACAGAAAAGATTAGTTCAGTTTCAGACATATTAAGTTTGAGACGCATGTAAGACATTCAGTTTAAAATGTCTAATAGGAGGTTAGTTGGTAATGCACTACTGGAACTCATGACAGACTAGGGCTAGATATGTAGATTTGGAAATAATCTGCATAGATGTGACCATTAAACTCGTGGGAGCTTCTTACCAAGTGAAATATTATAAAGGGATGACAGAAGAGGGCTCAGGATGGATCCTTGGGTACCCCTGTGGTTAGGGGGTATGATATAGATGATGAAACAGCTTAGATGTTGTGATGAAAAGAGCCCTTAATCTTGGCTCTCTCTTATTAACTAGTGTGATCTTTAGCAATTTACTTCCCTTCTCTGTAGCTCAGTTTCTTTAAAACTCTTCAAGAAGGAGTGAATCTGATGCCATTTTAGGTTCCTTCCAGTTTTGAGACTGGGTAATCCTAACCATGCAAAGATACCAAAAAGCAATAGACAAGGTAGGGGAGACCCAGAAGAGGACAGTGTTAGGAAGAGAGACAGAGACAAATGGAGAAAGAGAGACAAAGAATCTGGGAGACAGTGGTTATCAGTGTCACATGCTACAAAGAGATCAAGGAGGATGAGCATAGGAGGTCTCTGAGGACAGTTGTGTAGATTTGAAGGAGGGGAAGGAGACTGAGATCAGATCACAAGAAGACTCATCTCTTCCTTTAGGACCCAGAATCCCAGAGAAATTCTTCCTCATCTTCTTCCCCTCCCATTCTTCTTCCAAGATTGTAGGGGTACCCAATCCACTAGTGACAATTTCAGGTTTGTTGTCTAATCCCCACTCCAAACCCCTGCTCCCCCATCTGAGACCCTTTACAAGATCAAAGCTGAGCAGGGGCTGAATGCCTCCCCATAGAGTAAGAGTCAGAGCTCAGTCAAAAGCTGCCTTCTTTTAAGAGTCCACCAGGGGGCAGAGCAAATAGAGGCCCCATCCCACCCCTTAGGAACCCCCACAATGCTTCCCTGAAGGGGAAGTCCAGCTGTCACTGGCCACAACCCCTTCTGTCTCTTTTCCAGGCCCAGATGGAGCTGAGCTTTGTAACCTGTCATCCCTAACCCTGAAACTTCTCCCAGAAGGGAAAGAAGGAAGGAAGGAAGGAAGGAAGGAAGAAAGGAAGGAAGGAAGGAAGGAAGGAAGGAAGGAAGGAAGGAAGGAAGGAAGGAAGGAAGGAAGGAAGGGAGGGAGGGAGGGAGGGAGGGAGGGAGGGAGGAAGGAAGGGAGGGAGAGAGGGAAGAAGGGAGAGAGGGAGGAAGGAAGGGAAGGAGGAAAGAGGGAGAGAGGAAAGGAGAGAAGGAGGGAAGAAGGGAGGGAAGGAGGAAGGAAGGGAGGGAGGAAAGGATGAAGGGAGAGAAAGGAGGAAGGGAGGGAGGGAGAGAGGAAGGGTGGGAAGAAAGGACTTCTTTTCCAGGCTATCCTGGGAGCAGAGTGTTGTTGGTCCCTGTTCCACCCTGTCTCTCTGCTCCTCCCTCAGCCTCCCAGCCCTGGAAGCCTGGCCAGCTGCATTCCAGCCCTGGGCCATCACCATAACAACCTGACAGAGTAGCCAGGACAGACCAGGGAAAAGGAGCCAGGACAAGCCTAAGGCCAGAGAACCAGACCAGAGAAAGGACAAAGACAGAGCCAGGATAGGGACTAGGACAGTACCAAGACCGAGACAGGGATCCAAGCTAGGAGAGGGACAAGAGGTCAGGGTCAGAACCAGAGAACCAGGCCAGTGAAAGAGACAGACCAGTTTTGGGAATAAGCCAAGTCAGGAAGCCAGGACAGGCTAGGGACAGGCTCTTTTTGTCCTTCAGTATTTCCCTAGGCTCTGAAGACTCTGTGGTGCCTAAGAAGGGCAGGAATGGTAGGGGTTAGGGTGTCAGGTAACTCTTCAGAGAAGGGATAAATACCTGCAGCCACTCCCCTTCCCCCCCACCTGGGAGACAGGAGTTATAGGTGCAAGGAAGAAGGATCTGGGCCTCAGGGAACGCTCTATAGGGGGTTGTTCTTTCCATCTTTGTAGGGGTAGTCTAGGTTGTCTGTAATAATCCTGAGGTTTGCAAAGCATTTAACATGTCATGTAATCAACACAGCAGGGTAGGTACAACTATTGTCCCTATTTTTCAGACAAGGAAACAGGTCAAGAGAGGCTAAGTGGCACACCCAAGGTGATACAGATAATAATATCTAAGGTAGGATATGAACTCAGATCAATTAGCTACCTATTGGATATTTCAAAATGAATGTCCTATATGCATCTCAAATTCCATGTGTCCAAAACTGAACTCATCTTCCCCCTCCCCTGCTTCCCCTCAAAGATGACCTCCATCCTTCTATTCCCTCAACTTCCCAACCTTGTTATCCTTCTCTCTTCATTCTACCTATCCAATCAGTTGCCAAATTTTCTCTTTCTACCTCCCTAGTGTCTCTGGTGCCATATCTCCTCTCCACTCATACAGCTAACATCCCAGTCTTTCGGAGTCTAAGTCCAGCCCTACCTAGTTGCTTCTGTGGGGCAATGATTCCTCTCCTTTCTGTGTCTGAAGCTATGGAAGAAGACAACTGTTAGGATTACCCAGTCTCAAAACTGGAAGGAACCTAAAATGGCATCAGATTCACTCCTTCTTGAAGAGTTTTAAAGAAACTGAGCTACAGAGAAGGGAAGTAATTTGCTAAAGATCACACTAGTTAATAAGAGAGAGCCAAGGTTAAGGGCTCTTTTCATCACAACATCTAAGCTGTTTCTAAACTACAGAGGACTCTGAGGAGGAAATGCAGAGGGAGAGAGAAATGCACCATGGACTTTTTCAGGGAATAGGTGAGGCATCAGAGCCCTGAGTTGTTGGATGTCCTGATCCTCTGAGTCCCTGAACCTCTTAGCCTCAAGCACCCAGAGTGCCCCAAAACAGTGAAAGAAAGAGGGATAAGAAGGAAGAAAGAAGTTATTCCTGCCCATTCCTCTGATTACTTTGCACTAAAAATAGTGAAAGGAAGGAAGAAGAAAGGAAGGAAGATCTTTTTAAGGGCAGGGACTCTTTTATTTTTGCCTTTGTAACCCCAACACCTAGCACAGAGCCTAATAATAGATATTGAATAAATAAATGCCTGTGGATTAATTGATTGACCTTCTAAGCCCAGAAATCCTTAATAACTTTGAGCCTCTGAGCCCTGAGCCCTTGGGTCCTCCTAAGCTCCCAGCCCTGAGTCAATGAATCCTTGATTTCCTGAAACTTACTTTGGGTACCACTTTGTGTCCCCAACTCTTGGTCCCTAGGGTAATACCGAGTCCCAAAGTCCTTGAGTCTTTTCTTCTTCAGCCCCAAGTACCTGAACCTTCAGCCCCGAAGCCTTTTCTGTGTCCTGGGTTCTAGGTGTGGAGGTCTTGGAAAGCCCATCTATGGAAGAGATCTTCCCTCCCACAACCCCTAGGAGGGAAAGGGGAGGGGTGGAAAGGAGAAAGGACAGCTGAGGTGAAAGTATACATCCGTCTGACTGACTGGGTGTCTGTCAGTCTCAGCCCCTCCCTGCCGGCTGCTCCACTCTTCCCCACAGAAACTTGAGTCACAGCTACTGTCCAGGCTCCCACCCCTAGCGACCTCAGCCCCGCCCGTTGGTCCCAGAATCTGGCGCTTGGGAGGAAGGCGGGGGAGGTGAGGGGAGGGGCGAGGGATCTTGGGGGAGAGAGCCGTGTATTTCTGTTCACGTGTATATGTTCTTGGAACCTAGGGTCCTCCTCAGTCTCTGCCTTGCAATCTTAAACTTTCTCTGATTCTCTGTGATTGTGTCTGCATATTATTCATAGTATTATTAATAAAGCTAATGATGCTAGTAACTCATCTTTATATGGGGCTTTAAGGCTTCCCATGAATCTCTATCCTGCTCTCCTTCCCCCTGACTCTCCCACCTCACCCCACCCCCCACCTTCATTTTCTCAGGTTCAGATTTGGGAGAAGAGCAAAGGGAAGCTTCTTCCTTCACAGGGATCTCAGGTCAGCCAGAAACTTCAGACTTCGTCCACTTCACTCCTCCTCCCTTTTAGAACTAGGACTCTGGGGGTGCCTACTTCGCACTTCCTCTTTGTCCCAAAACTGCAGCTTAATCCCGATTCCGGATCCCTAGGCTCACATGGGCCAGCTCTTTGGGGCTGGGTGTGCCGGGAGATGCCAGCGCGCTGACACAAAGCGCCCCCCTCCCTCGAGGCGGGTGTCGACGTCACTGGGAGGGACGGTGATTGGTGGGGAGCGGCCCCCCTAGAGAGAGACACCTGCCTCACCACCGCTTTCCCAAGGACCCAGGAGTACCGACTTGAGCTAAGTGTATATGATGGCTGAGGGGGGCAGATAAGGAGAAAGGGAAGAGCCTTGTTAGAAGGAATCCCAAAAGTTGGAACTGACTCTCCCTTTTCTCTTTCACGGCTCCTGCCCTCCTTGCTGCACCTCCGCCCTTCCCCATTTCTCCCTACATCTCCCTGTACTTCCGCATCCCGGGGTTTCCCCGGTCGGTAATGACCTGTTCTGTATTCATCCAGCCACCCTTCCCTCAACAGGAGACACACTTTAATCATCTGAGGTGCCAAATGAGGACGGACCTCCCCTTCCTCATCCACAACCACCAGCCTTAGCAGGGAACGGAAGACTGGAGGGAAGCATTGGTTGGTCTCTCCTCTGAGGTGGTGGATTATAGATAAGTTCAGAAAGAGGCATACGTTTTCGAAATGGCCGCCAATAAGATTTGTTTTATTTTTTTTTCTTTCTTACAAAGGTTGGGGGGAATAAGTAGAGTTAACTAAGAAATATTAATGATGTTAAAAAAACAATAGGAGGGCATAAAAAACCTTTTGTTAAGTTAAAAACAAATACATTGAAAAATAAAAATTAATTAAAATGTTTTCAAATGAAACAGGGAGGAGGGTGGGGAAGGGCAGAGTCCTGGATCATATATTTAGAGCTGGAAGGAATCTGAAAGGTCATTTGGAATGAAAGCATGAATCTGAGCTGTCAATTGATAGCCCGGTACTTGGGCAAGTCACATAATCTACGTGTTAGTTTCATTATCTATAAAATCAGGCTAGTAAGAATTAGACTACCTATCTTACAGGGTTGTTGTGAAAGTCAAATGAAATAATTCATGTAAACAGGAAACATAAAGGGCTCTCTATATGTTATCTATTTTCCTTTATTTAACAACAAACATTGATCATGGGCCTACAGAGTACCCCTGGGGATTCCATACAGGTAGATGACACTGAGCCCCTGCTCTCAATAAGTATAGTATAAAGAGACTTTGAGGTCGGGTTGAGGAGAAAAACCGTGACCTCACTAGTGTTGAGGAATCTGGATCTCCTTGAGTCCCCACTGAGCTCTGAGTAGGAGATTAGCTTTTCAGTATCACCTGAAGAGCCTAGAGCAGCAGTCCTAACACAAACATTGGGAGGTTAGTGTGGCATCAAGGTAGAGAAAAACACTGAATTCATCTCCTGGTTCAGCCATTTAACTATCTCAAAAGAAATGCAAGATGCACAAATTTAGAGAATCCACCCCAAATGCTCACATGGACTATTTGTGTCTGACCTGTGGCAGAACATTTCTGAGTTTGTATTGGTCTGATCACATTGGTCCGGACACACTGAAAGTTGACTCTAGCATAGTGATGTCATTTTGGTTCTCTTCATGAAAGAAAGACAATAACTAATCTGTGTGACCCTGGCTAAATCATTTAGCCTTTCGGGTCTCAGTTTGTTCCTCTAAATTTGAGAATTTGGGGCCTTATTTCCTGCTTAAAATCCTAAAATCCTGCCATGGCCTTCCCCTTTCCTCATTTCCTGACTCCCCTCCTCTCTGTATGCCAGATGACTGGGCTTCTGTTCTTTGTGTTTCTATCTTGCTCTCTCCCTCAGGGTGGTCCTCACTCCCTAAAACCTATGCCCTTTACTTCTCTGCTCCCCAGAAGCTTCTACTCATCTCATTCTACCTGTCTATGTACTTTATCTAACAATCTATGGATTTTTTATTCTCATGCCATTGCCTTAGGGAGGAAGAAAAGGGATATGGCACTGGGGAGGTTAGGAGAGGGATTATAGCCTCCCCCTCTTGTGTCAGGTTTTACCCACTCCCCCTTCTCACCCAGGAAATCACATGGTAGAGGAAATCATGGTTCACTCATCTCTGCTTCCCTTAGGGTTGGGAGTTGGGCAGCAGATCTGCCTTCCACTCCCTTCCCCTGACCAGAATCCTAAAGGGAAAGGACTCTTATGAGCTCAGAGCCAGCACTCTTGGATTTGAGGTTCTGTTGCCCATCCCTTCACCCTGTGACTCAGCTTCCCTACCAGAACAGGTACAGCTTCTTGGTGCAAGAGAGCTATCCCCACAGAGGTATTCTCCCAGATCCTGAGAGAACAGTCCTTTTTCCTTTTCTGGCAGAATCAGAAATCAGACTCAATTTAAACAAAATTTTATAGGCAACAGGGATTTGAATGGAAAGGCAATTAACTCAAAGGCCTCCTTCACTTGTTCTCCTAGATGTTACCTTGACACTTATATGCAGCCTCTAATACTTCCTTCAGTTACTTTCTTCACCATCCCAATAAACTGACCCATCACTCACAAAGCTCCTAAATCTCACCACCTACTCCCGGGAGCCTTCCTAGATTGATCATTTTGATTCCATTCCTCCAAACCTTTGCTTAGCTCCTATAGTCTACTATGTGCAAAGCCCTGGAGAGTTAGTCGTTTTCTATTGACTTGTCTTGACATGGAAGTGCCTGGCACTTGTCTCTGGTAGAGCATCCTCAGTAATTCCCTCATCTTAATCTCTATGCCATCAATTAAAATATACTATAAAGAATGCAAAGACATCAATCCTTCCTGTCATGAACAGAGCCCTAGAACATCAGAGCTGGGAAGGAACTTTGAGAGATCATCTATTCCACCCCAACCAATAAATAGTGAGGAAGTGTCCTTACTGCCAAAGGTAGCACTATCTGTTACAGTGAATTTCAGTACTATTAAAGAGGGCACTGGTTCTACTTGTAAGTTGTCTCTACTGGATTTCTACTTTTGTTATCTGATTTATAAACAAACTGATTCCTATTAAAATATTAATGTAAAAGTGCAAAGCTTAACCTTTAAAATATGTAGATGGAAAAACAGAGACTGGGGCAGCTAGGTGACACAGTGGATAGAGCCCTGAAGTCAGGAGGACCTGAGTTCAAATCCAGTCTCAGACACCTTACTAGCTGTGTGACTCTGGGCAAGTCATTTCACCCTGACTGCCATCAAAAGAAGAAAAGAAAAGAAAAGAGAGACCCAGAGAGGGGAAGGAACTTGCCCAATGTCACATAGCAAGTTAGTAGCAGAGGTGGCATTATAACTGGGGTCTCCTGACTCATAGGTCAAGGCTCTTTACTTTAGAGGACACTACCCCTGTTGGTCTTTTTTTTTTTCTTTTTGGAGGGCGGAAGGCTGGGCAGTTGGGGTTAAGTGACTTGGCCAAAGTCACATGGCTAGCAAGTTTCAAGTGTCTGAGGTCGGATCTGAACTCAGGTCCTTCTGGCTTCAGGGCTGGTGCTCTATTCACTGCACCACCTAGCCACTCCTCTTGGTCTTGATTTAATGTATGTTTTCTTTTCTCTAGAAATCCTGTACATGGATAGCTGCTTCAGACTGTGACATCTCCAAGGGTGGAGACCAGATCTGGCACAGCACAATTAAATACCTGATTAAAAGGCTTTTGAGTCCCTTTTAAACAAAACAGTGTGTTGATCAGGCCACGTCCATGTTCCAAACCATTCAATGGCTCCCCACTACCTATAGGACAAAGTCCCAAGGATGTTTAGCCTGGCATTCAAAGCCCTTCAAATTCTGACCCCACCACACCTTTCCAACCTTATCATCCACTATTCTATATGCTAACTCCTATGAGATTACTAAAAATTCACCAAATAGTCCCCTCCTCCCATCCTGACCTTTCCCATGTCTGGAACTTTGTTTATGTTCTGACTGAGATGCTCTCTTTCTGCCAAAAAATATTCCTTTCCTCGATCTCTAACTGTAGAAATGTCACTTAAATAATGTTGTTGTAAATAATGTGATATTGTGGGAAAGGGGCCTGGGTTCTGGTAACAACTCTAACAATTACTACTCATATTAATAGTCAATTAAATCCGATAATCATTCATTAAGTGCCTACTGTGTTCTAGGCACTGAGCCAGGTGCTAGGGCTAAAAACACAAAAAAAGTGATCAGTTTTTGTTCTTGAGGAGTGGGGGTGGCATATGATACAACATGATGGCAGGGAAGTAAATAAAGAAATAATTTCCGGAGGGAGAGAAAAATAAGAACCGGGAGACCAGAAAGTTCATGTGCCATGCCTTGATGGAAAGGAGGGACTGATTTGGAGTTGAAGGCGTATAAAGTGTGTATTCCAGGCATGGAATATCTTTCCTTCTTTCTAGGCAATCTGAGTTAAATGATTTGCTCAGGGTCACACAGCTAGTAACTGTATGAGGTCAAATTTGAACTCAGGTCTTCCTGACTCCAGGGCCAGTGTTCTATCCACTGAACCACCTAGCTGCCCCTTCGAAGACATTTTGAGATAATATCTTCTTCTTCTTCTTTTTTTTTTTTCTTTTTGGATGGGGGAAGGCAGGGCAATTGGAGTTAAGTGACTTGCCCAAGGTCACAGGGATAGTAAGTATTAAATGTCTGAGGCTGGATTTGAACTCAGAGAGATAATATCTTGAGTCCATGAATGAATGAGTGAATGAAAAGAGAATTTATTAAGTGCTTACAATGTGCAAAGCACTACATTAGGGAGAAGTCAGTAGGTTAGTTTAGCAGAATCTTGAATCTATGAAGTGTTACCCGCTCCCCTTTCGCTGCTAGTGCCTCCACTGAAATTACCTTGTATTTATTTCGTTGTTGTTTTTCATCTACTTACTTGTATTCTATAGAATGTAAGTTCCTTGGAGGCAGGCGCTGTTTCTTTCTTGTAGCCCTAGCACCCAGCACAGTGCCAGTCACTTCTTGGTAAGTGATTAATAAATGCTTGTTGATTTGATGCTTAATTGTTTCCTCCTTTGTAAAATGAGGTAATAGTATTTTCCTTCCACTTTGTAAACTATAAAGGGCTAAGGAAATGTAATCCATTCTCATTGTAGTTCTTTAAGGCCTAGCTCAGATGCTATCTCCTTTGGGAAGCCTTCCCTGACCACTCTGGCCAATGGTACAGTCAATGAAGGCTGTGGGTGTACAGACAAGACAAAGCTTCCAGATGGGGGAGGGAGGGTAGTTATATCTTTCTGCATATATTTGATTGCCTTTCTGCTAGACTGTGAGGTTCACAAATTCCAGGATCAGGTCTTGTGTAGATCTTTGTTTCTTCAGCTCTTGGCATAATTATACTTAAGGAGATACTCTGAAAATAAGAAACAGATGGGGCAGCGCTGGCCCTGGAGTCAGGAGGACCTGAGTTCAAATGTGACCTCAGACGCTTTAACACTTACTAGCCAGGGTGACCTTGGTCAAGTCACTTAACCCCAATTGCCCTGCCCTCCCCCCTCCAGAAAGAAAAAAAAAAAAGCAAAAGAAAATAAGAAACAGACTCCTGGATTTGACTGAGAGTTAGAAGAAATGGGTTCCTGTGCTGACTCTCTCACTGTCTCAGTTTCCTCATCTATAAATGGAGTGTTATAATCTCTAAGGTTCCTTCCAGCTCTGACATCCTATCATTTGAAGAACAGCTGTGTCACTGCTGTTGTATTCATGTTGGATTGGTCCTCCTCTTGATCTTTAGTCTAGGTTTCTGACACTCCTCTCATCCCATGAATTTATATCCCAATTCAAGTAGGGACTATTTTTCCTTAGCCTGTCCTCTAGGTCACTCGTGCTTCCTCTTCACTCCCTTCCTCACTGCCAAGGAACCCAAAAGAGAGGGCATCATCCTTCCAAGTTACCACACGCATGGACCTCATTGTCTTGATGTACAGCAGTGGCCCAGCTCCCCTACTCCTTCCAGGAAGGGACCTTCAGGGAAGATGGGTCTGCTCACAGCTCTGGCAGCAGCAGTGGGGGCATATGCTTGATCCTCAGAGAGAGGCCCTCACATCTGGACCACTCACTAATCCCTGGACAATGGAAGAGCCAGCAACTTGAGACTCTCAGGGTCTGGACAAAGGGCAAAGCCAGGAATGGGCAGGATCTGGTTTTATCCTCCCTTCCACTCAAACCCTACCCTCCCTTATTCCCTCCCTCTCTTGGTTCTATCTCTCACCAGGCCCTGCAGGCCCATCGATCCACCTTTCTGAGCAAGCTCCTGCCCTCTGTCCGATGTCTGGGACGATGGACTTGGCTCCTGTCCCTGGCCCCAGCTTCCTCAGTGGGCCTGGGGAGAAGGGGGTGGGGATGCTGATGGAGGGGGAAGGCAGAGACCGCAGGGTCAGAAGGGGAGGGGGAAAACCATTGGGAGTAGAGACAGATGTGGCCCTGAATGGGCCTACAAGTTTCAGAGTTATAATTACTGAAGGAGGAGCGGGGGAAGGGAGAGGGTCAGGGCATCTGCCTGAGTTTACTCGGCACCCCTCGGAGTACTGAAGTAATTTAGGGTTGGGGGAGCGGTGTGTGCAAATGGCTTCAGGCTAAGGAAGCTGAGCCTTTGAGCCCTGCTAGAGCCTAGCTCTGAGCCTGCAACAGGCAGAAAAGCAGCTCCTCGGGGAAGAGCTCCTGGTATCCCCCTCCCCCAATAGCCACTAGGGTTTAGGACCGAGGGTGGGGGGCATATGCGGTTGGGATTTAATTTTCTCAGAGCTGGGAGTGGTGTCCTATAACCCCAGGCCCGCAAACCTCACACGTTTGCTGGAGGACTGGGGGTGGGGGGTGGATTGGGGGCCCATATGCCACCCCCCCTTCCCGGGGGTGGTGAGTCACCAGCTTCTCTCTCAACTCTCCCTACATAGTCTCCACACTCTGCTGGCCGATACCAAACTACGTTCGCGGGGGAGAGACGGCCCAAAAGGTCCCTCCCCAAGCTTTTTTGCCGACCTCCTTTTCTCTGGCAAAGAGGGGTCCCCGCGCCTTTAGGATTTTTCTCCCCTGCTAGAGGCGGAGCAGTAGAGGTTGACACCTTCTACCCACCTGCGCAAGGTCGCAAGGGGGGGCCAGCCCTCCCCTTAGTGGCACACTTGGTACAGGCCAGCTGAGAGACCAGGGCCGGAGCCGGGAATCTGTACAATAGCTCTGGGGCCGTGGCCGGGGCCGGGCCGGGACTGGGCAGCTGTCGAGGCGGTCGCCGCCCCCACCCCCACCGCCCCGCCCCGCGAGCCCGGCGCCCGCGGATCTCTGCCTTGCCAGCTGCACGGGGCCCCTGGGTCCCGATCGCTTGCATTTGGAGGTGTGGGTGAACCCCATTCCCCCTGAGCTCTAGAAGAGGAAGAGGAGGAGGGGAAAAAGGAGGAGGAGGAAGAGGAGGAAGAAGAAAGGAAGCCAAGGCGGGATGAGCCGTCCGATCCCCACAGAAGCCACGGGGGTAGGAGAAGCACCGAGCTCCGACCGGCGCCGCCTCCGCGGCTGAGATCTCAAGGCGTTCCACAGAGGAGCAGACCCCACCCCGCCGCACAGGAGCTATGGACCAGGGCCAGCACCAGGAGCAGGACCCCAGCTCCCCACAAGGTACCCACCGGATTTGCCGAGAGGTTGGGGCTCAGGCAATGGACTGAGACAGGGAAGGAGGCCCTGGGTGGGCTGAGCAGCTCAGAGGCCTGGGAAGGGGGTGGGGGGCGCCCGCTCTGGGCGTGGAGTCCCTCCTCCTGCCCCCATCTCGGCCAGAGACTGCTGGGGAGTGGGGAGTTTTAAAAATAAAAGCTGCGGCTGCGGCTCCAGAGCACTGGCATCTTCTGACAGCTGCCCCCCCTCCCCCCCTCGCCGCGCCGCCGCTGCCGCCGCGGCTTTCCCTTCCTCTAGCCACGGCCGCTGCAGCCTTCGGGATGTACCCCCCCAGGAACCGGCCTCTCCCCCGATTTAGGGCCTGGTATTCCCAGAGACTCCCTTCCCCTCGACCCGCCGTCCCAGCTACCCCCAAATATTCTCAGCTCGCTTCCCTGGAAGTGGATCCCGGGATCCCTGGGTATCCCCCACCCGCCACTTCTCTGCACCCGGGGACCACTCCTCATCCCCCGCGCCGCGCCTCCCCGGCTCCAACTCTGTCCTGGCTTCTGTGCTCCCCCGACCCCCCCCCCCCCTTTCTCAATCCTGCCCCGTCACATGCCTCCTCAGCCCAGCCTCCGCTTCCCCTTCTTCAGGGTTTGTGTATGGAGCGGTGGGGGTAAGAGTGGAAGTGGGGGCGAGTTGCTTCTCTTCCAACTTGTGGCTCTGCCTCCCGGGAAGGAGACGCAGAGCCCCTTCTCCTCATCCTCTTCCTCGGCAGGGATGGATTGCCATACATTAGGGAGTAGTGTGGGGGAAGGAATTATCCTGTCTACCTAACCCTAGCCAGGAAGGGCCCCTTTTCCCCTTTCTGCCCCCCCGCCCCGACCCCTAGTTGTCAGTCTTTGGGACCTAGCAGATCAGAACCCAGCCTTCCCCACCAAGTACCCTCTGGGAAACCTGGAGAGTACCCCCTCCATCTATATCTAGATCCTTACTCCACACACACCCCACCTCCCATTCAGATCGCTACCCTCCTCCATTCCCCCATCGCTCCAGCTGCCACGAAGTGTGCGGGTGGCTGGGGCAGCAGAGGCCGAGGGGGAGGGGGGAGGCCCTGACTGCACTGTGGCTGCCAAGTAACTGGCAGAATAAAAGCGAGGGTTGGGGGAGGGGAGGGGAGTGAAGGGGGAGGCGGCATTGTTAGGGGCGAGGGCGGGAGGCTGGGAGGGGGCCCTGACTTCCCTTAGAGCCAGGCTAGGCCCTGGGCCCCTAGGCCTCTTGCAGGGTCTTGGGGAGGTGCGATTCCCCAGCCTCCAAGCTCATTTCAGAATTTGAAGTGGGGGAAGGGCATGGGACCAGAACAGAACCTCAAACTCCTTCCCCTTCTTACTCCAAGTCCTTCTGACTTCCAGGCTTGGTTTCCCTAAATTTCCTGGCATCATCATTAAATTGAACTCTCTTAGGCCTTAGTTTCTCTACTCTACAGAATGGGGCAAAGGCTTCAATTTACATCCTCTAGGTTCTGTCCATCTCCAAGAAAGGAAGTTCTTGGGATTTGGGATAAAAAGGAGCATTATCCCCTATAACCCAACCCCGCTCTTCCCACAAATAACTAATTCTGAGGCTATGGCAAAGAGGGATGTGATTAGGAAGTGGACACAGATTTGGTTGAGGGGAGGGAGATAAAAGCAATCTTTTCTGGGATATAACTCCCATGTGTCTAAGGTGGGGGGTAGAACCTATAGAACTGGGAGCTCAGGTCACCTGAGTCCCTTTCTCACTGACTTAGGCAGAGATGTGGGCCTGAGCCCTGCTGCCTTCCCACACCTTACCCACTTTGCTTCCAGGAGTCAGAATCTAATCCCAGTCACCTCCTTGCCCCCTCAGGGCCCCAAGCTCAGGATGAAACAGTGTCTGTGGGTGTGGGGGATCCCAGGATAGGTGGGGTTGCTGTGATGCCCAGTGGGTGTTCACTGTAACCTCCCAACCACATCCAATGGTACTAGTAGAGGTGCTTAGGTCTGTTCTAGGGTGTGGAAGAATGTGAGATATTGGGAGGGTAGGTTCTGTGGCTGTGGGGTAATGTGGTTGGGGTTTAGAACACAGGTCTGACAGCTGAGATGACTGGATTTTGGTCTTTGCTCTGTTGAAGTTTAAGAGAGCTTTAGGATCTGGGAAGCTTCCCAAAGACCCTGGCAGGCTCTCTAGGGTGATTGATATCCCCCTCTTCCCAACCCCTCTGCACTCAAGGGTCTCCACAGGTCCCTGGCAGATTGGCAGATGGGGAACAGAAATTGGAGAGGGAAGCGGTCAGTATACTGAAGTTACTGACTCTGTATACTGACTTGAGAAGGTGATTGGGATGGAAGCGCTAGTTTCCATGGAGGAGAGACCCATATCTGTAGACATAGGAAACTCCTGATGAGGAATGGGGCAATTTGTCTGATGACAGAGAGTAGAGAATTCTGGGACCTTTGATGTAATGACTGTTCTGCATACCCAGATGGGGAGACTATAGTCTCTAAACAGAATGAACTTGGATGGGTAGACAGGTCTATCTACAGTCTGGGGTGCTCTGGATAAGGTAACTGGTTTGGATACAGAGAGAAGAACTCAGGATGGAATGAATGATCTCTACCCAGAAATCCTGCTTATTCATAGTCCAGGATACAGAGTGTTGGGCTTGCAGTCAGTCAGTCAATAAACAAAGTACTAGGGATACAAAAAGAGGCAAAAGATAGTTCTTACCCTCAAGGAGCTTACAATCTGCTGGGGAAAACTTGGGTTAAAGTTCTGCTCCGACACTTACTAGAGGGTCCCTAGGTCACTAAGCCTTTCAAAGTCTGTTTTCTCCTTTGTAAAATGTGAATACTACTTAGAACGTCTTCTTCCCTGGGGGGGTGAGGGGGTGTTGTTGCCAGACTTATGCAAAACATTTGCAAGCTGGTCAGTTTTACCTGGGTGACCTAAAAGTCTTTGTGAAGTTTTAAGCTAGTAAAGTTGTGCAAATGTCGATGTGTGATGAGGTAGGGTCCTGAGTTGAGTCTTAGGGACAGAGAGGCCCTGAGGCTTAGTTTCCCAGTGGCTCAGGCCTTCTCCATTCTTCCTCTCCCACTCCCCATCCTCCCTCCCCTTCTCCTCTCCCAGCCTTTTGATGTGGGCCGGATGGGTCCCAGTAATGAGGCTGTTAATGAGCCCCTAATGTGCTGTCATGCATATGCAAATGAAGGGAAAGGGACTGAGTTCCCTCCTGCTCAGTGCTAGCCCCAGGTCTAAGAAGGTAGAGGTTCCTCAGCCCACTTCTCCAATTCCTGGCTGGAATAGGTCTGCTTATTGATTCCTCTTCTGGGAGAAAGCCCCCACGGGCACCAACTAAGGAGTGCTGGGGGTCAGCTAAAAGATTTGAGAGCCTCTTAGGAAAGAAGACCTCTGATCTGGCCTGAGGCCTCAGGGGGACAGGCAGCCATGCCTACTGGCACCAGCTGGGCCTCTGGGTAAAGGGAGCCAGCCGGGTGAGCCCCAGATAATGTAGCTTTGTTTTGAGGGTGGCAGTCCTGCCTGGCACCCCTGGGCACGGTCTTCGGTGTTACTGTGCCAGCTGCAGGTCCTGTTCATCCACCCCCAATCATTGGGGCTGCCTGAGAGGAGTGGGATAGGGGTGCAGGGGTAGAAGTGAAGTATGATGCCCCAAGTCCTAGCCATCACAATCCCCCACCACACCCCTTCCCATTCCCTTTCCACTCTAGGGGGCCTTACCAACCCTTTGGACATCAAGATTTGGCCTTCCAACTGCCAAAGGAAGAAGAAATACGACCAATAGGCAGATTTGCTATCTGACCTTGGACAAGGTCACTGAACTCTGCTGATCCTCAGTTTCCTTTTCTGTAAAATGAAGGAGGTTGTGTTAAGGTTTCCTTGACCCCTATCAGTGCTAAGATTTTATGTTCAGTGTTCTACAGCCCCTTCCCTAGTTCTGACAATCTGTGATTTTGGAGGGGCCTAGATTTGCAATATGGATTAAATTATCTGGAGAATGACCAGCACCTCATTTCCTTCTGTGATGCACACAGAGACTCTGAAAGAGTGAGTTGTAAGGAGCAGGGTATCTAGCAGGTCCCCAGCCCTTCTGTTTTTACCCTAGACCTTTGTCTCTTGCCTGACCCTCACTTTCCCAGGGTAGGCCCAAACTGCCTGCCATTCAAAAACTCACACACTCCTGGGGTCAGAACTATACTGGCCAGGTCCCAGAGTATCCTTGAAGCTGAGCCAGCTGGGATTCTTAGATGAGTCTGATTAACTGAGACCAGAGTGTTTGGAACCCCACCTCCACCCTCTTTACCCAAAACCCTTCTCAGGGGAGATCATCTCTTGATTTCAAATCCCTCCACTTCCAGCACCAGATCTGGGCACCAGGGAGCAGAGGAACAGCCTGAGAGCTGGAGTTTAAGCCAAAGGTTTGGGAGCTAGAAGGGGCTGGCTAACAGGTCTGCAGGGTCTGGTGGGGCCCAGGCGGGATGTCATCATTTCCTGACCCTGAAATAACAGGAAGTGGGTGCTCCTGATTGGAGGCCATGAACAATGGCGGGCTGGGGCCAGGCAGTGGAAAAGGAAGGCTCTTTTCCCCCTGGTCCGTCTTCCCCCACCCCCTGCCTTAGAGCTAAGTGACATGGAACCAAGGAGCCAGGCACCTCATCACAGAATACCCAGCTTTTTCTTCCAGGGACCTTGGAGATGACAGGATCATAACATTCATCTGTAGAATGGACAGGCTGGACCTGACTTCTGAGGTCCCTTCCACCTCCAAGGCTATGATCCTGTATGTCAAACTAGGATGAGGGAAGGTTCAAAGGTCATAGATTTAGAGTGGGAAGAGACTTTGGAGGGCACTAAGTTTAACCTTCCTCACTTTACAAAGGGGGAAACTGAGGCCTGGAGACCTTAAGTGACTTGCTCAAGATCAGACAGATATTAAGTAGTAGAGTCGGCATTAGAACCCAGAGCTTCAGCCTTCAAATCAATCATTACACTCTCTCTCATAAAAGCAACATTCTGCCCCCTCCCACCAAGAGGTAAGTCATTTCTGTCCTGACCTGGAGAAGCTAAAGTGTCTCTTGGCAGAGGGGGCAAACTGTAGGTGTGGGGTGAGGCCTACATCTTCAGAGGGAGCTAAGTGTTTGATTTGTTTTGCTTAACTGTATCAACAGCAAAGTACATCATTGGGGGAGGGGGTGATCACTGATAAGTGACAGAGAGATGAAAAAAGAACAGCAAATAAAGCATTTGTTTAAACAATAAAAACATTTAAATTTTTAAAAAGTTTCTGTAGTCAGTTCGCCTGATCTCGGCACACTGGCAGACCCAGGCTTCAAAAGTGCCTCTGCCTCTGTGTCAGTGTTATTACTGAGCGGCCTTGAACCACCCCGGGGAGATGGCGCTCCAGCCTCTGGCATGACTGACTCCCTTTGAAGAGACCCCGGCTCCCCGGCTCCCCAGTCTTCCTGGACATTCACCCTTGGTTCCACAGAGGCCAGCGGGGGCGGTTCTGGGCACAAGTATCTCTGAGGGCAGCACTGGGCAAAGACATGGGAGTAGGGAACGAGTCCATCACTTGGGCAGGGCAAAGGGCAGTACATGGGGCAAGCTGGGCTGAGCAGGAGAGGTCCATGTGCTCTGGGACACAGGTCTGCTTATCTGCCTTTATGAGAGTCTCTGAGTAGGAGCAAGGTCTAGCTGTGATTTGTTTGATAAAGGAACTCCCAGATGTGCAAACATTCTTTACTAATGCAGTTGGCACCTTCCCTGCAGCTTTACAGTCTAGAACCCTAAGAGGTTACGTGAATTCCCTGAAGTCACACAACCAGTGTCTGTCAGAGGCAGGATTTGAATCCAGGCCTTCTTGGCACCTAGACCAGGTCTCTATCTACACTATCTCACTATCCCAGTGCCACACTGCATGTCATGGGAATAGCTATCTAACACACACACACACACACACACACACACACACGCACACGCACACACACACGCACACACGCATACACACGCCCACGCATATGTGTATGTATGTGTATATGTATATACACATGTGCATCCCCATATACACATATATATGTATATATCAGGTGTGTAAATATATAGGAACAGACAAAAATATATACACATATCTTTGTATAGATTTTTATATGTATTCTCCATTTTTGTTTGTATATAAACACAGAGAGGATATTGTGCAGTGTCTTGCCAAGTGTAGGGACTAGCAATGTATGTGTGTATGTGTGCTTGTGAGCGTGTGTGTGTGTGTGTGTGTGTGTGTGTGTGTATTTTTGTTCCGATATACTTATAGTTGGAGACTAGACTGAGTCAGAGGATAAGGACTCCAGGTCTTTCTCTGCTTTCTGGTATTGACATGACCTTGAGTAGGTGACACCCTCTCCAAGTCTCAGTTTCCTCATCTGCAAACTGGAGGTCATGGACCAGGTGACCTCTAAGGCCCCTCTCAGCTCTGAATCCATGTTCCTAATGATAACGAGGATGAGAGGGAGGATAGCTAGCATTTATTGTAGTCTTTGAAGGTTTTCGAAATTATCTACAAACATTATTACATTCACTCTTCACAACCACCACCCTGTCGGGTAGGTGCTAGTGTCACAGTCATTTTATGGATGAGGAAACTGAGAGCTAGAGAGGTGAGTGACCTGCCCAGGGCCATACAGATAATAAACACCAGAGGCAAGATTCTAACCCAGTTCTTCCTCACTCCCAGGTCCAAAACTCTGTTCTGCTGTGAGTTCAATTCTTTACTAGGTGAGAGAAACAGAGATTTAATTAGATATGTACCCTGCCCACATGGAGCTTACAATCTAGTGGAGGATTAAGACACAAATACAGAAAGCTCTAATTCGTATTATGACGCAATAGGGATCTCTGCGGGTCTCCCTTTCTTGCTGTGTGTGTATATGAGGTTGAGGGAGGGAGTGGCTGAGAAGGGTGGCCATTTGCTCTTCTCTTCCTTCCCTCAGCTCAAGCTCCTGTGGCTGCCTTTGGGAGACCAGAAAATGTCCATGAATTACAGATGCTGAAAACCCTCCGCACTAATTATAGAGTGAAGGGTGGGCTGCCTCAGCCTCATCTGAGCTCTGGCCCCTGCCTGGGCTCATCCCGATTCCTCTGCCTTCCTCTGGTGTGGGGCTGTCCTTACCTCTGGGCCTGCTGTCATCCCCTCCCCTTCCCTCCAGGTGCCTCACTTCCTGCCATGTCAGAGTGGCCAGCCTAGGCAGGAGTCTCTGCCTGCCCTGCATTCCCATCCCCTGAGCTCAGTGCCAGGCTGTCGGTGGCACCTGTGTCCTTCCTCAAATAGCAGGGGGGGCATGGTGAGAGATTTCTCCCCTTTTCCCTAAGGTTGCCCCTCAGAAGAGAGGACCCCTACTTCCCTAGAGGGGTAGAGGCAAAGGGGCAGCAGGCAATGTGCTCTGGGGGCGGTTGTCACTTGGAGGATGAAGAATAGGGGTCTGATCCCCTGACAACTTGCCCCAGTGTGTACTTTGTAGTCTAATATGGTGGAAAGAGCACCCCATCTTTCAGAGAGCCTGGGTTTGAGTCTTCATGTATTAATTCCTAGTTGACATTGAACAAATCTCTTACACTGTCTAGGGGAGCTCCATCTTGGCAAATAGAAGAAGGTTGTGTTGTGACCATTAACATCTTTTCCCATTCTACATCTCTGAACCTACCCTTTGCCCTAGTCTGAGACATAAGATCATAGGCTAAATAGAGCTGGAAGGGAATGTAGAGTCCAGTCCTCTCATTTTACAGAGGAGGAAACTGATACAGAGGTTAAGTGACTTGCCCAGGATCACACAGCTAGTAAGTACCTGAGGTGGGACTCAAATCTAGGTCTTCCTGATTACAAATCTGAAGTTACCTCACCCTGATTCCCAGCCGAGTCATAAGCAGAGAATCATAAAATCTCATGGAGGAACCCTAGTGGTCATCAAGGCCAACCTGTGCCTGAGCAGGGATTCACCCTACAACATCCCTTAGAAATGACCATTCAACACTTACTAGCCATGTGACCTTGGACAAGTCACTTAATCCCAATTGCCCACCAAAAAGCAAAAAAAAAAAAAAAAAAAAAAAAAAGAAAGAAAGAAAGAAATGATCATTCAGCCTCCACTGGACAATCCCCAGTGATGGGAACCTCACCACCTCCTGAGGCAGCCCATGCCACTGGCAGACAGTCCTACAGTGTGTTTGTTCCTTTGTTTTCAGGAATTTTAAAAAATTAATTTGTTTATTTATTTTTAGTTTACATCACTCAGTTCCACAATCCCTTGAGTTTCAAATTTTCTCCCCCTCCCTCACCTACCCCTTCCTTCCATGGCGACATGCAGTCAAACATAGGATCTACAAATACCTTCACATTAAACATTAGTCAGATTGTAAAGGAGTATTATAACCGATGGAGTGAACAATGGAAAAGAGGAAGGAATTTTTTTAAAGCATTTTATTTGTGCCTTTTCTTCTTTGGTAAACAACACTTTTAGTCAATTAGCATTTATTAAGCACCTACTACATACCAGGCACTGTGCTGAGTGCTGAGGATACAAGGAAAGGCAAAAACACAGTCCCCTCCCTCCAGGAGCTCACAGTCTGGTGAGAGAGACAGCATGCAAGCAGCTGATGTATGCAGGGTAATGAAGACATTTAGCAGGGACAAGGCACTAAGACCAAGGAGGCCTGGGAAGTCTTTTCTAGCCCCTGCTCTTGGTTAGCTGAGGAGGACTGGGAAGCCCCTTCAGAAGAAGGAACTTTAGCAACCACTTGAAGGAATCCAGGGAAGCCAGGAGGTAAAGATGAGAAGGGAGAGTCCAGGCATGGGGGAGCAGCCAGTGCAGCATCCCTCCCTTCTAATAAAGTACAGTTAAACAAACAGTAATAATAGCTGGCATTTCTAGAGCCCTAAATGGTTTGCAAAGCACTTTACGAATATTCTTATTTGAGTCTCAAAAGATCCATGGGAAGGTAAGCGCTGTTATTAGCCCCATTTTACAGATGGGGAAGCTGAGGCAAGGGGTTTAAGCGACTTGCTCCAGGCCACACACTATGAAGGGTCTGAGGTGGGATTTGAATGTAGGTTTTTCTGACTCCAAGTCCAGCATTCTGGTCCAGCGCATCACCTTGCTGTGATAATAATACATGGAACATGTCTGACAATGCAGGCCAGATATTGTACCCAGAATCCTCTATGTCTCTGAGGAGGAGTTTACTGTGGTCATTGTTGAAAGGCCCGTCTGCTTCTGCTTATTTAACTCTTCATGAGTTTGTGAGCCTTCCTGAGATCCTCAGAATTCCTTATATTCGTTGTTTCTTACAGGGTAGTCATGCTCCATCACATTCAGATGCCACGGTTCATTCAGTCATTCCTTAGGCCATGGCCTCCCAATCTCCATCCTGATCCTTGCTACTAAAAACTTAAGAGTTCTAATTGTTACGCAGTTTTTCCTTATATTAGATTGAAATGTGTCTCCTGGTGACTTTTGTATTCCTTGCTCTGCCCTCTGGGGTCAAGTGGAATAAATCAAATCCCTCTTCAATATGATAGCTTCATATACTTGGAAAGATTCATCATGTCCCCACTCTGGGCCCAGGTCTTTGCTTCTTCCATCAGAACACTCCCAGTCTCTTCAAACAGTCATCAGAGATTCCCCCTCTGCATCCCTGCACATTCTCTCTGTCTCCTCTCACAGGTCAGCATCCCATTTGCTATGGAGATTGACTGCTTGGAGGCTTGGTACCTGAGTCTGGGATTTATGTTTTGAGGAATTGATTTCTTTCTCTGTTCTTGGCTTTTGTCTTCTAGTTGAGGCAGCTGGGACCTCCACAGACCCAAGAATTACCCCTTCAGGTGACCTCTCCCTACAAACACCTGCTCTGGTTCAAGACACCCCTCCAGACACCCCACCAGCCACAAGGAGCCCTCTAGGGAGTGCTCAGCCCCCAGCCTCCCCGACCCTGGAGTTGGCAACCTCTTTAGAGCAGACAGTACCCCAGAAGGAGGACCCTTTCCTGACAGAAGAGAAAAATGGGACTCTTGCACCACCACCTGGAGGGACTCCCCAGGACTCCAAGTCCCCTGCCAGGAACAGCCAGCCATCCCCAACTGCTGCCCCAGGCTCCACCAGCCCCAGTCCTAGACAAGGTAGGTGTGTACTCCTTCCTGTACTCCCTTCCCATGCAGAAGCCCAGCCCCATTTCTTCTGGGGAAGGGACATGAGCCCTAAATGCTTGCCTAACATGACCCAGCCCCCAGAAGCCTGGGTTGCCACTTGTTTCTCTTGACTTAAGGTAGAGACTCTTCTTTCTCCCATCTGGGAAATGGAGGCTTGTCTCAAAAGAAAGTGGAAACTTGTAGAGACTTCCAGTTAAATCCAACTCTTGTTTCACCCCTCATGGTACCCAGATGCCAAGAAAGCTGGAGAGAGACACAAGCTGGCAAAGGAGCGGAGAGAGGAGCGGGCCAAATATCTTGGTGAGTAGAACATTGGGGAGACAGAGGGGAGGGATAAAAATCCTTTAGAGGATCCTCTGAACTGTGAAATCCCACAGAAGGGGTTGGCTCACTGTGATCAAGGCTCAGTTTTTCTCCCTGCTCTTATGAGTCAAGGTAAAGATAGTCATGATCCGAGAAAGGAGACCTTGGTGTAGTCAGAAGACCTCTGGATCTAAAGTCAGAGGACCAGGGGTGGCTAGGTGGCGCAGTGAATAGAGCACCGGCCCTGAAGTCAGGAGGACCTGAGTTCAAATCCAGCCTCAGACACTTAGCACTTACTAGCTGTGTGACCTTGGGCAGGTTGCTTAACCCTAACTGCCCTCCAAAAAGCAAAAAATAAATCCCCGGTCTACCACTTAAACTGAATCTACCTCAGTTTCCCCATCCATAAATTGGGGATGATGATAACACCTACTTCCCAGGGTTGTTGTGAAGATATGATGGAATTATATTTGTAAAGTGCCTTGTAAACCTAAAGTGCCGCATAAATGTTAGCTATTGTTATTACTGCCCTGACCTTGGGCAAATGACTTCCTTTGCTCGGTCTCAATTTCCACCTAAAGAGCCCATTGACCTTGATGGTGTATCTAAAGCTCCTTCCACTCTACATGCTATGATCACCACGGTTCCTCTGCGCTTGAGCTCCTGGTCTTATTCAATTGAGTTCAACAAGGAAGCATCTACTATGTACAAGGCTTTGTTTTCAACACTCATGCAAAACCAAAAGGAAAAAGTTCCTGACCTCCAGGAGTTTGTAATCTTCTAAGGGGGAATCACCTTGTACAGACATAAGTCAATAGAAAAAGAATTTGGAAGAATGTAACAGAAGGGAGAAGAATGTAGTCCATCTGGAGCAGTCCTTAGTAGAGCCTTTCATGATATTCAGGTGGAGCCTTGAAGAGAGGGAGGGATATTCTCCGAGTCCGAGGTGAGGGAAGAGAACATTGTAAGCATGGAAGGCACAGCCTTTGTAAAGACGTGGAGGAGGGAGAAAGGATGTTTTGTATGGGGAGCAGCAGGGAGGCAGTCTGGCTGGACCTTAGAGTGCCCAAGGAGGAGTAATGAGGAATTAGTCTTCAAAAATAGGCTAGAGCTAGATTGTGGTGCTTTAAATAGCCAACTGGAGAGTTTGTAATGATGATGGCGATGATGACAAGTAGCATTTATATTGTCTTTAAAGTTCGAAGAGTGTCTTTACTCATGTTAACTCATTTGTATTTTATCCTAGAGATAGGAGGTACAGTCGGTCATCATTGAAGAAGTTTCTGGAGCAGGAGGGTGGCGTGATGGGACCTGCACTTTTAGAATAGCATTTTGGCAGTTGGGTGGAGGATGGATCAGTAGCTACATAGAGAGTTAGTAGCTAGATAGAGCAGTGCCAGGCTTGGAATGGGCTTATTGACGTGCCTTTCAAATTCTGTGTCAGATGCTAACTGTGCGACCCTGAACAAGTCACTTTCTTCTCTGGGCCTCAGTTTTCTCATGTGTAAAATTAAGAGATTGGACTTGATAGTCTCTAAGGGCTCTTCCAACTCTAAATCTGTGATCCGAGGGGAGGAACTGGAAGCAGCGAGTACAATTGAGAGATTATTCCAATAGTGTGAGTGATAGCTGATATGAGTTAAGAGAAGAAGGGGATAAATGGGAGAGATGCTGTTATGGGAGAATTGATAAAGACTTAGCCACCAGATTGAGTTGGGAGTGGGAGGGGTGAGGGAAGAATGGAAGACAGCTCTGAGTTTGGCAGCCTGAGGGGTGGAAAAAATGGCGGTGCCTCTGGCAAATGTAGGGAAATTGAGAGAGCAGGTTGGTTTAGGAGGTAAGAGATAAGCCTGCTTTTCTTCATGGAGCTCAGGGTTGAGCTCAGAGTAAGAGTGAAGACAAAAGGATGCTATCAATCAGGGCAGCCTTTGGGAAGGAATTGAATTTGGACTTAGATGATTGTGACAAGTTCCCTGTTAATTTCCCTCGGCGTCTGTTTTTTTGGCAGCGGCCAAGAAAGCCATGTGGCTGGAGAAAGAGGAGAAGGCCAAAGTCCTGCGTGAGAAGCAGCTCCAGGAGCGGCGCCGACGGCTCGAGGAGCAGAGACTCAAAGCAGAGCAGAGGAGGGCAGCCCTGGAGGAGAGACAGCGCCAGAAGCTGGAGAAGAACAAGGTGTGTGCAAGTCTGTGAGGGAGCTTGGTTCTGGGTCTGCCCACGTGTCCACGTAGGCATTCCTTCTGCAATGAAGGGTGAAAAGAGAAAAGACTGTGTTGGGAGCAAGATGGCAGAGTGACTGGCTCCACGACCGGTTCCGTGACCGGCTCGGTGACCTAGGAGTCAGGAGAATCTGGGTTCCAATCCCTTCTCAGGCACTTACTAACTTGGTGACCCTGAGTAAGTCTCTCACCCTCTTTCTTCACCTGTGAAATGAGGGTAATAAGGGCATTTATGTCACAGGGTAGGCCTAAAGCTTAAATGAAATATATGCAAAGCCTTCTGTTTGTAAACCCTTAAAAGGCTATATTTCCGTTAAAATTACTAACATTTAAAATTAAATTTAAAAAACTTATTCTAAATTTAAGTTAAAAAATTATTTAAAATTGCTATATATTAGCTATTTTTATTAGGAGCTGTGTTCTTATATGCACATACATGTGTTCACATCTCTGTGCACATGCCTATGGGAGCCTGTGCTGACAATGGAGGCCAAAGACTAGGATTCAAATCCTACTTTTGTTACTTAACTGATGGGATGACCTTAGACAAGTGACTTCTCACTTTCCTCATCTGTCACATGAGAAGGTTGAGCTAGATGGCCCCTATGGTCCTCTCTTGCTCTAGAACTATGATCGCCTTGCTGTTCAATCTTTGATTGAATATGCACCTGAGTCTGCGTCTGTGTATGTGTCTGTGAATCCATGTATGTCCTGCAGGAGGATTAATGGAGGGGTGCGGTTGGTGGGGGCAGTCTGGGGGAAAGGGAAGAAGGGCTCATCTGGGATGGATAGGCGGCTCTTTCCTGTGTCCTCCATGTAGAGCTCTCCGCTGAGCCCTCCTGAGGTCCTGCCCCCAGCAAACCCCAAGTCCAAGGGAGGACACACTTTTCAGAAGGGAGATGTCACATCCCCTGGAAATGACCTGAAAATCATTTTTTAAAAGCATAAGAACAAGCAAGATGCGATGATGTGGCATAAACTTGCAGCCTCTGCTAGAGAGGGACGGGAGGGAATAAGAATTTATATGGTGCTTACTATGAGCCAGACACTTTACAAATATGATCTCATTTGAGACTCACAACAACCCTTCCAGGTAGATACTGTTATTTTTTACAGCTGAGGAAACTGAGGAGACAGAGGTTAAATGACTTTCCTAGGGTCACAAAGCTAGCAAGTGTTGGAGGCTAAATAGGAACTCAGCTCTTCCTGATTCCAGGTTTGGTGATCTCTCCACTGTGCCTGCAGCTACCTCGGAGGCTGGGGGGAGTGCGTTGCCTGAACTCAGGAAGTGCCAGCCTTGTTGTGAGGATCAGATGGCTAAAGTGCTTAGCAAACTGAAGTCTCTGCCTCAATGCTAGTTGTTACCGTGATCAGCTGGGGCAGCTAGGTGGCTCAGTGGATAGAGTACCAGCCCTGGAGTCAGGAAGACCTGAGTTGAAGTCTAACCTCAGATACATATTAGCTATGTGACCTTAGGCAAGTCACTCAACCCTGTTTGTCTCAGTTTCCTTAAGGAGATGGAAATGGCAAACCATTCCAGTATTTT
Source organism: Pseudochirops corinnae (assembly GCA_028646515.1). Taxonomy (NCBI): domain Eukaryota; kingdom Metazoa; phylum Chordata; class Mammalia; order Diprotodontia; family Pseudocheiridae; genus Pseudochirops; species Pseudochirops corinnae. Next base: position 73,861,818 of record CM053588.1, on the reverse strand, counting down.
TGCCAAGAAAATTCCAAATGGGGCCCCAGAGAATTGGATACAACTGAGAAGAGCTACAAGAACAACAGTAACAATCATGCTCGGGGCTAATCTAAGTAGGCTTCCCAGAAGGGAGAGTATTTGAACCTGGTTCTGCAGGAAAAAAGATTCACTGAAGGAGAGGGCTTTCAGAATTAAGCCCTGATCCCACCCCCACCCCCCCCAGGAACGCTACGAAGCCGCCATCCAGAGGTCAGTGAAGAAGACGTGGGCAGAGATCCGGCAGCAGCGCTGGTCCTGGGCAGGAGCCCTGCAGCAGAATTCCCCAGGACATAAGAACAGTGAGTGGGCAGATTGGTGGGTATGGGAGGGGCTGGGGGTGGTGGCAGGGATGTCGGACTTGTCCCAGAGTACTGGAGTAGGTAGGTCGATGGGAGGGAAGGGGAGGGGGGAGCTTTGAGGTTCTGAGAGGGCTGTAGTGTGTAGAGGGGGTGAGGGGGGCTGCTGGTATGGATCGATTCATGGGTCAAAATCTCCCCAGCTCACCCACACCTGGGCCCATGAGGTAGCAGTACCAGGGCTAAAGAGGGGCTGTGGATGACTGGAGGGGAGCATGCGGGGGCAGGGGAAGATGGGTGCAATGCAGGGCCCCGGGGACTGGTTAAAGGTACACTTCATCTTATATGATGGATATGTTTCTGAAAAGTGCAAAAATGCAAATTGTGTAAATTGAATCCTTCCCATTGCCTGCCATTATCGTCTCAGAAAGATGTCCTGATCTTCAGTTTTCATTCAGTAAGCAGTGACTCCTAACACTTGAGCTGAAATTTCCCTGATTTCTTGCAAGTAATTAATGATCTGTAAATAAGTACCATAACATACTCAGAGGAGTTCTTATTTAAGATAATTACCCTCTAATTTATCTGTTAAATAAGTTGGATTTTTTTTTTTTTGGTATGTGAGTTTTCATGAAGTGGGACCCATTGTCCTTTGGGCTGACCTCCACGTCCAGGGCAGACTGTGTTTGTATCTGTGTAGCTGTGTATGTGAATGTCTTGGTGTGTATCCGTCATCACTGTGTCTCACTGTGGATAGATGTGTGTACATGTGCTGACATCTATGATGTCTGTAGATACTGGTGTATCACAGGATACAGCTGTAGGTCTGCATGTTGCCGTGTATTTCTGTGCTTGTGTGTCTTTGAATATTCATGGGGGCTGGTGTGTCATTGTGCATCAGAGACAATGGGGAGATAGTGACAAAAGATTGTGGCTTTGACCTGGGTTCAAATCCCAGGGATTTTTTGGTCCCAGCAAGTCATACCACCTCTCAGGCCTCAATTTCCTCATCTGTGAAATGAAGGGATTGTACTAAACTGGGAATTCTTAACCTGGGCTCCATGGACTCCTTAGAGGTCCATAGATAAATAGATTTCAAGGAATTTATGAATTTGGGTGGAGAAAAAAATAAATCTTTATTTTCAGTAACTTCTAACTGAAATTTAGTATTTCCTTCAGTTACGAAAAAATTTATCCTGAAAAGGAAGAGGGCCTTAGGCTTCACCAAAGGGGTCCAAAATGCATAAAAAGGGTTAAGAAGCTCTTGGACTAGATGATGCCCAAGTTCCTCACCACTCCAAATCCTGATTCTATGTATGTGTATGTTTTTTTCTCTGTTTCTGTATCTTTATTTGTGGAGGTGCTTAGATGAAGGGTCAGCAGGGCTGAGGGTGTCAACTCAGATTCAGAATGTGAAGACTATGGGGTCTGAAAAGTACTGAGGCTGGAGAGCTGTCAGGGGTGTGAGCAGTTGTGATGGCTTTAGCAGCAGGGGTGGGTACAGCCTGGAAGAGGGGGCTGTGTCACACATTAAGGCCATCTCTGGCCAGAGCAAGATCCTACCTGGGAAAGAAGACCACAGGCTGTGCCCCCTTAGAAGTGTGCCCCTTTCCCTAGCCTGGCCCTTTCCCTGACAGAGCAATTGTGTCTCCCCTTTTGGGGCTGAATCTATCCCATGTCCCTCCCTGCCCTTTCTCCTCCCATCTCCTGGTCCTCTCTTCCTCTCCCTTTCCTCTTGAACCTGCTTGAAAGAGCACCCTGCATGGAAGGCCCTATTGGGCGCCCCTGGCTTCCTGGCCCCAGGCCTGGCCCTCCCCTTCCCCTGGCTTCCTGGCCCCAGGCCTGGCCCTCCCCTCCCCCAGCCCTTGGCTCTAATGCCCGTGTCTTTTCCCCTCCAGGTGGAAGCGGGTGCTCCATGTCGGCAGTAAACCTGCCTAAACACGTGGACTCTATAATCAACAAGCGTCTCTCAAAATCCTCTGCCACGCTCTGGAACTCCCCCAGTAGAAGTAAGAGGCCCACCCAGCCCAGCCTATTCTGCCATTGCCCAGAGGCAACCCCAGAAATAGGACTCATCCCCAATCCCAGCCTAGGCCCTGGACTTGTCTGAGACTCAAGCCACTTGTCAGGAAGGTGGTGGAAGGGATACATGTTAGACCAGGGGTCAGACTAGATGACCCCTGAAGTCCTATCTGATTCTGAGGTTCTGTTGTTCTATAGTTTGGGGAAGCATCCTAAGCCTCTGCACCTTCCCTAATCCCTAACATGTAAGGCTTTGTGGCCCTTGGGAGGCCATAGTTACTGGGAACTGAGCTGTGTATCCAGGGCCGGAGGAGCAGGACAGGTAGAAGGCTGTGCCCCCAGCGTCAGGATACAATCCTAAGGATCAGAAGACCCACGCTGGGGCTGCCAGAGCCTGGAAGACTGCTAACCCCCTTCTCAGGCAGGGAGACAGGGCCTGAGCCAAGCAGTAAGAGAAGAAACACTGCTGCCATGGCTCCAGGGTCTGAACTAACCAAGAAGGAGGTAGAGGGCCTTGGGGCCCAAGCAATCAGTTGGAGTATGGTCTGGGTATTGTCTCCGTCTGTTCTCTTGTTGGACTTTTGCAGTGCCCTTCCTGTGCCAAGGGGTTGGAGGGGCATTTGGGATGGGCTGGTGCCAAGGACACAACCTTTGGTCCCATGGTAGCTCATCCCCCAAAAAAGCACCAGATGTGTCTTCAGAGATAAGAATCTAGAAGGGTGGCACTGCCCTCACTCCCAGCTAGCACCATGCCCACATGCCAGCCTGTGAAGTGGTGGATTTAGGAGGTTTTTGGAGGTGGTAGGGGAGTTATTTATAAGCTCCTTCAGTCTTTATTTGATTGTTCAATTGCCTGGCAACCAAATCAGCTGCTGCTAGGCTCCACCTGACTGAGAAGGGGTAAAAATAGATGGAGCAGCTGAGGGACTGGGAGAGGCAGCAGGGGCAGCTGGGCAGGGCAGAACAGGGCATGGGGACACCTCCAGAACCAGTGACTTGCTCAGGGCAAGAAACCACTTTACCTGGAAGTGGGGAGGTTCCCCCTTTTCAGAGTAGGACCTCCTTAGGGCAATGGTGCCCATGCCTAGGATGAGCCCTTCCCTTTCTAGGGGTATAGGGCAGCAGCTGGCAATACCCCTGAATGTTTGGCCCTGGCTTCCCCTCCTGGGTTCTGTGTCAACAGGCCAGGTACCCTCTTTTGGTTGGGTCAGGAGAGAAGTCAAGAGGACATTCATGAGCTATGTTAGCCTCCTCCAGAGCTTGGCATTGGTGTGAACTCTGGCTAGTGCCAGAGCCAAGGTCAATATTGAATGGAACAGGGCTTGTCATATTCCTGGGGAGTGGTTGCCCATCAGGCAGGGGCAGAAGAAATGATGCATGCAAGACTAGGGGAGGGAGGAAATGGATGGGGGGAGTCTGTGTGTGTGTGTGTGTGTGTGTGTGTGTGTGTGTGTGTGTGTGTGTCTGTGGAGAACTGTATATGGGTCCTTGGCATGTCCATGTGTGGTTGTCGTGTGCCTGGTTGGGTCTCACAGTCTACCCCAGGGTTGTAACCATCTGGGGATCCAGCCAGGAGGTAACTGTTTCTGCCCTCTTTCCCCCATCCCTCCCACCCCAGATCGGAGCCTACAGTTGAGCCCCTGGGAGAGCAGCATAGTGGATCGACTGATGACGCCTACGCTGTCCTTCCTGGCCCGGAGCAGAAGTGCTGTGACCCTGCCGGGCAATGGCAAGGACCAGGGTAGGGGGGCATGCTGTGGCCCCCAGGGAGGGATGAGAGCTGGGAAGCAATGAAAACTCAAGGTGGGGAAACCAGGAACCTGGCCATTCAAATGGCAGGGACATGAGGGCAGTGGACATAGGTACTAGGGAACTCCCTGTCCCTGGGAGCAAGCAGGGGGTAATATATCTCTAGCATCTCTCAATCAGGCCCTTCTATCCAAGTCCTTGCCTTCCAGCAGTGCTGGCAAGGGGGGAATCTTAGTAGGATTATTACTATTTTATATCTGATGAAACTGAGACCCAAAAAGGTAGTGACTTGTCCAAAGTCACATGGCCAGTAAAGGTCAGAGCTAGGATCTGAACCTCGGCCCCTTAACTTCAAGGTCAGAGTTTTTTTGAGGGTCATCGTGCCGTCTCCTGTATCTAGTGTGTTCCTCCCTAGTGGTCCCCATGTGCCCTCGCTCTGCTTCGGCCAGCCCTCTGACCCCCTGCAGCACCCCTCGGAGCCTCCACCGATGTGCAGCTGCTGAGCGCAGGAAGACAGCAGGCAGCAGCCCTGCCACTCCTCGACGTCGGCCTGAAGCCTCCCCAGTGAGTACCATTCAGATCCCAGACTTGCCCCGGGGATGTAGACTGAGGTCATCCAGTGACCAGAGGTAGGAGTGAGGGGTGGAGCTATTGGTGACTGATGGATTTTTTTCATGGGGGTTCCACCCCAGGCTTTCCAGGTGCAAAAGAAAAAGGACAAGAAGGATAAAGACCGAGAGAATGAGAAAGAGAAGAGTGCCCTGGCACGGGAGCGAAGCCTCAAGAAGCGCCAGTCTCTGCCTGCTCCTCGAACCCGTCTCTTGCCCGCCACAGAACTCAGGTATGTGGCACCTGCTCTGGGTGGTAGAGGGAATGCGAAGGACCTGGGGCTCAATTCAAAAACCTAGCCATTCTAAGTTGTCCTTCTTCTCACAGCCCCAAATCGAAGACTCGACCTTCATCTCCCTCCACTCCTCGGCACCGGCCAGCCTCCCCCTGCCCCAGTCCAGGCCCAGGACCTGGTCTGCCCCCCAAGCCACCTTCCCCGAGAGGCACCACAGCCACTCCCAAGAGGCGGGTCCGGAGAAAGGAAGAGACTCCAGAGAGCCCTGGCCAAGCTGGGCAAGAAGAGAAGAATAAAGAAAAAGTCAGGGAGGAAGAGAAGCTGCCGACTGCTGTGGCATCACCATCGCCAGCCAACCTCCAGCTGGCCAAGGAGCTGCCCAGAGCAGAGCCAGCGAGGGCTCCTGGGGAGCCACCCTCAGGTGGGCAAAGGGCTCTTCAGGGAACCCCGAGGTAGAAGAGGAAGATCAGACTCTGTCTAGGGAACCAGCCTCGGTCTAAGGAGGAGATTTGTGACCTCTGCTTTCAGGGAGTGCCGGGTTCAGTAGGCGATACTGATGGCCCTGCTCTTAGAATTCAAGGTCTGAGAGGGAGACAGGACAGCCGTTGGGTTCCTGTCCAATGCTACCCCCAGGTCTCTGTTCTCCATGCTAATGGGGTTGTGGGGAAGGAGGTGGATAACCCTATTTCCATCTGGCTTTGGGGGTTTTAGGATCTGGCATGAGGGATGGAGGGGAGTTGGCAGAAGCAGAAAAGATGTCTTAGATTAGGAAACAACCTGAGTGCTCCAGGTTAGTGGGAAGATCTAGACTTGCCTGAGTGTTACAAACAGAACCAGTATGAATACCAAGGCATGTGCCCCTCACAACTGGGTCTGGGGTTCCCTCCAGGTACTACCATCCCAGCTTTGCCCTCAGCCCCAACTCCCCCTCCACCCTCTGGCAAACCCACGGCTGGCACCACGGACCCAGAAGAGGCCACTCGGCTGCTGGCTGAGAAACGGCGCCAAGCCCGAGAGCAACGAGAGCGGGAGGAGCAAGAGCGACGGGAACAGGCAGAACGGGACAAGTGAGTGTGAAGACAGAGGCCTATGCCAGAGTTTCCCTTGGGGAGGGAATGGGGAGCACAGAGGCCCAGGACTGCCTGGGACAGGGCATAGATGCCATTATACCTCCTTCCCCTCAAGGGCAGAATACCTTTGACACCACATTCCCTCCCTCATCCTCAGCCACTCAGTTCTCTAAAAATTGTTCAAACACAGGCACTTGCCCTTATCAGAATCTGACAAAATTTACCCACACACACTTCATGGTCTTATGGTCTTCTGGATGCTGAAGGTGGGGGAGGTGCCAAAAAAGCTCAGGCTGACCTGAGAAGTGGGTCTCTAGTGATGGCTTCAGGGCTCTATCCCTGGCCCCATTTTGCTCAACATCTTTATCATTGATTTTAATGAAGGTATAGATGTCTACAAATTTGATCAACATGTTAACCCAAACCATAAGGGATGACTAACGTGTCATATGATGGTTCCCAAAAAAATCACGACAGGCTAAAAGGATGGACCAGATCTGTTAAGATGAAATTAATAGGAATAAATGTAAAGTCCAGCACGTGGGTTTAAAAGATTAATAGTATTCACTCAGACTAGTGAGGCATGGACTGTTCAAGCTAGTTCATGTGAATGAGCTGGGGGTCTTAGTGGACTGCAAGCTCAGGATAGGCTGGTATAGCATACAAAAAGGCTAATATAATCTTAGGCTGCTTTAATAGCACCAGCGTGCTCACAGTCAAGAAAGTGGTAATCCTGTTGTCCTATACCTGATAAGAATACTCCATTTTGAGGACATCAAAAGACTCCCCAGAAATGCTGCTCACGAGTGTCCTTGACCCTTGGGTGGTTCTCCATGGTTATTTCAACAGAGTGAAAGCCCTGTCAGCTCCTATGAATCTAGAGAGGCCTTGAGAATGGTCCAGGGCTAGGTTACATCTTATCATTTAGGCATCAGGACAGAGTGGTCCAGTGAAAAGAGTGCTAGTTCTGGGGTCAGAAGACCTGAGTTTGAACCCATCCTCTGACATTTATCACTTATTATCCCCTGTAGGACCACCTTTGGCAAGTCACAAACTCCCTGGCCTTCAGTTTCTTTATCCATAAAATGGGGGTGGGAGGAATTGGCCTCTGAAATCCCTTCCTATTGTTCTGTGACCAACCCAGCTGAATACACCAGTGGGCTAACCTCTAGAGGATAACCTCTTTGGCTGTGGGCAACTCGAGAAGCAAAAATTCAGATTGCCCATGAGTCCTGCTCCCACAGTGCAATGGCAGTAGTGGGAAATGGATGACTAAGAGCAGCAAGGATCAAAGTTTTTAGACCATCTGCAACATTAATTTACCTGTTGGTACTGTGCCCTGCTAGAAGAACGAAACCAGAAAGGAACTGACGTTTTTGCTGCTAACCAAGGCATGAGGCAAAAGCTTCGGCTAAATGGCAGGCTAGCTCACAAGCCTTCCTTGGAGAGGAGAGGGTAATGAAGGGGGTGCGGCTGTACCCCAGGTCAACAAGAAAATCCTGCTGTGAGGCACTTGGTCACCTTGCCTTACAGTGTTCACAATGAGCACAGGTGAAGGGAGCACCAGGAAGCTCACGTGTCAGTGTCTGGAGCTTGTGTGTCAACATCTGAAGCTTGCCAAGGATGGAATACAGAAATTCGAGGAAGACCTTAACAAGACTCCCCAAAGCAAGACGACAAAGACCTTGGTGTTTGATGATTTCAAGGCAATGATGGAACGGGATAAAGCATTGAATAAGACATTGAACAGCACGGTTCCTAATTGAGAAAGAGACCAGAGGGAGGTAGATGATTCAGGAGCCCCATGCCTGTATATAATACATGTTTTCCTCAAGACACGAACATGGTGTATACTGAACAGCATTACCAAAAAAAGAAAAAGAAGCAAGGAAAGAAAACACTAAATTAACTATATCCTAACAGATAGATTACTGTTTATCAATGTGAAAAAAATAATAGCTAACATTTATGTAGTATTTATTATGTGCCAGACACTGTGCTAAGCACTTTACAACTATTATCTCATCTTTTTTGTAGGGGGGGAAAGGCAGGGCAATTGGGGTTAAGTGACTTGCCCAAGGTCACACAGCTAGTGAATGTTAAATGTCTGAGGCTGAATTTGAACTTGGGTCCTCCTGACTCCAGGGCCAGTGCTCTATTCACTGTGCCACCTAGCTGCCCCTATTATCTCATTTGAGCTTCACAACAACCCTGGCAGCTAAGTGCTCTTATTATCTCCACTTTACAGATAGGGAAACTGAGGCAAACGGGTTAAATGACTTACTTAGGGTCACCTAAGCTAGTAAGTGTCTGAAGCTAAATTTGAACTCTAAACTTCCCACCTCCAGAACCAGTACTCTATCCACTGGCCCACCTCACTGCCCCAAATTATTTCAGAATCAGTTGTCTTTGTGAAGTCAGATCATTGAATGCAAAGAGCAAGTGTCAAAATTAATATCAGATTAGAAGAATGAGAAGATCCTGTTTGCAATTATAACCTCCAATGTGATCTTTGTAAAATAAGCACTTGACCCAGAACGATGGGAAAAGGACAAAAGCAAAGATATTGATTCTAATTATTGCCATCTATCTCTTAGTGAAATTTAACCAATGGAAATTAATTGCTCGAAGGTAGAGAGTAAAAAAACCCAGAAAATCCTCCAGCCAGCAAACCCTCCTTCAGCATGTGGGGATAAATTCCAGCCAGTGAGAACTGTTTAGAAACATGAGAAAGGTATTGCAGAGGATAGATGATTTATCTTTTCAAAAAAATAGAATCTTATTGATGCTTTTCCATGTTTACATCAAAGTCATTTCTGGATAGACCCTTCTTCTCATTCCAAGAACCTTCCCTTGTAACAACAAAGCACAGGTAAGAAAATTCAGTTGACCAGCCCGCATATCAAGCATGTCTGACAGTGTTGCAACAACCTGTACCCATTTAGGATGATGGAAGCTTTTGAGTCATTGTCTTCTCATCAGACAAATTTGCAAAATTCTTGGTATGAAACCCAGCTAAAAGCACTTACAAGAAACTGAAGGGAAGATAATGAAAAGGAATGACATTTCAAGAGGGGTCTATTCAGATCATCGGTAACAGTAGAAATGACAAGTTTGAACTTGAACAACTCTGTGCCCGAGGTGCTCTATGAGGAGGTAGCAATGATATTCAAGAAACTTAAGTTTGGAATAGAAGATGCCAGGGAGGAAATTGTGCTGAGCATGAGAGCAGTGTGGAGCTACTCAGGGACTGATTTTCGAGATGTTTCAGGGGGGAATATTCAAGAAGAATGCATAAACACTAGGATGATATTATACAGCACCTAGCCCCTTAAAACCCCCCACACGCATACCCCTTCAACAAGTGTTCACTTGATCCATGGCCAGATGGGGTTGACATCCACTCAAAGCAGATAGTTTGGGAGGCAGTGTGATACCATGGAGAGAATGTTGGCTTTCGAGTCATTAGGACCTGGGTTCAGTTCCTGTCTAATGCTTACTAGCTGTTTGACCTTTGGCAAGTCTTTTAACCTCTTTGCCTCAGTTTCTCATCCAAGTCCAGTGAGAGGGTTGGAATAGATTGCATCTGAAGTCCCTTTCAGCTCTAAAGCTCTAATCCTATAATCATAAGAGATTTGAAAAGGTATCTTCCATCCACTCATGCCTATCTGCTGAGGTGGGAGACTATGGGTGGTGATTACAGCACATGTCAGCTCCAGCCCCTACCATTTTTTTTTTTTTTGCTTTTTAGAGGGAGGAATTCAGGAAGATTGGGGTTAAGTGACTTGCCCAAGGTCACATTGTCTAATAAGTGTCAATTATCTGAGACTGGATTTGAACTCAGGTCCTCCTGACTCCAGGGCCAGTGCTCTATTCACTGTGCCACCTAGCTGCCCCGAGCCCCTACCATCTTTTAACCCCCCTTATTTAGACCGATATTTCTCATATATGACCTTGTATTGCAGTGATACCAATTTGTTTGAAATAGAAGATATTATGGTGCCTAGAAGACTCAAATGACAAATAGTATAAGATACATCAAACACGGTCACCTCCTAAGATACCTCCTCCCATGCTGCCAGCTCCCAGTTTTGCAAATGATTAAGGTTTTGAGTCCTTGGGTCTTTGGCAAAGTGATTATATTAGAGTCACTCATGCTGTATGGGACCAGGGACAAGTATCAAAGAACTTTCCACAGATGAACCCAGGTAGTATGTCCTGATATGATGTTTGTCACCATTGCTGATAACTACCAGGATGCTGAGAGATCCAGGGTCTGCTGTCACTGCAGACAGGACTGTGTCAAGTCCTAAGTCAGGTGTTGAGGAGCAATGAAACCTTCCAAAGTAGAACACCCAACATATGGATTTAGCAAGAGGGGAGGGGAGATCTCATCTGCACCAAAGCATCTGATTATATAGAAAGATATATCTATATATAAATATGTAGAGATAGATATAGAGATATGTCTACACACACATCACTGTTTTTCATCCTCTTCTCATCTTCTTTACAGAGGTCTTTTCTATCCATACCCTGCCAAAACTAACCCCATACTTTGAATAGTCTCTTGGAATTGTAGCCAATCTATAGGGTTGTGGTTTTTAAATTTTATTTTAAACAACTTAGAAGATATTGATAACTTTTGATCCAGATGCATACTTTCTCATCCTTACACAATATTTATGGGTCTGTGTATAATGGAGGGGTATCCTTGATGAAAGTATGAGAAGGGAAGAGACAATCTTTCAGAGATCATTCTCTACAGCTGACCACATCTTCCCAATCACATGGTTTGACTGAATTGTAAAGAATATAATATCCCGTTATGTTCATTGTTTGATTACAAACAAGAATGTGACTCAATAGGGAAAAATCTCCTCATAAAGAGGATCTGCCAGGGAGGCGACTTTTATGCGCACATGAAGTGGTGTGGTGAATAGAACACTGAGCTTTGAATCAGGAAAACTCACTTTTGTGAGTTTTAATCCAGTCTCAGACACCTTCCTGAACCTGAGCAAGTTACTTACCCTTGTTTGCCTCAGTTCTTCATCTGTAAAAATGAGCTGGAGAAGGAAATGACAAACCACTCCAATATCTTTGCCAAGAAAATCCCAACACAGGGTCACAGAGAGTCAGACATGACTGAACAACAACAAAATGCCTACTTTGTTCAGTGATTCTCTGGCCCTCCCTTTTGACTTCACATATCTAACAAAGTATTGGCAAACTTTAATTTCACCTATCAAATGACTCACAGGATGTTGAAGAGACTTGGAACCCATCTTATTGAGAGAGGAACCAGAGATGTTTAGCTTGGAGAAGAAAGGACTGAGGGGATACAGAGTAACTGTCATCAAGGGGCTGAAGGGTTGTCATGTGAACGAGGGATTCTGCTTGACAGCTGAGGATAGAACTAGAAGCAGTGGGAGGAGGGACAGAGAGGTCCATTGAGAGTGAAGGAGGGAAGAAGCCAGTAACAGCTATCCAGAAGTGTCATGGATTGTTTCTGGAAGTAGTAGTGAGTTCCCCGTCATTGGAGACTTTCAAGCAGATGCTGAGAGATGACTCGTTGGGGGATTCTGAGATTCTTAAGCAGTGTGTCGACCTCTGGGTGGCCCCCCTTTTCATAAAGTAAGGTCTCCCAAAGGGGGAGGGGGAAAGCTGGGCACTGAGTTCCCAAATGCCCTGTTCCCACACAGGAGACTGAGAGAGGAGCAGCTGGCCCGAGAGGCCGAGGCCAGGGCCGAGCGGGAGGCAGCAGCCCGGCGGCGGGAGGAGGAGAGGCAGCAGCGGGAGGAGCAGGAGGCCCGGGAGAAGGCCCAGGCTGAGCTGGAGGAGCAGGAGAGACTGCAGAAGCAGGTACGAGGGCAGTGTGCTCGGCGTCTGGCTGGGGGCTCAGTCAAGATGGAGGGGAGGGGAGGCAACAGCTGCGGGAACTGTGGCCGTGGATGGAGGCTTGGCCAGGGCTGGAAGCCCCCGGGCCCAGCACTCACTGGAGCTGCCTTTGGCAGAAGGAGGAGGCTGAAGCGAGGTCCCGGGAAGAGGCCGAGAGGCAGCGGCTGGAACGCGAGAAACACTTTCAGCGTGAGGAGCAGGAGCGGCTGGAGAGAAAGAAGGTGTGCATGGGTTAGGGAGGAGGAGCAGGGTCAGTGCCTGCGAGCTGGAGGGGGAGCTGCCCCTCCTCCCACAGCGTTGGGCTCCGTTATTGTGACAGGAGTGTTGGACCCAGGGTTCAAATCCTGCCTCTGATACTCACTAGCTCTGGCACCTTGTCATGTCACAGTGACTACTCTGAGCCTCAGTCTTCTCAGCTGTAAAATGGGGGTGATAATACAGTTAATCCCTGCAGTACTGGCCTCACAGGGTTGGTGAAAGGCCCAGATGTAACAATGTATTAAGGGCTTTTCAGATCTTAAAAGGCTATGTAAATGTCTGCTTTTATTATTTTCATTATTATCAATATTAATTGATGCATGTTTCCTTGGGCTACAGCGGCTAGAGGAAATTATGAAGAGGACTCGGAAATCTGAGGCTGCTGAGTCCAAGGTCTGAATCTCCAGATGGGGCTGGGGTGGGGGATCTGCAGGGCCTGTGGGAGGGGGTGGGGCTGACTTTCTGAAGGGAGGGGGCTTCCTGTGGAGCTGAGGGTGTTGTCCGGGTCCCTCACCATTCTGACCCACCCCCCTTTCCCCTACCCAACTAGAAGGTGGATAGGAAGATTCTCAATGGGAAGGAGGCCAAAGCAGACCACTCCAGCCCAGGTACTGGGGGCCCTCCCCATGGGTGGGGAGTGCTGGGCAGGGAACCAGGTGAGGTGGGGGAGGGCTCAGGGACTTCTTCCCATACTGAGGCTCCCTCCCCACTAAATCCTCCCCCTCTCCATTGATGTCCTTCCCCAACTGAATCTTTCCCTCATTTGACCCCTTCTCTTCCATTCCCATTAAATCCCCTCCCCTCCATTAATGACCTTTTCCAAGTGATCCTGCTCTCATTAAACATCTTTCCTTCCCACTGAACTCTTTCCCCTTCCTTTGCTGAAGGGACCTTCCATTGAGGCCCCTCTCCACTCTGGGGATTCTTCCTTGCAGAGCCTGAGAAGGTATGTGAACCTGAGAAGGTGTCTGAGCCCCTGGCCAAGTGCCTGGAAAAGGAGATTCTGCCACGAGAGGGACAACCTCCTCAGGAGCCTCAGTGGAGGTATATCATCCTTGAATTAGTTTCCTCCCCCACCCCTTACCCCCCCATACACTAGGGAGGGGAGGGAGCATAGGGAAGGTGAACAGGATTCATCTCTGCTCCGCCCTGCTCTGGGGTTACTGGAACCTTATGGAAAGTCAGTTACAGGTTTTCATAGAGGCATCCAGGATACTTCAGGGTTGGAGGGACACCCTGGAGGGCCAAGGAATCAGGAGTCAGAATGCTTCTCACTCTACACCTACAGCATGCAGGGGAAAGAGGCAGGGACACTGGTGAATGGACTGCAACCAACTGCTGTGCACCAGGAGAATGGCTTCACCCCCAAGGGGACCTCCGGAGAAAAGGGGAGCCCCCTCAGCAGGACCGGGGAATCTCTGCTGCCTTTTGCTGAGGCTGAGACCTTCCTCAAGAAAACTGTGGTGCAGCCTCCCCAGGTCACAGGTACCAGCTGAATCCTTGCCCCTCCCTCCCCACTCCATTGCCTTCCTAGCCCTCTCCCATGAGTTCCTACCTTTCCCCATGACAGGCCCCTCTTCCATTCATCCTAGTCTTCTTCCTGACCCAAAAATCCTTCCCTAATCCTGTTCTCCAGAATCTTTTCCTGTCCTCCCCCTGAATCTTACTTATACGTCTCTCCTGAAACCCTCACCCCTCTTTGACAAATCCTTTCTATCCCTCTGTCTCTTCACCAAATCCTTCCTGAAGCTCTCCTCTCTGAATAATTCCCTAACCCTGGCCTACCTCACCTCCCACAATTTCCTCCTCAAGTGCCCCTCCCTTCTTCCTCCAGCTCCTCCAGATTCCTCCCCCACTGGCCCAGACTCAGTATTCCATTCCCCAGCACCTCCCCACCCCCAGATCTATCCCAGAATGCTCTTCCAAGCTCGCCCTGCATGACCCAAATGTTGCCAGATGTCCCTGTGGCTTACATCCCCTTTCTGTCTTTTTTTCCCCAGAAGTCCTTTAAGGGCCTGCCCCCAGTTCCAGAGCACTGTACTATGCCTCTGTCCTCAAGCCAGGGCATCCCAGTGCCCCCCCACTGCAGGAGTGCCACAGACCCTCCAGGGCTTCCTCCCTGGGAAAGGAAGAAGAGGAAGAAGGGAACAAAAGCTGCTGGGGCCTGGGCTTGGGCAAGGAGTGAGGATGGAAGGGGTGATGGGGTCTCCCAGGTTCCCAGGGGTGTCCTGTGTGTTGTTTTTAATCTGCACCTTATAAGACTGATGGTGTCCCTGGCCTCAGCTGGAGCCAGGCCCTGCCTCCCACACCCCTCCCTCTCTCACACATCCTCACACCCCTGCCGCTGACTGGGTCTCACTTGTAGTATTTCACTTTTACTCTTGGAAGTGACCTTCTGGGTACAATGTCTGTGAATAATGTATATAGCATGCCCCCCCTCACTCCTGGGCCCACGGCGCCCCCCCTCAGGGGCTGGGACAGCCCAGGGCTCTACAGGGGTTTTTCTCTATTTAAGGGTAACCAAAGGGCCTCCCCCAGGCTCTTACAATGAGGGAGTAGCCCCAAGAGGGGTGGAATGGGGATATTGGGAACTCAGGGGAGCCTGTACCCACACCTGCCCCCACCTCGGTGTCAGTGTTACAGCATATGAACAAACTTATCCGGAAATAAAGCCAGATTCCTGCCAACTTTGCTTCAGCTTTCTAGGGGTGAGGACATGGAGGAGAAGGGATGCTGGTTTCTGGAACTACTCTTCAGTGGTCAGGGTCCCTGGGTGATGGCATTTTTGGGATGAGGCTGGCAGGGGAGGGGGGCAGTTTCAACAAGCATCTGTCCTCTGGAGGTAACTGCCCTCCTTTTCCTCCTGCCTGACTAGCACCTGCCTCAGTCTTCCCCTTCCCGTCCCATTGGGGAGAAGTACATTCTCCAGATAGCTTCCCGGCCCACCCATTAACATCAGCTAGCCTTCCTCTCTTTATCTTCTTGCCCTGACCCTGGTCCGCTAGGAGCCTAGATTCTTCAGAATGAGAAGGGGACAATTCAGCAGCAGGTGGCAATGGGTAACTCAGAACAGCAGGGCAGAGCTGGGGCGGAAGGGGGAAGGGTAGAAACCTGAGTCAACTAGCCCAAGTCAGTGGATCCAGACTTTCTCTCCCCTCCCTCCCCTTCCCCAAGAATGTATGTCTGATGGAGGGAAGGGGGTGGCAATGGATCAAGAATCCCCTATCCCTTTCCCACACCCCCCCATTGGGAAAGGGATTGGGGAAAGCGGAATGTAGGGGTTATTTCACCTTCCCTTCCCCCGACTCCTCCCCTGGAAACCTTCCCCAAAGTGTCCTGGTTCTCTAGAGATCTGGTTTCCCAGCTGTCCTCCTACAACACCCCTTTTCCCCCAGCTCTGCTTCTTGACCCAATCAGCTGTTCCCTTTCATCAACGAGTTTATCTCTGGGTCTTCAGGCACACAGGGCTCTCTATCTCTACTACACTTTCTTTGTAAGATCCATAGTACCTAACTTTTAAATCCATGTAGCTGGGATGCCTCCCATATACTAATATTGGGCTACCTCCCAGAGTGAGGATTTGGCTGAGAACGTTTTCTCCATCTCACCCCCACTCCATCCTTATCCTAGAGAAGAGATTATTTTTTGTGTGTGTTTGTAAAAAAATTTTTATTAAGTCGTTTTAGGCCTGTCCTACTCTTCTTGACCCCAATTGGATTTTTTTTCATCTTTTTTTTTTATTAATTTTAGTTTCCATCATCCATTTCCATGAGATTTTGAGTTACAAATTTTCTCCCCATCTTTCCCCTACCCACCACCCCAAAACAGCCATCCCATTGTATAACCCCTCCCCCAATCTATTCTTTCCTTTGTCCTCCCCCATCACCCCTCTGACTTTCCAGTAGGGCAGGATAGATCTCCCTACCACAATGCCTATGTATCTTAAGTCCCAGTTGGATGTAGTTAATAATAATGGTAATAATAATTGTGTGTGTATATATATATATATATATATATATATATATATATATATA
>CM053588.1:73828499-73845126 GCA_028646515.1 Pseudochirops corinnae | reverse complement strand
TTTGACTTTTTAAGGCATTCTTCTCATTGGCTTTTTGGGCCTCTTTTGCCATTTGAGTTAATCTATTTTTTAAGGTATTAATTTCTTCAGTCAGGTTGTTGACTCTCTTTTCATGATTTTCTTGCATCATTCTTATTTCTCTTCCCAATTTTTCCTCCACTTTTCTCATTTGGTTTTCAAAATCCTTCTTAAGCTGACCTCTAGCTTTTAGGCAATTTTCATGTTTCTTGGAAGCTTTTGGTGTGGGAGTTCTGACTGTGTTGTCTTCCTCCTGTTCCCTGCTTTGATCCTTCTTGCTCCCAAAGAAGGATTCTAGAGTTTGGTTGCTATTCTTACTTTGCTTCTTTTGCCCGTTCATGGTAGCCAGTCAATGATTTTTTTAGCTCTGTGGAACTCTGCCTCCAGAGGAGAAAGCTCTGTCCCAAATTGCTGGGGTTTTCCCAACTGCCGGCGCTTTTAAGAGGCTGCTGTAGCCCCCACCAGCTCTGACTCACTGAAAAAGCACCCCAGGACCACCACTCAAGACCACGATCCAGATCCAGGCTGCTCAATGCAAGAGCACTTGGCCTCTGAATGATCGCTTGGCCCCCCTGCAGTCTGCAGGCTGGGAGCTCTGAAGCAGCAATGTGGAAGCGGCTGCAGGGCCTCTGCTTCTGCGGCTTCCTTGCCCTGGAGGCAGTTTGGCTTGACCTGCTTTTCTCCCCCAATTTTAGCCGAGTTCCACTGACCTTTCACTTAGTCCTTTTTTCTTATGGCTTGATAATTCTGGATACTGCCACAGCTGCTGCAAATCCACTCTCCCAAAGCTCCAGCTGCAGCTCGGCTGGGCTGATCCAGCTGCCCCTGGGGCAAATCTGTGATTCCAGGCTGGGCTGGTTTTCGGCTCCCAGACCTGAGATGGTCCCTCCTAGCTGAGCTGCCTTCAGCAGAAGATATATCTGTGTGCGTTTTAGAGCCCTAGAATTTGTTTAGAGTCATATTTTTTGGGTATTTGATGTGGCTGTGTGGGAGCTGCCGTACCTTGCCGCTCCTATGCCACCATCTTGGCTCCGCTCCCCCGCCCTCCAGAAGAGATTATTTTTACTCTCTAGCCTTGTTCTCCCCTATGGTCAAAAGACACATATTTTGCAAGATGGCTTGTCAAGGTCAGGGTAAGGGCCTAGGTCAAAGGCCTATCTGCAGAGCTAGGACAACATATGTACATGTGCTAGGCAAGGTCTGAAAATTGTAATCCTTGCTATATTGTTCTCCATTGGAGGCTTTGAACTGTTACTGTAACCTGACCTGTTACTGTTACCTAAATTTTATACCCATGGGCTCTGGAGAATTCAGTTCAACAAACATTGATTGAGCCCATGCTATGGCAAAAGACCTGAGCTGGGGCTCAGGTAGCCTTACATAGTGGGTAAAGCACTAGACCTAGAATCAGGTACACCTGGGTTCACATCTTGCCCCAGAAGCTTCTTAGCGGTGTGACCCAGGGAAGGCCATTAACCAACCCAGCTTCCAGTTTCTCCATTTGCCCAGTAACATCTACTTCCCAGAACTGTTGTGATAACCAAATGAAATAAGCTGCATTAGCAGTAATAGCTTGTATTCATATAGTGCTCCAAGGTTTTACAAAGCAGCTTTCCATTTGGCGTTTAAAACTTAGAAGAAACATTTTCTGTCAATGAAAATCTACCTCTCCCACCATATTGAAAAAAAGGAAAAATAAAACCCATTACAGACATTTATAATCAAGTAAAACAAATTCCTCCAATGACTATGTTGCACCACCCCCACCCCAAAAATGCTTCAGTCTACACCTTGAATGTGTAGCCTCTCTGGCAAGAACTGGGTAGGTAAGCACATGTGACCATGAAGCCTCTGGAATGCTAGTTGGCCACTGCATTGACGAGTTGTCCTGGGTACACATATGTTGCTGAACCCAGGTCATTGGCTATACAGGCACAACCAGGCCTTGGGATAGATATGGGAGGTGGTCACTTAGGGCACAATATATGAGAGAACAACTCAAAACGTCATTTCTCAAACTGGATACATTTAATGCCAGAAAATTCTATTCTCTACTTGTTCAGAGCACTTTTCCTGTCATTCAAAGTTGCTTGTCTTTACAATGCTTTTGTATAAACTGTTCTATTTCTGCTCACTTTCCTCTGCATCAGTTCATACAAGTTCTTCCAGGCATAGCTCTTTCACAAGTTCTATATAAATGTCAACTTTTATTCTGGAAAAAAAGGACAAAAAAAAAAAAAAGACAATTTCCGCCCAGAGGAAGTTAGAATTTTCTAGGGGAGATAATAATTCAGTATGGAGTTATGATCTCATTGATTTTGAAAGATCATAATTTATCTGCACCTTCTATGGTTTCTGTCCTGCCATAAATCTTCCATGAAGGCTCTAACCCAATGTGCTCAATGCCTCATGGCTCCCAGCATAGCTGTCAGACTCCCTGTCATTCCTCAGTCTTCATTGATGACAAGCTCACCTCTGGTTTATGCTTCCTTGGTGGTCTTTTTCTTTCTATTCCACTCCTTGGGCATAAATCCCAATATGCTGTCTACTTTTTTCCCCCTTTAATTAACAGAAATAATTTTTTTTCTTTCTTTCCCTCCTCCCCACCCCTCCCATTGGGGAAAAAAAGGAAAAATAAAACTTTATCAATAGACATAGTCAAGCATTGTCAAGCAAAACAAACTCTCTTATTTGCCATGTTCAATAACAACGTTGCAGTCTGTACCAGGAGTCCATCTAGTCTCTGTCAGGAGAAGGTGGATAGAGCATGCTTCATCACAAGTCCTCTGACATCATGGCTGGTCATTCAAAGCGGTTTTTCTTTCCAATGTTGGCACTCCATTTTCCATCAGCAGCTCTGCTTGGTTTCTGCTCCACAGAACAGCAGGCCTTACCTGCTATAGAGCTGCTCACCTAAAATCTCATCACCATGCTACTTGACTCAGGTTTTGATACTCAGCATCTTCGTAACTCCCTCAGATGATTGGAGGGCTGGAAGGTGGAGCAGTAAACTCTTCCCAAAGCCTTCCTTCACTGAGGGCTCAGAATTTGCCAGATTACTTTCCATTTGCCATCAGCAGCTCTGCTTGGTGTCTACTCCACTGAACATCATGCCTGTGTCTCAGATGACCACTCCCCTCCTTCAGCTTCCTTTTGTTGTGTTGTCTTCCCCCAGTAGATCCAGTAAGCTCTGGGTTTTTTCCCCTTATTTGTATCCATTGAGCACAGTGCCTGGCACATAATAAGTGCTTAATAATTGTATATGGAATTGAATTGAATTATTATATAAGTTGTTTTACTAGTTATGCTCACTTCCCTAACTCCTCATACCCATTATCGTGCTTCTCTCCATTAGAATCTACATTCTAGGGGTGGCTAGGTGGTGCAGTGAATAGAGCACCGGCCCTGGAGTCAGGAGGATCTGACTTCAAATTCAGCCTCAGACACTTAACACAAAAAAACTAGCCATGTGATCTTGGGCAAGTCACTTACCCCCAATTGCCCTCCAAAAAGCAAAAAAAAAACAAAAAACCCAAAACTCAAGAATTTGCATTCTAATCAGGGAGACGATACTGAACTCATTATCTTCTCTCCACTCCACACACACCACAAAAAATTCTCCCCCTTCCCAACTTCCTTACTACTATTGAGGGTACCAACATCTCACCCAGGCTAAAAATCTAGATGCCATCCTTGTGTCTTTACCCTCTATCATTCCCCATATCTCATCTGTTGTTAAGTCCTCTCAGTTCTACTTTTGTAACATCTTTTGCATATACCCCCTTTTTCCCCTCTGATAACCGCCACTATCCTGGCATTGGTCCTCATCACCTCACAGCTTGACAGTTCCAATAGGCTGCTGGTTGGTTTGACTGCCATAGTCTCTCTCCACTACATTCTATCCTCCACTCAGCTGTCAATGTGCTGTTTCTAAAGAGCAGGTCAATATCAGATTGGCTAAGATGACGGAAAAGGAAAATGATGGGTACTGGAGAGGATGTGGGAAAATTGGAACACTAATGCATTGTTGGTGGAATTGTGAACTGATCCAACCATTCTGGAGAGCAATTTGGAACTATGCCCAAAAGGCTATAAAATTGTACATGCCTTTTGTTCTAGCAATACTGCTACTAGGTCTGTATCTCAAAGAGATCATAAAAAAAGGGAAAAGGACCCACATGTCCAAAAATATTTTAGCAGTCCTTTTTGGAGGAAAGATTGTGTAGTAAAAACAAAAAATATACATATAGATTTTTTAAAATTATGGTCACCACAATGTACAAAAATATTTATAGCAGCTCTTTTGTGGTGGCCAAGAATTGGAAGTTCAGGGGATGCTCATCATCATGGGCCCATGAGCAAGTTGTGGTATATGAATATAACGAAATACTATTGTGCTATAAGAAATGAGGAGCAGACGAACTTCATAATAACCTGGAGAGACTTATACAAACTGACATTGAGTGAGAAGAGCAGAACCAGGAGAAATTTGTACACAATTACAGGTACAACATATGTGTGACGACCAACTTTGATAGACTGGGCTCTTCTTAGCAATGCAAGGTTATAAGACAACTCCAAAAGACTCATGATGGAAAGAGATGTCCACGTGCAGAAAAAGAACTACAGAGTTTGAATGCAGATTGAAGCAAACTACCTACTCTGTTTCCTTTTCTTGTTTTGTTTTCTCTTACCCATTGTTCATTCCATTGGTTATAATCCTTCTTTACAACCTAACGATTAATGTGAAGGTATATGCAGATCCTATATTTGATTGCATGCTGCCATGGGTGGGGGGGAGAAGAGGGAAGGGGAGAAAATTTGAAACTCAAGGGATTGTGGAACTGAATCTTGTAAACTAAATGTAAACAAATACATTAATTTAAAAAACCATATGTAGTAGACATATGCAGTTTCCTGTTTGGCCCTCTTTTTCTGTTTCACTGTTTATGGAGTTTATGTTTACAGAACTGTTCATTTTACTTGATGTTTAATTTCAAAATAAATAAAATTATACAAAAGTAAAAAAAAGAAATGATGAGCAGGCAAATTTCAAAAAAGAATCTGGAAAGACTTATATGAACTGATGCTAAGTGAAGTAAGCAGAACCAAAACATTGTACCCAGTAACAGCAACAATGTGCAATGATCAATTTTGATAGACTTGGCTCTTTTCAACTATATAATGCTCCAAGACTCCTCCAAAAGACTCCTAATGGAAAATACTATCCACATCCAGAGAAAGAACTAAGGAGTCCGAATGCAGATCAAAGCCTACTATTTTCAACATTTTTTGTTATTTTTTCTTTCTCTTGGCTTTTCCTTTTTGTTCTGATTCTTCTTTCACAATATGACTAATGTGGAAATATGTTTAATATGATTGTACATGTATAACCTATATCATATTACTTGCTGTCTTGGAGAGGAAGAGAGAAAAAAGTCTGGAACTCAAAATCATATATAAGTGAATGTTGAAAAATAGCTTTGCATGTAATTGGAAAAAATAAAATAGTATTAAAAATAAAGCGCAGGTCCAATCACATCATATCACACACACACACACACACACACACACACACACACACATACACACACACACACACACACAAGTTCCACTGGCTCCCTATCATTTCCAAGATGAAATATAAAACTCCAGCATCCAAAGGCCTTCATAACCTACCTCTCCTCACCTTCCCCCCATCCCCAACCTCCATCCCACTTCCACCCCACTGGTCTTGCTATTCCTTTACCAAGGAATCCCATCTCTCCTTCGTGAGCATTCTCACTAGCTGTCCCTCATGCATGGAGTGCTCTTCATGCTCATCTCTGCCTCCTGGCTTCCCTAAATTCCCAGTTAAAATCCCACCTTCTACAAGAAGCTTTTCCCGATCTCTCTTAATATTAATGCCTTCCTGCTGCTGATTATTTCCAATTTCTCCTGAATATAGCTTGTTTGTATGTAGTTATTTACATACTGTCTCCTCCATTAGATTGTGAGTTCTTTGCATACAGGAATTGACTTTTGCTTTTCTTGATATTCCCAGTCCTTTGCATAGGGCTTGGTACATGGGAGGCACTTAATAAATGTTCATTGACTTGCTGACAATGTGTATGGGCTAGGTACTTACTAGGGATACAAAGGAAAATGTGAAATCATCCTTGCCATCAGGAAACTTATATTCTAACTAGAAAGACAATGTGTGTGTGTGTGTGTGTGTGTGTGTGTGTGTGTGTGTGTGTGTGTGTGTAAGGGGCAGCCAGGTGGCTCAGGGGATAGAGTACTGGGCCTAGAGTCAGGGAGACTCATCTTCCTGAGTTCAAATGTCCTCAAGATACTGACTAGCTGTGTGACCCTTTTTTGTCTCAGTTTGCTTATCTGTAAAGTGAGCGGGAGAAGGAAATGGTGAACCCCTCCTGTATTTCTGCTAAGAAAATGCCAAATGGGGTCACAAGGAATCAAACATAACTGAACGACAAATGACTCCACATCCCTTCTTGACAGTTTCCAAACCAGGCTCTAGCATTCCTCCCCTCTCGACGCTTCCAGCTTCACTTTGTCTATTCTCCCCTTAAAGGTAAGTTCATTGCTATCTCCTCCTCCTTGTAAGGTCCTGGGGGGTGGGGGGTAGGGGGGAGCTGTCTTTGCTCATTTGTATTTGTACCCTCAGCACTTAACACAGCTCCTGGCACAGAGTAAACCCCTAATAAATGCTTTATCGGTCATTTCCATTCATCCACAACAAGAGATGGATGATGAGCCAGCAAGAAACTTTTGAAAAACAGCAATCAGACAAGGAGGAGAACTAACCAGGAGGAAAAAAATTAGGTTGAAGCTCATGATTTTGTCTTCTTAGCAACACACTGGATGAATTAATGGTTAGGATCCAGTCTGTATCTCTTGATAGAGAGATATCATCCTCTCCTGCCACGATAACTATTGCTTATGTTTCTTACTTACTACCTTATTTACTACCTTCCTTACTCCCCCAGAGTCCAATAGCTTCTCTATCCTATAGCAACTATATCTGCTATCCCATTGTAACTGGTACAGAGTAAGCTTCTTAAAGGCAGGAACCATTATTTTAAAATCTATCTCTAATATCTTGTACCATGCTTTGGATATTCTAGGTGCTTAAATGTTTGTGGAATTAAGTTGAATCTGATATGTTTCAAATAGCATTAATTGCTTACATAGTGGAAAGGCTTTTGATCTAGGAGCCAGGTGACCTCATCAACTCATTATGTGACCTGAGACAAATCACTTTTCATCTCTGGACTTCTGTTTCCTAATCTATAAAATGAAAGAGTACACATAATAATTATTAGGGACCCTTCAAGCTCTGATCTGCTCTGACTGACGTGCTTCCCATAGCCAATCAAAACATTGCAAAAATCTGAAAATGTAGGCAATGATTCACACCCATGGACCTCTCACCCCTTCAAAGGAGTGGGAAGGAAGTGTTTTCTTCTATCTCTTCTTTGAGACCAGATTTGCTCTTTGTGATTTTGCAACATTTTATTATTTTGTGGTGATTGTTGTTTCCATTGATGTTGTGGTCATTGCAGAGGTGTTGTTTTCTTAGGTTTGTTTACTTTGAATCAGCATACTTATATCTGATGATGGTGATGATGATGATGATGATGGTGATGGTGATGATGATGATGGTGATGGTGATGATGATGATGGTGGTGATGATGATGATGATGATGGTGATGTTGATGATGATGATTATGGTGATGATGATGATGATGGTGATGATGGTGATTGTGATGATGGTGATGATGATGATGATGGTAATGGGGGCAGCAATAAGGAAATGAAACACTTCCTAAATATAGAGATCTAGTAGAAATCCAAATCATGAGGGAAGAGGATGATATATATGTACATACATGTGTGTGTGTGTATGTGTATACACACACATATATACCTATACACACATGTATATGTCAATCCCAGAACCCTCTCTGCTACTAGAGTTTGACTGAGGATGTATTCCATGAACCTAGAGAAAATGAGCTGGCATCCTAATATTTTTGTTCAACTGCAGGAAGCAGTTGTTTTATCTATTTCAATAGTCCACAGAGTAGTAAATATAAGAGAATAATAGCAGCATGGTCACTTGAACTGGGACCATTTTATTCAAACTCTATCAAACAACATGAGGCTGTATTAGTAACAGGTAACTCACATTAATATAGCCCTGTAAGGTTTACAAAATGTTTTGTGTACTAATATTGCCTAGAACACCTATAAAGTCCATATCCCCACATCTTATGGTCTCATCTTCCCCTTCCTGGTTCCCCCCACCCCGAGGGCAGGGTCATTTTTGGCAATAAGTCATAAAGAAGGTCCCAAGCATGCCATTACTATTAGCAATACACTTGCACCTGCTGTAGCTGGGAACTCCCTTTTTTGGAGGGGAGTGGGGGGCTACCAGGATTTTAGATGTCAATGATACTTGAGCATCTCCTTGTAAGGGGAGTGAAGAGGTGTGGGAGAAATAAATAAGGAAGCTAGAGGGGATAGGGAGTGAGATCGTGGTAAGGGAAGAAGGAAGGAAGGAATGAAGCAAGCATTTATTAAGTGCCTATAATTTTCACCACAACCCAGAGATGTAGGTGCTATTATTATCCTCATTTCACTGTTGAAGAAATTGAGGCAAACAGAGGTTAAATGACTTGCTCAGGGTCACCTAGCTTGTACATGTCTGAGAGAGAAGAGGTTCCATAGAAGTGATGGAATGTGTATTTAGGAAAGGATGGCTCGCAAACCTTCAAGGACTCACTCTGATTTAACAACATCCAGAGCCAGATCAGGAAAGTTGCTTCAGAGAAGAGCTAGAGGAGGGGGTAACAATGTGGGTGTGGAGAGAGGGCCAGGAGAAGTCCCACTGTCAGCAGTAAAGGGACATCTCTAAGAGACAAGACTTCTGAGTCACAAATAGTCCAAATGGTCAGAGCCAGAACAAGTCATGGCCAAGAGCTACCAGCCAATCTTACCTATTCAGAGCCAGGGAACCCTGCCCTACTCCTATTCTTAATTTTTTTTCAATTATCAAGAATAATTTTTTCTCTCCCTGTCCTGGGCAGGGAGGAGAATCCTTATAACAAATTAGCATAGTCACCTGAAAGTTACCATCAAAAAAAGGAAACCTTTCTTGAATCCTCTTAATCCTAGTGCCTCTCCTCAGTTGAGTACCTCCAATTTAACCCATATATAACTGGTTTGTATACATTTGTTTGCATGTCATTTTCTCCATTAGAATATGAGCTCCTTGAGAGCAAGGACTTTTTCCCCTCTTTCTTTGAATCTCCAGCACTTAACAAAGTGCCTGGCACACAGTAGGTGTTTAATAAATGTTTGTTGACTGACTAAAGAGAAAAAGAACAAATAAACCTAGTCAAACAAAACAAATTCCCATACTGGCCTCTGCCGACATTATGTGTCTTATCCTGCATATTAGCTCCCTGCCTCTCTGTCCCGCAGTGGGTGACCTCAGCCTCATCGCTGGTACTCTGGAGTCTTAGCCTGCGATGGCTCTGTTCTCTGACACTTGGGAGACATCGCCTCTCCGCCCTTGGATTGTCCCAGCTGATGGGCGAAGAGGAAGGAGAGGGAGAATATTCACTAGGGTCGACTCTTCCCTTGGTCTTTGTCTGCCCTGCTCCTTGGTGGCACAGCTGGAACAAGTTTGCCAAACTCTATGTCTGAGAAAGTGGGAGGTGGGAAAGAGGGGATGGATGTGCCTGCATTTCTGCCTGTGTGTAAGATGCATGACTCTACGACTGTCTGGCTGTGGGCTTCTGTAAGTGACTAGAAGACTATGTCTGTGTGACCGTATTGTGTAAGGCTCACAAATAAGTGCAAGATTGCACATGGTAATGTTGAGACACAGGGATGTGTTTGAGGCCTGGGAATTAGTTGGGTCACGTGGAGGTTAGAGCATATTGCCCCATCCCTGGCCAGGGGATGTTGCATTGCTCAGAACTTTCTTGCGGTGGGATGCCTGAAGTTCCCAATTGATGTCTCCACACCTTGGGGTCTTCTTGCCATTGTAATTACAATTTACCTCCCCTCTCTTAATCCCACTCAGCTGAGCTGTGTCACGTGTGGGGTGTGGATCTGGGGTAGATAAAAGGATCCAAGCCTTGGAGGGGCGGGGCTGAGAGTCCAACTTTAATAAACTCTCTTAAAAACATCCAGAGTCGTCTCCTTTGAAAGGGTAAGTACCTTCTGCCCCTTAGGGCAGGGCTTTCGAACCCTGACAGTATTGTGTGTGTATTGAGGGAGTTGTCTGTGTAAGGAGTATTCCCATCCATGTTCGGGGTGGGTGTGTATATGGTGGGCCTCATTGGGAGAGTATCTGTGGGCTGGGATTGGTGGGATACTTCCTCTTGGCAGGGGGGCTGGGGAGCCAACTCCCCTGAGAAACTGTAAAACATGAAACCCTCTTCTGTAAAATGGGGATCATCATAGCACAAACCTCTCAGAGTTATTGTGAGGATCAGATGAGTTAACATATAAAGTGCTTTGTAAACTTTAAAATGTTCTATAAATGCTAATTATTATTAAACTGTTGGGAAGACAAGGTTAGCAGCTTTTTATGCCTTCCTTCTCTAGTCAGCTAAGTGGGGGCAATGCATGTAATAATATACCTCAAGTCAGAAAATACTGAGTTAGAATATAGCCCCAGACAGTAGTGCGACCTTGAGCAAGTCACTTAACATTTCTCAGTTTCCTGATCTGTAAAATGGGGGTGATAATAGCACCTACCTCACAGGGTTGTTGGCAGGATCAAATAAGTTCATGCATGTAAAGTGTCTTGGGAACCTTTAAAAGTATTATATAAATACTAATTATTATAACCCAAAGGTTCACCCAGGCTAAGTTTGGGGTAGTTGAGGTAGATCTTCCACTCCAATCCTCACAGCTGAAAGCTCCAGTTTATGAAGCAGTTTCCGATTTCCCTGCCTCCCCTGGGACCTCCCTCAAATTAGGAGACCCAGTCTCAGCCCTCAGGGAGCTCTCTAGCTTGTCTAGACAAGATAATCAAATTGCTGAGGTGGTAGCTGTCATCACAGATTGGATAAAAACCTGGCACAGCTTTAGAACAAAGAGAGCTGAGTTTAAGCCGTAGCTGGAGGGGTGTAACCTAGAAAACTGCACCTTGGTGTAGGGAGAGAAAAGCTAGACTTGGAGACAAGTGTTGGAATCCTGACAGGGCTCCTTACTACCAGGGTGGTTAGGCAGGACTAGAAAGACAATACAGAATGGCCATGTAAATTGGACAAGACAGAAACAGACGTGGAAACTGTGTAATCGTAATGAGCAAGCTTGACCCTGAAAAAAGTTGGGAAAATGTATCTCCCTCTCTACTTTGCAAAAGGTGGGGAACTTTGCATATACTTTAAGAGATAGTTGATAGATTAGGTTTTTTTAGTAATTGATTTTTTTCTTTCTTTTTTTGGACTTTGCTACAAAGGATGGCTCAGTGTGTAGAGGTGGCAGGATGGATATAGTCAGGAATAAAGGTAATATAAAAATAAATGATGGTAATAAATTTCTAAAAATATATCAATCTAAAGTTAGAGTTCAAAAAACATCTGAAATTAAAACACAAGCATTTTCTGCCTAGAGGCAAAAATAAAAAAATACCCCAGCTCTCATTTATAGTACTTTTATTTGGCTACAAAGCAATTTATAAACATTATCTCATTTGAATCTCACAATTACCCTGTGAGGAAGGTAGTGTACGTATTATTTATCTCCATTTTGCAGATGGGAAAATTGAGGCCCAAAGACATTAAATGACCTGTCCAAAGTCACCTTGCAAATAAGTTACTCATTTAGAACTGCCAAGTGGTCTGAATTCAGGTTCATTGATCAAAATTTCCATTAAAGCTAATGTGGAAGGCATTTGGGGGAGGATCAAATGAGATAATATTTGTAAAGCACTTAGCACGATGCCTGGCACAAAGTAGGAACTTAATAAAGGCCTATTCCTTCTTTCCTTTCCTTCTTTCCCTTCTCTTCCCCTCTACCATTTCATTCCAAGATGACTAGGGACCAGTTTATTCCTGTATGTGTTCCTTTTCTCAAGACCAGGTATTATCTTTGGACTTTTCCTTTCCCCTTATCTCTTTAATGAATTATCTTGGCCCTGGCAATACAATGCTTTCTCCTAAACAAAATACAGATTTCTGCCATTTTTGATCCAACGATCTTTTATTATGTTTTTCTGGGGTGTGTGGGGTGCTCAGGGAGGAGTAGAAATGGCAAACCACTCCAGTATTTCTGTCAAGAAAACCCCAAACGGCATCAGGAAGAGTCAAACACTACTGAGATGACTGAATAATAACACTTTTGGTAGCTTTAGCAGCTCAACTGCCTTTGGTGTCCACTTCTCACCTGTATCTCCAAGAGGCTGTAACATGTGCATTGGCCACTCCTGGTAACAGGTTAAACCAGGCTGAGGGTAACCAAAGGACCTAAAATCCATTGGTGATGTCTACCCCTAGCATGAGAAGAACATCCCCCAGTGGAATGGGCAAATGAGAATAATTTGTTGGCCAAGAAGGAGGCTGAAGCAGGTGCTGTGGAGGCCGTAAAGCTGGGCCAGACATTGAAGTTGCCAACTTCATCCATCACATCCCAGGCAATCATCAGTTGTCTTGACTTTCATCTTGCCAATAGACTTTGATGACTGGTAGAAAGGGTGAGGATGATGATTTTGTGCAACTCTGTCTCACTTAAATCCAATTCCAGTACAACTCAAGACATCATCTGTGACATCACTGGTCTTCTTCAGAAATGAAGGGTGAACAACAACGTTACGGATCTCTGTAAGGAGGACTGATCTGGGGAATTCCTAATCTTGGACAGCCCATATTGCCACCTTGTTAAGAAAAGAAAATATGCCTTCAGATTAAGTATTAGGCTTGCTCCAAGATTGTGGTACTTTTGGGAGGAAGACATTTTTGGAAGGAGCTGCCCTTTGTTCCAGTCTATAAAAGTAAACCCACAGAACTGTTCAGTCTTTGGGGGCTCCTTTCTGCTTCTGGAGTATAGTATGTGGAGAGGAAGGAGCAGGAAGGAATTTCTTTTCCTCTCTAGGAGCTGCTAATGACTGCTTCGGAGCAGAAGTGCAGGGAAGCTGCCAGTACTTGCCTGAGAGGCCTAGAGAAGAGAATTCTCAGCTACCTCTTGTCTTTCTGTTTCCCTTTGTGAACATAGCAAAGACCAGAGACTTGACTATGGGCTTTCTAGGAAGCCTGATATCTGGATCTAGGTCAGCAGTTCTCAACCTGTGGGTTATGTTCAATTTGTAACAATGAAAATACATCCTGCATATCAGATATTTACATTACGATTCATAACAGTAGCAAAATTACAGTTATGAAGTAGCAACGAAAATAATTTTATGGTTGGGGATTACCACAATATGAGGAACTATATTAAAGAGTCTCAGCATTAGGAAGGTTGAGAACCACTGATCTAGGTAAAGACTAAAGGCTAGTATGCCCTTGAGATTAGGAATTATATGTTTACCTTTCTTTGTATCCTAAGTGATTATTGTTTGCATCTGGAGACGTCTCCTGTTATCCTGATCTATATCTTGCCACTGGGCCCAGATGGCTCCAGAGGAAAAAGTGAGGCTGGTGACTTTGCACAGCCCTGCCTCACTTAAATCCAAGTCATTTGCAAGTTATGGCATCACCTTCCTGAGGTCATGGTCTTCTTTGAGAACAAAGGACAAAGAAGAAGAAGAAGTGATTATTGTAGTGTCTGGCACATACAATCAATGCTTGTTGACTGACTTCCCAAGAAATTTCTTTTCTCTCACTAGAAGACTAGATTCTGACATCATTATGTGTGGTATGTGAGATGAAAGAGTTCAGAGTCTGAATCTAAGGTCAGAAAAGGTCTTTATTCTTTCTCATGAGAAAGGACTCTACTCCCTGTCGCCCAACATGGCATCTGCAGGGAGAGAGAGACAGGTAGAAGACAGTCCATGGTTAAATAATCTTCCAATGCAGAAACCCAACCGCCCCCCCCCAACTGGGCTTCACTCCTATTGGTAGGGGGGCTGACCCACAACCTAAGCTCGAGAATCTCTCTTAGACAAAGGACCCGGAAACATGTGGGTGTCCAATGAAAGCAATCTTAAACTTATTTGGCATATCTTCTGATGAGTTGGCTCTGGGGGAGGGTCTCCATTGCTCTAAGATCCAGATTGCTTGAAGGTCAGGTGACCTAACCTTAGGCCTAGTGAATACTGAAGCCATTCTAGATTTGATTTTTCAGAATGAGGAAACTTCACTATAAATTATCCCTCACAGTGGGGTGTGGGAAATCTGTGTGGGGTATGGGGACTCCAAAAATCCCCTACCCAAGAAAAATCAAAAGTCAGAGGCATCTTGAGGAAGGAACAGGAAGTTTTATTCTCTTCTCCTACAGGAAGAAAGCGGTCCTCTCCATGGGGGGATCAAGGAGAGGAGGCTTGTTACAAAAGACAGAACAAGATTTATACCCTAAGGCAGTCAAGCCCCCTCCCCCTGGCTGTCCCTTCTCCCATTGGCTAGGAGACCGGCTCTCAGTCTTGGTGTGAAATCTAACCCAATGGAGAGTAACAAAGAAGCCCACCACTATGTCCTCTTGGCAGGGAGGTGGGACAGGAAGCCAAAATTATTATCCGTGGCCTTATTTGGTGAACGCCAAAGCAAGAGAGGGGAAAAGGTCACAAGCAAGGGTGTAGGTCAAAAACTCCTGAAAAAGACCTAATTCTTTTAAGGGTGTGGTATACAAGGGTAGAGGTCTAAAACTTCTGAAAGGGACCTAATGCTGATGACAGCAAGGGAAGGGAGCGAAGGGTCCTAGGCTGTGTAACTTCTTAGGAAACCCAGGACTCAAGTCTGTCCAGTCTTACAAAAGTCTGTCTCTGGTTTCCAGATAGTTTCTCTCCCTTCTCATTCTGAAGAGTCTTCACAGAGGGTACAGAGTATACTCCATTCAATCAGAAATTCTCTTACCCCCAACCAGGAAGTTGGGGCTCAGCAATAATCTTATGGACTCTCTTCTGGGGTCGTATCTAGAATTTAATGAAGCTTCTGTGTATTTTGCCAGAATTCTCCATCACTACTACTTTTTCTTCCATCTCTTGGACCAGAAAAGCCCACTCTCAGAGATCTGACCTGCACACCAAAAGGGAAAAGGTAGCACTTTCCTTTAACTTCATCAAATTGAACAGGGAACTCCTTTGATTAGACACCCCACCCGCCACATACATTACTAGTGCTGGGCATCTTGCTTGGGGGAGGAGGGTACAAAAATGAAAAATCACATTGTCCTTGTTCTCATGGAGCTTACAGTCTTATAGGGAAGATACAACATGTAGACATGCTGAATAAGATGCAAGGTAGAATGTGATAAATGAAAACATAGGATCCAGATGAAGGGATATAAGAAAATTAGAGGAAAAAAACTGGAGGAAAGAAAATTGGAGGAGGGAGAGAGTATTTTTAGCTAAGGTGATCAGAGATGCCTTCATGGAGGCAGTGACATCTGAGGTGGGTCTTGAAGGAAGAGAAAAATTTCAAAAAGCAGAGATGAGGAGGGAGCAGATTCCAGAAATGAAGGAAAACTCTTGTGAATGCAGAAACACTGGAACATTCTGAGTTGAGGTTGAGAAATGGCTACTAGTCTAGTTTGGATGGAACACAGCACATGAAGGAGAATATTAATAATTATAATAGTTAATATTTATATGACATGTACATGTCATTGACTGTGCTGAGTGCTTTACAAATATCCATTTTATCCTCACAACAACCTGAGAGGAAGGTACTGTTACTATTTCTGACTTATAGATGAGGAAGCTGAGGCAAATGGTGGTGAAATGACTTGTCCAGGGTCACACATCTAACAAATGTTGAAGACTGGATTTGAACTTGACCTACAGTATTGTAAACAAGTCATTACATGCACATATTCCTGCTGATGCATACTGGACTTCCCTATGATGCCTGGCAAGCTCACCTGCCAACACTTGCTTGTTAAGACCTATCAGTGGGGGGGCGGAGCCAAGATGGTGGCATAGCAGCAGCAACATATCGCAGCTCTCACATAGCCACCCCAAAATACCCACAAAATAGGACTCTAAACCAATCCTAGAACTCTAAAACGCACACAAAGATACTTCCCACTAAAGTCAGCTCAGCTACGAGGAACCATATCAGCACTGCGAACTGAAACCAGCCTGGCCTGAAGCCCTGCTGAGCCCCAGGGGTGGCTGGATGAGAGGAGCGGTGAGCGGATTAGTGGCAGCTGCGAGCAGTGTTCAGAACTAGGTCAGTGAAGCTTGCGAAGTTGGGAGAGAAAAGCAGTCTGGCCAAAAGGCCTCCAGAGCAGAAAAGCGAAAGGCAGAGGTTTTGCACCCACCTCCACATTGCAGCTTCCCGTCCGCGGCCTGCAGACAGCAGGGAGACTAAGTGATTGTTATGAGGCCAGTGCTCTCACATTGAGCGGCCTGGATCCGGATTGCCATCTTGGGCCTCGGTCTTGGAGTCTTCATTATCCAGTGAGCCGGAAGTAAGTAGGAAGGGTCCCA
>CM053588.1:73808944-73827999 GCA_028646515.1 Pseudochirops corinnae | reverse complement strand
GGAGATCCATCCTGCCCTACTGAAAAGTGACATAGGAGACAATAGACTGGGGGAGGGGAGACACACTGGGATGGCCGTTTTGGGGTGGTGGGTAGGGGAAAGAAGGGGAGAAAATATGTAACTCAAAATCTTGTGGAAATGAATGATGCAAACTAAAATAAAATTTAAAAAAAAACAAAAACAAAGTATGGATGATTAAATTAATTGGAATAAAGCGATAATAAAAAAAAAAGACCTATCAGTGGATTTGACCAGTGATCAGTTATAACTTATATTTTGTGTGTTTATCTGGAAAATAATGTGATCACTACAACTTTAATTCTGTTACATAACAAATGAAATATGTATGAACTGTTTTTCAAAATTTTCTTCTCTTTCTTTAAGCTTCTACTGCCCCCTTATTTTCATTCAATACTTCCCAGTTACACCACAGGCTACTACCACACCTCCCCCCATTGGTTGTTATCACCTACTTTTGGAACCTATGGTCTATGGGGACTCAGTCTGCTCTTAACTGTCATGGAAAAGTCTCCCCTGGACGGAAGTTGGGGGAATTGTTACCTTCTCAGGCTTGAAGTTTTAGGAGAGGGACATTGCCTCTAAAGGACAATTGGCTAATCTTACCAATCTTACCAAATTCTGATCTGATCAGCATCAAATCTTACAGTCCTTCTTGGCTCAGTATGGACTGGCATTGTTTAAGGCATATTGACAGCCATAGCTGCCTATTAGAATCTTTGTAGGGAAATCCAGAGGAACACAGACAGGGCAGTGGCTGGCTAAATCATGTCAAATCTAGTCAAGAAGTATTTTAATAAATAATGTGCTAGGTACCATGCTAAGGACTGGGGATACAAAAAGGTAAAAATAGTCCCTGCCTGTTCAGGACTTAGATTCTAATGGGAGAGGCAATATGTATACTACTATGTACATATAAGATACATACAGAGTAAATTAAAGGTAATCTCAGAGGGAAGGCATCAGTATTGAGGGGATCAGAGAAAAGTTTCTCAAAGAAGATGGAATTTTAGCTGAGACTTGAAGGAAGCCAGGAGGCAGAAATGAAGGAAGCATTCCAAGAAAGGGACCAATCATAGTGAAAAGGCATGGTTAAATTCTTGACTGATGAATGGGTGTCTGGTATGAATTAGAGTGTCCTTAATGTTGTCTCCCCTTTAGAAGATATTGGGGAGCCTGCTTTCTGCTTTGTAGCAACCATGCTGTGTAGGAAGTGAGCAAAGTTGAACCTATTCTTCCCAGAGACTAAGGTCATACAGGGAAGAGTATGCCTCTAAAATATTAGGGGAGATATGGAGCCAAGATGATGGAGTAAGGCAAGAACTTGTCTCAGTTTTCCAAAATTCCCCTCCAAACAACTTTAAAATAATAGCTCAGAATGAATTCTGGAGCAGCAGAACCAACAAACGATTTTCCAGTCCATGACAACTTAGAAGACTGACAAGGAAAGTCTGTCTCACTGAGGTGAGAGCAGAGTGCAGTCCAGCACAGGTGGCTCAGGCAAGCCAGCACCTACCAGTCCAAGCCAGCTGTAGGTCCTACCCCAGCAACCCAGCACAGGGCATGGGGGTAATTGAATCAGTAGTTGTGACTCTTGGAGCTCTCAACTCACATAGGGTGAGGTGGAAACTGGTCAGAAGGCAACTACAGGGGACATTTTACTGGAACTGAGTGCAGGATTCTGTTGCGTTCCCCAAATGGGGATCTGGGTCATTGACTTGTGTTGTAGTCCCAGGGACAGGAGGAGCACTAGCACACTGCAGCATACAGTAATAGGGGAGGAGGAATCCTGGTCACAGGTGTAGGGTAGAATAATGCTTGTGGTCACTCACAGACCAAAGCGCAGGCCAGGAAAGCGTGAACACACTGCTCCTTAGATTATACCACCTTGAAAGAACCAAAAATTTACAGGTCTCCAGAGTTAGCTTTGAAAATAATAGCACAAAAAATCTGAAACTTGGGACAATGCCCCCTCCATCCCTGGAGCAGAGCCTAACTTTAACACAAAATTAAGAGTCAAGAAATAGGCTAAAAAAAATGAGCAAAAGCAAAAAATAAAAAAAAGAACCTAACCATAGAAAGTTACTATGGTGACAGGGAAGATCAAAATACAAACTCAGAAAAGGACAACAATGTCAAAACAGCTACATGTAAAACCTGGGGGAAAAATGTGAATTGGTGTCAGGCCCCCAAAAAGAACTCCTAGAAGAGCTCAAAAAGGATTTTAAAAATCATATAAAGAGGGAGAAGAAAAATTGGGAAAAGAAATGAATGCTACAAAAGAATCATTAATAAAAAGTCAACAACTTGGTAAAGGAAGCACAAAAATACTGAAGTATTAGGGGAAATGTTTATACTTTCTTCTTTTTTTTTTTGCTTTTTGGAGGGGGGAAGGTAGGTCAATTGGGGTTAAGTGACTTGCCCAAGGTCACATGGCTAGTTTTGTGTTAAGTGTCTGAGGCCAAATTTGAACTCTGGTCCCCCTGAATCCAGGGCCAGTGCTCTATTTACTGTGCCACCTAGCGCCTCTACTTTATTCTTCTTGCATCTTTGAAATAAATATCCCTTCATAAAGTATATTAAGTGGTTATATGCACCAAACAATGAGAACTAGTAGGAGATTAAGAGATATGATAGTAAGATGTTCCCCAGACCCTTTAGGGTACCCTAGAACCCTTCAAGGCTGATGTGCCTAGCCTGGCTCTGGAATAGAGTGAACCAGAGCACACAGTTACATCTATAAAAAAAAAGTCCACATGGAGCCATGCTGGAGGATGGAATTCTGAACTTTCTCTACTTCCTATTCTAGACTGTGTATTCCTTTGTTTCCCCTGGATTCTCTACACTCTTCCCAAAGTTACCAATTGCAACATGTCACTCAGCAGATGGAAGCTGGGTGGCATACTTAAGGTTAACATTACGCCAAAGAAAAAGCAAAGTGAGTCCCTGCACTCAAAGAGCTTAATCCTAATGTGTGAGACAACTTGTATATAAATAGGTACATACAAGCTATATACAGAGTAGATGGAAGGCAACCCAAGAGGCAGCTAGGTGATGTGGTAGATAGAACACAGATCTGGAGTCAAGAAGACCCGAATGGACAGACATTTATTAACTAAATGACACTTAACCTCTTCCTGCCTCAGTTTCCTCATCCACAAAAGTTATAAATATAGCACCACCTTGTGGGGTTATTGTGAGGATAAAATGAGATATTTTCAAAGTGTTTTGCAAACCTTAAAGTCCTATATAAGTGCTGGTTATTACTTATCAAGTGGAAGATGCTAATAGCTAGAGGGACTGGGAGAGAGCTGATATAGAAGGTGGCATTTGAATTCAATCCTGAAGGAAGAAGGGGCAGACTTTTCATGATGCTGCATTCTTCTGAATCTTTTCCTTCCTTTCTGATGGCTCCTTCTCAGTCTCATTTGATAAATCAACATCCATGTCCATCCCTGTCTTTCCAGCCATTTTCTTTTCTTTCACCCAAATATCCAATCAGTTGCCAAATTCTATCCTTTCCAGCTTTGCAACTTCTCATACATGTCCCCTTCTGGAAACTCACACAGGTACCATTCTAATTAAGTTTCTCGTCATCTCTCATATGCACTTCTGCAATAGTTTTTTAACTGGTCTTCCTCCTCAAGACCTTCCTCATTCCAATCTATTCTCTACATAGCTGCCAAAGTAATTTTATTAATGCACAGGTCTGACCAAATCCTTCCCCTACTCAATAAATTACAGTGGTTCCCTATTGTCTCCAGGATCAAATAAAGTTGTTTGGCATTTAAAGTTCTTGACAGTCTGACTCTTTTCTACCTTTCCGATCTTCTTGAACCTTATTCCCCTCCACACACTTAAGTCATATTGTTCAATTTAACCTCAGTCCCAAACACAGTTGTATGGATTGGTAGAGATCAGTGCCTAGTGTCTGCATGAGAGGAGGGCCAGAGTTGGTCCAAGCAGGAGAGAGGAGAGCTCCTCAGTTTTCTCTGAGTTGCTGAGTCTCTTTGAACTTTGGGTCCTTCTGGCTTCTAGCTTTGAGAGAAAATATGAAAGATGCCAACACCACTTCAGGTTGCTGAAAGAAAAGACTCTGGGAAGAAGCCAACATGAGAGGTTGGTGGTCTTCATCAGGTTCCTATTCCTAGCTTGCTACACTAGAAACTTGAGGGAACTTCCCTTTGGGTGAGATCTGGGATTCTCTCTTCTGGTTGAACTGAGTCACTTCACTCCCAATGGGGGAGCTCCTTCACTCTGTATTGTCTGGTATATATTCTTATATGTATACTTTCTCATGGGCAGCTAGTGGTGCAGCAGATAGAGCGCCAGGCTTGAAGTCAGAAAGACCTGAGTTCAAGTCCATCCTCAGACACTTACCAGTTATGTGACTCTGGGCAAGTCACTTAACCCTACTTGCCTCAGTTTCCTCACCTATAAAATAAGCTGGAGAAGGAAATGGTATCTCTTGCTAAGAAAACCCCAAATGGGGTCGTAAAGAGTCAGACATGACTGAACAACAACACATACTTTCTCCAATTTCTTTTTTTCCCCTATCAAACTGGGTAAATGGGTTTCTTTGATAATTGTTATGTGTGATTATCATGCTATTGATATTTGGTAGAGTTCTCACCTGCCCTGCCTCATGAAATAGTGCTTAGAAGTTATATTAAACCTGAAAACCAGATCTCCTAGAGCAGTGGTTCTCAACCTTCCTAATGCTGCGACCCTTTAATATAGTTCCTCATGTTGTGGTGACCCCCAACCATAAAATTATTTTCGTTGCTACTTCATAACTGTAATTTTGCTACTGTTATGAATCGTAATGTAAATATCTGATATGCAGGATGTATTTTCATTGTTACAAATTGAACAGGTTGAGAACCGCTGCCCTAGACTAATAATTTTTTCATAAATCTATTTATTTTTAGTTTTCAACATTCACTTCCATAAGATTTTGAGTTCCAAATTTTCACTCTATCTCTCCCCTCCCCTCACCCCAAGTCAGCATGTAATTTGATATAGGTTCTACACATACAATCATATTAAACCTATTTTCACATTAGTCATATCACTTTGTTTTGTTGGTTGGTTTTTTTTTTTTTGAGGGGGAAAGGCAAGGCAGTTGGGGTTAAGTGACTTGCCCAAGGTCACACAGCTAGTTAAGTGTCAGGCTGGATTTGAACTCAAGTCCTCCTGACTTCAGGGCTGGTGCTTTATTCACTGTGCTCCCCACCCCTCAACCATTAATCACATTGTAAAGAGAGAGGGAGAGAGAGAGGGAGAGAGAGAGGAGAGACAGAGACAGAGAGAGAGAGAAGGGGAGAGAGAGAGAGAGAGAAGAGACAGAGAAAGAGAGAGAGGAAGAGAGGGAGAGAGAGAGGGAGGGAGAGAGAGAGGAGAGAGAGGGAGAAAGGGAGGGAGGGAGAGAGGGGGAGAGACAGGGAGAGAGAGAGAGACAGAGAGAGGAGAGAGAGAGAGAAGAGACAGAGAAAGAGAGAGAGGAAGAGAGGGAAAGAGAGAAGAGAAAGAGAGGGAGGGAGAGGAGAGAGAGGGAGAAAGGGAGGGAGGGAAAGAGGGGGGAGAGAGAGAGAGGAGAGACAGGGAGGGAGAGAGAGAGAGAAGAGACAGAGACAGAGAGAGGAGAGAGAGAAAGAGAAAGAGAGAGAGAGAAGAGACAGAGAAAGAGAGAAGGGAAGAGAGGGAAAGAGAGAGAAGAGAGAGAGAGGGGGAGGGAGAGAGAGGAGAGAGAGGGAGAAAGGGAGGGAGGGAGAGAGGCTGGGAGAGAGAGAGAGAGAGGAGAGACAGGGAGGGAGAGAGAGAGAGAGACAGAGACAGAGACAGAGGAGAGAGTAATACAAATAACATGTTTCAATCTGCATTCAAACTCCATAGTTTTGTTTTGATTTTTTTGGTTGTGGACAGCATTTTCCATAATGAGTCTTTTGGAGTCTTAGATTCTCGAATAGCTAAAAAGAGATAAATCTATCAAAGTTTAGACTAATAACACTTAAGGGAGCAGACAGATATAATTCTAACCTGGTACCTCTTCTTGCTAATGAGAGCAGCGAGTGGTCAAACTTTTGTCTCCAACTTCCTGTTTCCCTTCCTGGCAAGAATCAAAATCTCCCTTGGAGAGGATTGGAGGGAAAAGGGGCTAGAGATGTCTATTCTACTTCCCTTCAAGGCACAAAATGACCACCCTCTCTCCCCCCTCCCCCTCCAGTATGTAAGAGACAGCCCTTACTTATCATACTGGCTTGTTCTTTCTTACATACACAACTTTTTTCCTAACTCCATGCCTTTGTCTTAGCTGGCCCCTAGGTCTGCAGTACTCTTCCTTCTTAACTCTGTCTCTGAGAATCCCTGGCTCCCTTCAAGTACCTTCTTGATAAAATTACCTTCCATTTACTAGGTAGATATATCTTGTATATACTTATATACATATCCAAGGTAGTTTCTATTAGAATGTCAGCTCCTAATTGCCTATTTATTAAGCACAGTGCTTAATAAAATGCTTGTTGACTGATTAATTTCTTCTCTGCCATTCATCCCTTTTCTCCACTCACAAGGTTACCTACCATCCTCACTAGCTTTTATCCAGACCACTGTAATAGACTCCTAATTGGTCTCTTGGCTTTAACTTTTTCTCCTCTCCAGTCCATCCTCCACACTAAATACAAGAGGCCAAAATAATCTTCCCAAGATTCAATCTTTTCACTTCAGCACTAAAAATTCCCATTGCCTCCGGGAGAATCTAAAAAAATTTCAGCCTGGCATATTAGGTCCTCAACAAATAAACTTCTAGCTTACGATTCCAACTTGATTTATTCAGGAATAAAGCAACCAACAAGCATTTATTAAGCGTTTACCAGGCGCCAAGTATGGTGCTAAGTAAGCATTTGGGGAAAAGTCCCCAAACCTAACGATGTCGTGTTCTAATGGGGCAGATAAGACGTCAATAATTAGAAATATTCAAAATGCGTTGGGGGGGAGGGTGGGGTTAAGAGTAAGGTGGATGAGCAAGGCCTTCTGCAGAAGGTGTCATCTGAACCGAGTCTTAAAGCAAGCCAGAGATTCTTGGAGGCTTAAGTGAGGAAGAGCATTCCCCTAGGAGAAAAGGATGGGTTTATATGGAAGGCAGCTGTTTCTCAGAAAAGGGACTGGGGGTGGAGGGGGAGACGAGAAGAGAGAGAGGGAAGAGGGAAGAGGGAAGAAGGCGGTGGGTAGGGAGGTAGAGAGAAACAGAGCCACTAGAAGCCTCTTTCCCTCCCCAACTCAAGCAGGCCGCCCACGGGGAGGGGGAGGGGAGGGGAAGGGGAGGGGAAGAGGAAGAGGAAGAAGGAGAGAAGCCACGTGACTGACACCTGCGCACAGCGTGAAGGCAAGCGTACGGAGAGCGCCGTCGCGCAGCCTTGTGGGAGAAGTAGTTCTACACGTCGCTTTGGCTGCTGGGCAGGGGGCCATTCCCCAACTACGTGTCCCAGAAGGCCGCGGGGCGACGCCGTCGCCGTCGTCGGAGAGCGGGGACGCGGGACGGAGAGACGGAGGTACTACGGTCGGACGGGCGGGCGGAGGACGGGTTGGAACCAGGGCCGAGGGTGTGGAAGAGGCGAGGTTTGGCCTGGTCTGGTTCTGCCGTTGACAGGCTTGTAGCTGCAGTCCGCCCCGGAGGCTCTGGTGAGTCCGAAACTCAGTGGGAGAGCCCTGTCGGCGGCTTCCGGGAGCCCGCGGGCCCTCCGCGGCCTAACGGCCCCCAGCCCTTCCTCCTCGGAGCCAGGACGGATCCCGGTGCCCCGAGCACTGAGCCCAGGCCTATTGCTTTCCGGCCACTCTCCCTTCCCCCCCGAGTCCCCTGGCCTGGAGCAGCCGTGGGCTCATAGTGCCGCCTCCGGTCTGAGTCTCGGAGAACTGCCCGTCTTGTGAGCAGAACCCCCATTCTCGGCTTGTTCTCTCCTGCTCCCTGCGCCTGGTGTCTATGCTACCTTCCTTTTCTTCTTGGACTAGGTCTAGGCTGCTTCCCTTCTTTGGCCTAGTGTCTACCCCACTTTCCTTCCGTTTTCTGTCAAAGGTGTAGGCTTCTTCCTTTACACCTCTATTCCTTCGAGGTTTCAGGCTCTCCACCCCCTCCCCCAGTAGGGTTCGGGCTACCTTCCCCTCCTTCCTTCCTCCTAGGACCTATTCTCTCTTTGTATGTTCTAGGCTGTCTCTTTAACCTTTTAGATTCCAGGCCGTCTTCTTTCTCTCTGTGGTTTAAGCTGTTTCTCTTTTGTCTTTCTCCTAGGATCTAGGCTGCTTCCCTTGCCGCCTCCTCCTTGGGTACAGGCTGCCTTCCCTTGCCCCTTGGGCTAAACTCATTTCCTCTCTTCTTTTCTCAGTGACTTAAGCGGTTTCCCTTCAAACAATCAACAGGCACTTATTAAGAGCCTACTATCTGGTAGTTAAACCCCTCCCTGCCTTATAAGGGAAACCAAAATATACCTATCCTGAAGGAGCTTATATTCTATGGGGCAAGGGGAAACAACATGTATGTATACAAAAGTAGGTACAAAGTATAGACAAAGTCGTTATGATTGGGAGGACTAGGAGGCCCTAGCAGTTGTGAGTGATGGTTCAGAAGGGAACATTTTTTGGAGATAGTTTGACTTGTGCTTCCCCTAGTGGCTAGGTTCTCCTGGCCCAGGGTTTAGGCAGTTTTCCTCCCTTAAAATCCACTTATATTGTCGTCAAAACTGGATCATCTATTCTTATAATACATAACTCCCCCCCTCCCCCGCCTCCTGGCTCTAAGAAAACCTGCTCCTCATGTTAGATTCTGCAATTCTATCCTAGGAAGGAGTGTTTTTAACTCTGATGCATGGACTTGCCTGAGCCTTTTTGTTTGGGAAGATGCTAGCTGGTGAAATTCTTAGATATTTCTACCTTTTCCCTGTTTATCCACTCAAAATCATAGGTTTTGGAATTCCATTCAGAGGTGACCATGAGGCCAAAGGTCTAGTTATTTTTCAGGCAGGAAGGCAGCTTCCTTGTGCTGTTCCCATCGTGTTCTTATCTTCTGATCTTTAGGGTGTAGGTGTTGAATGATTTGGTGATTATAAATCTGAAAACAGATTTCAACTCAAGAATTTAATTCTTGTACATTTAATTCAAATAACTGTTTAGACCTTACAGTTTTCTGATTAGCAGGTCAGCATCTTTCATTTTGTAGTTACCTTCTTCATCTCTTGGAGGAGGTAATAGTCTAAATAAGAGTTTAGTTCCTGCTATGTAGAGGGAAGGTTGCTAATTGTGCTGAAGGGATCCTGTTGAAACTGTGGAAAGTTCTGTCAAATCGAAAAAAGTAAGATCATAACGAGGTTTCTCGTGCCAACAAAATAGATTTCCGTAGTGTGGGCTTAGATTGCAAAAACATGCAGCATTCCACAGTTTCTGAGTTCTTTTGATTGAGCTTACTTTTCCATCTTTGGCCAAAGCTCCTCAGTTATGCTGTTGCCTAGAAAGCAGCATACTTTAGAGATATACTCAAGAGCAAAAATGGCTGCTGTCAGAGAGATTTCTTCAGTGGGTAAATAAATAAAGGCAAGCAAGTTCTCTGCCAGGAAAGAATATTTGAGGAATGTTATACATTACTAGGATTCTCTCTTATTTTACCTTTATTATGAGAGTGAAGTCTCATTCTCAGCACCTGGAAAAGCTAAGGGAGGTGAAATCAATATAAGAGGCTGCTGAAAATTTTTATTTCTGTTATCTAAAAAAATCTTTTTTTTTTTTCTCCTTTCAAATTGATTCAGCACCAGTGCAAGATCTACAGCTTTGGAGACTGACATCTCCTGTCCATAAAACAGGTATAGTACAAGTAACAGCAGTTAAGATTTCCCCCCTCTTTCTAATATACATCTGCTTATTCTATTGGACAGTCTCTCTTATTCATAGGTATGTGGGATTCCTATAGGTGGGAGAGTTAACTTTTTTGTATTGAAAGAAGTGGATTAAGACCTTTGTTCATTTTGGAGAAATTATATTGGATTGGTTGGGATTGGAGTCTCTATACAGATAGTGGAGAGGCAAAGAGGGAGAGGGTTCCTTTCAAATTGGGCTCCTCATCTTAAATGAGTGATTTCTTCAGCTCTGGAAATAAAAGAAGGCCTTTTGGTTGTGATTGCCTTTTGTCCAAATCGAGTGGAAGATGTCTTAATGCAAATACTTCCGAAAGATTTATTCAACTTAGCCTGTTATTTACAGGCCTCAGATATTCTTTAGACCTGGAAATATAGTAGGTTTGTACCATGTAAATAATATTCACCCATTACTTAACCAGTAGAGTAAGTGGAAGAAATGCCTTCTCTTTTCAAACATTGTCTTTCTAGTCTTTCAGGGAAAATTCTGATTTCTTAGGGAGGAACTGTCTAGATTTTACAGCGTATCACAAAACGATAACAGTAGTAAACATATAGTACTTTATACTTGACAACATTTTCCTTATGACAACTATTCGAGGTAGATTGTGTACCATTAATCTCAATCTATAGATGAGAAAATAGGTTCTGGGAGTGATAGGACATGCTAAAGGTCATATGACTATTAAGTAGCAGATTAAGTCTTGAACCAAGGTTGCCTGACTCCCAAGTCCAGGACTTTTTCCACATATGTTGCATCCCATCATCTTATAGTTTGTTACTGTCCGAGAGTCATCTCTCCAAGTGAGTTTGGTAGTTGAAAGATGGGTGAAATCAAGAACTTGCTAAATGTTTCTTTCCCTTTCCTGTCACATTTATTTGCTAGTCACAGCAGGAACATAGGAATGTGTCAGCATGAGATTAGTGAGATTCTTTTAATAAAGAGCAATACTAAGGACATATTAATACCTTTTAAACCAGATTTCCAAGTGCTACATTGCGTCAGGGCTAAATGTTTTGTTCAGAGATAGATGCTCTGTGTATCCATTCTCTTACCAGATAGACCCTTGAAAGAGCAATAACTCCAATATACAGTTTAATGCTAGATAATAAAGCACCTCTAATGCCGTATGAATCATTTCACTGTCAACTTTCTGGCCTTTTGTATCTTTCATTTTTGTTTCTTCTAGAAAACATACGTTCTGGAATTTTGAAGGACAGCAGAGCTGAGAAGGGAAAGTTTACATTTAGTTGTAAACTGGTTCGTCTCCAAACTGAAAGTATAACAGGACCAGTAGGGTGTTCAGGGAAAAAAACTGTTCTGATTGATGCCCTTACTCCTTTTCTATATGCATGTCTTTCCTTTGTTGCCTTGAGAGCAGCTGTAGTCAGCTTCTGAAGGTAGCAGAACAAGCAAAGAGAAGTCTCTAAATGTTTGATTTTAAGATGTTTGACTTTGCTTAGAGCCTGTGAGGCAAAGTTGCTTTCAAATGTATGTGCCTGCATCTTTTGAAGTTCCTTGAGCCACCATTTCTTTACCTTTTAAGACTTTAGTTCTTTGTGGTGTTCATAATTCAGTTTTCCTATGAGCATTCATTTTCGTTTTGTGGTGGAAATTTAAAGTAAACCTCAGTCTGG
Source organism: Pseudochirops corinnae (assembly GCA_028646515.1). NCBI lineage: Eukaryota > Metazoa > Chordata > Mammalia > Diprotodontia > Pseudocheiridae > Pseudochirops > Pseudochirops corinnae. The sequence continues at coordinate 73,816,447 of CM053588.1, read as the reverse complement.
TAGCTGGCAGGATAAAAGCTGGTTTCTCTCCTTGAACTTCCTATGGATTTCTCAGCTACTAGAAATGAACTGTTCTGGGATGCTCCAGGAAAATGGAGTTTCTCAAGATGTGGAGTTCTAGTAACCAAAAATTCTTTCAAGAATACCCTAGATTGGAGGTTCCCCACCTTTATTGTGTATGAATATCTCTTTACCCTTGAAATAGTTAATGGTCCCTTACATAATAGTGGTTGTATTGTTAGTATCCTTTCATTGAGGAGATGACCAAAAAAAAATTACAAATGCAGTAATGCTTTTAAAATGAATTTTATTAACTATAGCATCAGCCTAGATTTTGAATATCTATACATGCATAACACACAGAGAGAAGCAGAGAGACCTTCAAGCCACAGAAAGTATGTTGTCTTATTTATTTGACTGAGTCATGATCTTTAGACTCAAGAGGATACAACAGATATAACTTAGCAGTAAATTGATACTCTGAGTAAGGACATATGTAGAAGAGCACATAGCAACTTTTGTTGAGTTCATACCACATGGCCCAGAGGAACCACATCTTTGGGTACAGAAAGAGCCATTGTCAGTTGCGTTTTGTCAGCAATGACAGAAGTACTTCTGGACTAGCGAAGAGGAAATATCTTGATTTTCAAGAAAGGGGGAAAAGAATGTAGTCTGCAAATTAAAGGCCATTATATTTGATTTAATTTACATTGACTTATATTATTAAAGGGATAATTAGTGAACCTTTCTAGAAAAAGAAGCAGTCATCACAAAGAGCCACTGTGGTTTCATTATTTTCTAAACTGGTAATTCAGGGTAATGCTGTAGATCTGATTTAGTAAGATTTTAGGAGAATATATGATAATGTTTCTCATGCTTTTCTTGTATACAAGATGGAGAGATGTGTGCTAGACAAGCCCATCTTTAGTTTGTTTTGGAGATGACTGAATGGCTGATCAAAGAGTTATAATGATTTGTTTTCATTTTGGAAGGTGGTCTTCAGTGGAGTCCCTAGTCATTTGTCTTTTACAAATGACTTGGCATGCTTAATCAAATCGACAGATAATGTTAATTTGGAAGGGATAGGTGACATACTGGATGATAAGATAAAAATAAATCTTGACAGGCCAGAACATTGGGCTAAATCTAATAAGAAATTTTAATATGGATTTATATGTAGATAGTCACTGTGGAGATAGATACATACACACGTAGTGTGTGTGTGTGTGTGTGTGTGTGTGTGTGAATAAATTCTCTTTATTGTCCTGAGATGGAGAAGCATGACTAGAAGGTGGTTTTTCTGCAAAACATCTTGGGGTTTCAGTGAACTTAAAACTCAGTATGAGTCAGCAATGTGAAATAGCTGCCAAGAAAGCTAATGCTCTGTTAGTTTGCTTTAAGAGAAGTATAGCTTTTAGAGAATAAGGAGGTGAAAATCCCATTGAACTAAGTCTTGGTCAGACCACATTTAGAGTATAATGTTCAGTTCTGAGTATTGTATTTTAGCAAGGAAATGGAGAATGCCTTAAGAAGGGCATCCAGGATTGTGAAGGGGTCTTAATTCATGCACATGAGAAACAGCTGAAAGAATTGGGAACATTTAGTGTTGGAGAAGTGATCCTACTGTAGCCAGTTGCCCTAGTTTGTGTCTGCTCTCCACACTTGGGGTGGGGTTCACATGGCAGAAGGGACAGCGTTCAAAGCTTTTCATAACCCAGCCTACTCCCACCTTCCCTGTCTTCTTACTCTTTACTTCTCTCTGCATACCCTCTATGATCTAATGACCAACCTTTTTGGTTTTTTGCACAAGATGCTCTTATCTTCAAATTTTGAGCATTTTCATTGGCAGTCTTCTATGTCTGGAATTTTTTCCGTCCTCATCTCTGCCTCCTGGCTTCCTTCAAGGCTCAGCTCAGCTCCTGCCTTCTGTGAAAATGCATTCATGATCTCCTACGTGCTAGTGCATTTCCTCTGTTGATTATCTCTTTAATTTGTCATATAGATAATCCTGTTTGTACATAATTTTTTGCCTCTTGTTCCCCCCCTCCCATTTTAGCAGGGACTGCATTACATGTCTTCTTATCCCCAGTGAATGGCACATAGTAGACACTTAATAAATCCTTATTGCTATTATTATTATTATTGACTACACCCAACTGGATCTTGAGATACACAGGCACTGTGGTTGGGAGATCCATCCTGCCCTACCGAGAAGTGACATAGGAGAGAATAGACTGGGGGAGGGGGAACACACTGGGATGGCTGTTTTGGGGCGGTGGGTGGGAGAAAGAGGGGGAGAAAATATGTAACTCAAAATCTTGTGGAAATGAATGATGCAAACTATAATAAAATTAAAAAAAAATAAAAATAAATCCTTATTGCCTTAGTGGGGAGGGGCTGGCAGGTAAATTCAATAAAGTAAACATTTATTAAGTACTTACTATGTACCAGGTACCGTTCTAAGTGCTGGGTCTACAAATAAGAAAAAGTCAGTCCTTGCCCACAATTTATAGTGGGAAGACAACACATGAGGGGTTACACACGAGAGGCAGTGTGTTCCTTGGAGTTGAGACCAAGCAGGGCTACAGATACAAAGTTGATAATGAGCTACTAAGTCCACATTCTGCCTTCTCTAAAGAAAGACTTTGCACGGAGCTGAGTGCTTTCTCTTCCAGCCCTCCCATCAGAGGAGAGGAAGCTGAGGGGTACGGAAAGGTGCTGAGTGTATCCAAGGTTGAGTTAAACAGCATGGTGAAGAGGGTTAAGGTTTGATTGCCTGATCCCAGAGGGCAGAACTAGAAATTGTTGGTAGAAGGTACAGAGAAGCACATTGAAGTTTTATGTAAGGAATAACTGCCTGAAAATTAGAACTTCACAAAAGTAGCATGGGCTGCCTTTAGGGGTTGTGAGCTCTCATCCTTTGGATGTGCTGTAGATGACATTCTTTTGTGAGCTTTGTTTGAACTGAGATGCTTTCCAACTTTGAAATAAACACTGTCATTCTGGTGGTAGTTTCTGATTCTAATAGTTGATCATTTATTTAGGACTAACATGGTCCATATGAAAACTGGGAAGGGGGAGGAGAGGAGAGGTGAAAGAAAGGATTTGGACCCCAGTAATTATCCTGACTGGAACTGGGACCAGAAACACAGATCTTCAAGGCATACACAGCACTGAGTGGATATCTTGGAGTTTTAGAGAGCAGTTTAGAGAAAAATGAGAAATAGCTATAGAAGTAAGACAGAGCAGAGTGATAAGGGAGTCTTAAGTCAATATGTATTAGACTTTGAAAAGATTGTTGTGGTTCATTCTCAGAGGACCGTGACATTAGGAAAATGATGCCATGACTTGCAGGTGAGTTGTATTTAAGTGAAAGAGGGCTGTGGCAAAGTTACCACCCTCACTTTCTCCTCCGGAGTCATCTGAGTCCAGTGGCCAGATATAGAACAGGATGATTGAAGATGGGCCCCCACCTTGAAAAGAAATATAATCATGAAGCTCTTCACTTGGAGGAGCAGCATTTTACTAAAGCTATATCAGTCTGCTTGTAAGACCATTTAAACCTCCCTCCTTGTGCTTCTGGCATGTTCTAGAGTATTTGTAATTAGAAGGGGTGACCATTTGCTTTGATATAGCTAGGTCAGGGGTTGGAAGCTGGCTTTGAGGCCACATGTGGCCCTCTAAGTCCTCAAGTGCAGCCCTTTGAATCCAAACCTTCAAGTGCCGTAGAAATGTTACTGATGATGCCTGTGTCCTCACCCTGGGAAACAGTTCCATATGTCTCCCTGTCTGTCTTTTCATTGAGTTCACATTTTAGTTTGCATTGTATTTGTTTTGTCCTTTCTCCTGGCTCTTCCTAACAGAAGCATGCATTAAACATTTGTTGAATGGCATTGTTTTCTGTCTTTGCCTTTGTTGTCATGACCTTTAGAGTATTTTTTTGCTCTTTTTGTGCTGTTGCCTGTAGGGCCTTGGAGGCTAGGGGGTCACTGCCAGATAGTGCCATCTGGGCTAACTGAACTTAGCTTTATTGACCTGGGGATGATTAGCACAGCATTGACATTGCTGCCCAACGTGGCATACCTACATCAAAGAAGGCACTGTGCTCTATGAGTAAAGCAGAATTGTAGTAGCTCAAAAGAAACACGATGCGTGAATTTAGAGACTTCCCCCCTGCAAATGTTTATATGAACTATTTGTACCTGACCTATGGTAGAACCTGTATTGATCTGATGAGCCACAGTCTGACACACTGTACCTTGACCCCAACATAGTGGTGTCATTTTGGTTGTCTTTGAGAAAGAAGGACAACAAAACACACACACACACACACACACACACACACACACACACACACACACACATGAATTCATGCTATGCTGATCATATTGCAGGTAATAGACTCATACCATCTTAGGGGTCATCTAGCTTAATTAGTCAGTAGGTGTTTGTTGAGTTAGTAAGCTCCTTCTATGTGCCAAGATCTGCAGGGTACTTGGGGTTCAGAGGCAAAGAAAAATCTACCCTCAAGAAACTTATATTCTAGAGAGACAACATGTACACATCTAACTATGTACAAAACATATTCACAATTACAACAGTTCTGGTGGAGAAAATCCTGTCAGCTCAGGCATCAGGAAAGGCCTCATTTCAGGAATGGAGGACAGCTTGTGCGAAGGTACATAGATGGGTGATGGAGTATATTGTGTGTGAGGAGCAGCAAGACCACCAGCTTGATTGAGCCATTGAATGTATAAAGAGGAGTAAGTAATGTATGATAATGCTAGAAAAGTGTGTTGGAGCTGTATTGTGAACACTTTAAATGTCAAGTTTCTTTTTGACTCTAGAGGTAGTAGGGAGCCACTGAAACTTACTGTGTAAGGCAGTAACATGGTCATTCTTGTACTTTAGGAAAGTCATTGTGGTGTCAACTATCTGGGTGACATAGGAATTTACTCTATGATAAGGTTTCTTAACCTGGGGTCCTTTTTAAAAAATACTTTGATCACTGCATTTCATTATAATTGGTTTCCTTTGTAATCTTATGTATTTTATGCATTTAGTGATATTCTGACCAGGGATACATGGACATCATCAGAGTACCAATGGAGTCATAACACAAAGTTTTAAGCATTTCTGTCTGTGATAACTTTGTCAAGTAATCATCCAACTTGCCAGAACATGTAAAGTGATAAAGAATTTTTTAAAATCTAGTTCCACTTTTGTAACTGTCTAATTGTCAGATAAAGTTCTTATTATGCAGAACTGAAATTCACAGTGTCAGTCCCAGCTCCACCTACCCTTTTTAACCTCCACTCTTCGGTGTTAATTCTGCTCCCTGGAGGTACAAAAAAATCTAGCCTGTCTTCTGTTGTGTAGCCCGTTAGTTAGTTTGGGTGGCCACCGTGTCCTTCCTGAATCTTCTCTTCCCTGAGAACCGTCTTTGCATTTCTATTCCGGGTTTCAGATCAGTTTTTCAGTATTTCTCTTTAGATGTACAGCTCAAAATTGAACATGTTGTTTTGGGCAAATGATAGGACTGTACCTTTCCTTGTTCTGAATATTGCATTTGTTTTTTGACTTCTGAGTCATACTGTTGACTCACTGACTTTACTGGCAACTAAAAACCGTAATAAAGATTTTTCTTTTTCAAAACAATTTTTATATAAGTTTTTATTGACGTCTTTTTTTATGTCACCCTGATTTTCCCTAGCATATCTCCCCTCTTCCCAGAAAGCAGTCATCCCATATGACAAAAGCATTTTTTAAAGATAGAAAAGAAAAGAAAGAGGAAAGAAATCAGCATGAATGAGAGATACATAAAAAATTTCGAAAATATGTGTAGTGTGCAACACTTGTAGACTTTATATCTTCTGCAAGGGATGAGATGGTAATGTCTTTTCATGGCTTTTAATTCACATGCTTTACAGACATGTCTCCCTCACTCTGTATTTGCATTTTTTGGGGCTGAATTTTTTTTTGTCCTAAGTCTTCGATTTGATTCACTGTTTCTGTGTGTTGATATTTTGGGACTGATTCTGTAATATAACAAGTTAGCCTTTGTGTTATTTGCACAATTAATACACATGCCATCTGTGCCTTCATCCAAGTTAAGATATCCAAGATAACATTGAATATATACTTCACTGGATAAGTGGTCAAAGGATATGAACAAACAGTTCTTCAAAGAATTGTAAGCTATAAATAACCATATGAAATATTGTTCCTGGCTATTAGTAAAAAGAGAGATGCAAATAAAAACATTTGAAATTTCTTCCCACACCCAGAAGATAGGAATCATCAGTGTTGAAGGCAATTGTGGATAGATACATGAACACACTTGGTAGAACTGTGATTGATTTAGGTGTTCTTGGAATAAAAATTAATTTCGAATTAAGCCAATTAAGTGACTAAAATGTCCATAGCTTTTAACCCAGAGACCTCACTGTGAGATCTAAAAAACCCCAAGGAGGTAAAAATGGAAAGAAACGTCTTATGTGCATAAAAAATATTTATAGCAGCACTTTTTTTTTGTAGTAGCAATGAACTGGAAATAAAGTAGGCACCCATTGATTGGGCAACAGATACGTAAATTGTGGCATACCAATATAATGGAAAATTACAGTCAAATTGTGAATGCAGAGAATCATGAAAGACTTATGCAAACTAATGCAAAGTGAAATAAACAGGACCAGAAAAATATAATACAATTATTACAAATGGAAATGGAAAGAAGAGGAAAAAAAAGGTATCTCCTTTCCTTGTTTGAAGAGGTGAGGGACTGTGGGTGTGAAATATTGCACTGGATGTAAGATTTAGTTGGTATAGTGGTTAGTTTTGCATTATTGTTTCCCTCTTCTCTACCTTCTAGGTAGAGAAAGTATATATTTAAAAATGAAGGTGATATAAAGACAAAATTTTTTTTTTTTTTAGTGTTGAATAGGACAGGGCCAAGGAAGGGGCCCTATGGCACTCCACAAAAGAGACATTAATCTCTTTAAACATGGTCAACCAGCTGTAGATCTATCTGTTCATTTAATCATATTTTTCTCTATCCTGCATTTCTTTATCTTGTCCACAAGGATATAGTGAGGTTTTATTAATTGTTTTACTGAAATCTGAGAAACCTTGAGGTTTTTCCCCTCCCAGATTGATATATTACACACACACACACACACACACACACACACACACACACACACACTCTCTCTCTCTCTCTCTCTCTCTCTCTCTTTTTAAATTTTTTTTTATTTACTCATTTACTTTTAATTTACAAGATTCAGTTCCACAATCACTTGAGTTTCAGATTTTCTCCCCTCCCTTCCCCCCCCACCATGGTGGCGTGCAATCATGTACAGGGTCTGCAAATACTTTCACACTGTACAATAGTTTGGTCATATAGAAGGGTTGTAACCAATGAGTGATCACTGGGAAAAGAAAAAAAAAAAAAGCAAAACCAGACATGAAAGAGAACGATAATGTGTTTTGCTTCAGTCTCCATTT
>CM053588.1:73790392-73808444 GCA_028646515.1 Pseudochirops corinnae | reverse complement strand
CTGAGTTTAGGTATCTCCTTCCATCCTGAGGCTTGTAGAGTTGTCTTTAGCTGTGTGTTGTGGAGGATAGTCCAGTTTATCAAGGTTGGTCATCATATGCACGATGTGTCTGTGATTGTGTACAGGTTTTGCTTGGTTCTGCTCTTCTCACTTAACATCAGTCTGTATAAGCCTCTCCAGGTAATTAGGAAGTCCATCTCCTTCCCATTTCTTATAGCACAATAGTATTCCATTACATTCATATACTAAAGCTTGTTCAGCCATTCCCCAATTGATGGGCACCCCCTGTATTTCCAGTTTTTTGCCACCACAAAGAGAGCTGCAATAAATATTTTTGTACATATAGGTCTTCCTCCCACTTCTATGATCTCTTTGGGATACAACCCCAGAAGTGGTGTTACTGGGTCAAAGGGTATGCAATTATTTATAGCCCTTTGGGCATAGTTCCAGATTGCTCTCCAGAATGGTTGTATCAATTCACAACTCCACCAACAGTGCATTAGACACACACACACGCTCTCACACACTTATTTATTTATTTGACTACGTAAGAGAGGCTATTCTTTGTCTCGTTTCTTATCTAGCCTTAATCACTGAGTGGGTATTGCCTCAGTCAAACTGAGACCTGGGAAAGAACTTAAAGAGGCCAAAATCTCCCACTGCATCTGGGGCTACCTACAGTTGTCCTGATCTGTATCTTGCCACTGAACCCAAATGACTTTGGAGGAGAAAGTGAGATTGGTGACTTTGCACAGCCCTCCCTCACTTAGATCCAATTCACTTGCAAGTGATGGCATCACCTTCCTGATGTTGTGGTCCTCTTCCAGATTGAAGGACAAGCAACAATATATTGAAATCCACTTAGACTGTTAGAGACATTGAATCTGAGTTGGAATGATCCTTAGAGGTCGTCTAGTGAGGAAACTGGTCCCAGAGATATTAAGTGACTGAGGCAGGATTTGAATTCAGGTCTTCCTAACTCCCAAGATCCAACACACTATTATACAGTACCTCTTGTTCAGTCAGTCCCTTCTCATATATTAGATGCTCACTGTGTGTTGGGTGCTGTTAAAAGCAGTAGGATCACAAAGAACAAAAACGGTCTCTTTAAGGAGTTTATACTTTAATGGGAAGACAGCACCTACTCATCTAGGTTTGTGTGAGATACATTCAAAATAGATACAGTATAACCTTGCAAGGAAACGATCTGGCAGCTGGGAAGACTGGGAAAGACCTGCAGATTGTGGGAATGTTGCCCTTGAACTGATTTTTTTGAGGGGGGAAAGCAGGGCAATTGGAGTTAAGTGACTTGCACAGGGTCACATGGCTAGTGTTTTGAACTCAGGTCCTCCTGACTGCAGGGCCTGTGCTCTATTCACTGTGCCACGTGTGGCCACCCCATCCTTGAGCTGATTTTTGAAGGAATTCAAGGAAGGAAGTGGAGGTGAGAAGGGAAGGCATTCTAGGCTTGGCATGGGGGGAGGAGGGAGTTGGCGTGCAGCTGTTGTAAAATCGTGGACACAGAAGATGGAGCTTTTTGGGAGATGAGTGTCCTGCTTTACAAATAGCAAATATACTATGACAGTTACTTTGATCAATACAATGATCAATGCAGTTCCAAAGGACTCTTGATGAAAAAATGTTGTCCACCTTCAGAGAGAAAGCTGAAGAACTCGAGTGCAAATTGAAATATAATTTTCTCTTTATTTTTCTTGCTTTTTTAAAAAAAATTGCTAACATGGAAATGTTTTGCATGATTGCACATGTATAATTGATATTTTGCTTACCTTCTCAGTAGGTAGGGGAGGAGTGGTGGGGAGGAGTGGTAGGGAGGGAGAGAATTTGGAACTGAAAATTTAAAAAGAAAACACTAAAACCCAATAATTTTGGGATAAAAGCTAGGTATATAGCTGGGTTGAAGTGTGTAGATGGTTGAGTAGAGAAGTGACATGGTCAGATCTGTGTTTAAGGAAAATTACTTTGGAAGCAATGGAGTAATGAGACACTTGAGGCAGAGAGACTAATTAGGAGGTCGTTGGAATAATCTGTGAGAAGTGATAAAAGCTTGAACTAAGGTGGTAGCCATGTGAGTGGAGAAGGGGAGATGTTGGAAAGATAGAGATGACAAGGTTTAGCAATAGGTTGGATATGTGGGGTGAAGGATAATGCAGAGTGGAGGATCATACTGAGATGCTGAATCTGAGACAGTGGAAATATGGTGGTACTTTTAATAGAAATGGGGATATTTGGAAGAAGGGAGGGTTTAGATGAAAAGATAGGAGTTCAGTTGTAGACTTGAGTTTAGGGTTTCACAGAGACATCTAGTTTGCAATAGGCAATTAGTCGGCATTGAAACTAATGGAAAGGGAGATATGTGACTGAGACTGGATTTGTAGATTTGGGAATCATTTCCATCGAGGTGATAATTAAACATGGAAGCTGATGAAGTTACAGAAAGAGAGTGAATGAGTATTATGGCTTTCAAAATTGTTTTTACAGTTTTGTTACTGCATAAATTGTTTTCCTGGGTTTTTTTTCCACATTAGTTGAATAAAATAGTTATTACTAGGCTTTTTAGAATCTGAATCAGCCCCCTTCATCTGTTCTTAAAACACAATAGTATTCCATTGCATTCTTGTACTATAAATTGTTCAGCTATTCCATAGTTGATGGACATCCTGTTAATTTCCAGTTCTTGGCCACCACAAAAAAAGAGCTGCCAAACATTTTTGTACTTATGAGTCTTATTACCCTTTTGTTGCAGATTTGGTAATTAGGAGATCATTGGAATCTTTGGGAAGAGCATTTGCATTTGAGTGATGAGATCAAGTGACAGATTATAAAGGATTGAGGAGTGAATGAAAGGGAGTAAGTGAAGGCAATGAACATGGGCAACTGCATTTCAAGAAGCTTGGCAGAGATAACAGCCTATCCTGTGTGACTCTTGCATGTCCTCCCAATGGGCCATAGAATATGAGTTCTATTTCTACACTATGGGAAAATGTCAGATCATGAAGAATTTATATTCACAAGACACCTAAATGAATTGCTGTCCTTTTGAGTTGCAGGTAGCCTCCTGCAGGTAAACTTTTGTTTATAGCTATTTGATCTATTTCTGGTAGCTTAATGGAATGAGGTACAAGGTTATGCTTGGAGTCAGGAAGACCTGGGTTTGAAACCTTCACATACTTGTGTGACCCCAGGAAAATCATTTAGCCTCTCTGAATCTCCATTTTCTCAGCTGTAAAGTGCGGATAACATAGCATCTACTTCACAGAGTTTGTGGTATCAAATGACAGTGTATCTAATGCTCTTTGCAAACCTTTAAATGTTATATAAATGTGAGCTGTAATTTTTTCACTCTTTTCCTTTGCAGGGCCTAGCTGTTTAAGGAACTAACAAGATGTACTTTTATAAAGCCCCAGAGGAGTTCCTGTTTTGTTGTTATTATCATTTGTTATTTGTTGTTGTTGTTGTTGCAGGTGTGAGGGCATTTTTTTTTTAATAGATGAGAGGTGCAGAGCTCTGGTGAAAGTAGTGCTAAGTTTTGGGGGTTTACCTATGGAAATGATCTCCTATTGCTAGAGAGAATATCTGAGATAATTTCGCTCCTGTGAGAGTTTATGATTTGGGAGATAGTGGGGAACCATTTCTATCTTTTTTTTTTCTGAAACCCAGAAAGTTCTCATTTTATTTTAGCCAATTATTCTACATTGCTAGTTGATGGGTCTCTCTTGAATGGAGAGGACGTTTGCTCAGACAGATGCCAGTCTTTTTATGCTGTTCCCAATTCAAATTTCCCCCCTTGCTGTCCTTTGGCTAATCGAAACCTCCTGAACTGCCCACGTCATGCCCCACCCCCAGACAGCTCATTAAGCTTGTCTACAAGTTTCTAACCTTTTACCTGATCAGAAGCCTGGTTCTACTCTCTGGTTAGAGCCAGTCACCTCTGAGTTATACTCTGCTATCACTAGAAGCTGGGAGGAATACTTTTAATCCTGTGGAAACAGAATTCCTCCTATTGTTTCCCACAATTCCCTCTCTTTCCTTTTATTCAAATTTTGTTTCTCTATCTTTAATACTCCCTTACTCTTTTTCTCATATGAATTCTTCTCCTTATCCATCTCCCCTTTAACAAGGAAGGGGGAGAGGCCAATAGACGCACTGACAAATCAAAGGGTCAGTTCCCGCCCCTCCTGGTCAGTTCCCACCCCTCCTGGTCAGTTCCCACCCCTTCCTCTCCCCAAATAAACACAGATACAGAGACCCAGAGGAAAACAACAATGAACAATTGTCCCTTTAAGATTCGGAAGTCTCGTTACACACCTTTGTTACACACCTGTCTGGTGGGGGAACATCATCCAATGAAGCCTTGTGGTACTTGTTCCAGCCATCTTCAGCACAACATCTCAGCATCTTCCCCTAGAGGAGAACCATCTCTTTTTTAAAAAATTTTTTAGATTAAAAAAAAATTATTATTTATTTTTCAGTATTCATTTTCACAAGTTTTTGAGTTATAATTTTTTCTCCCTGTCTTTCCCTTACCCCCCACGCCAAAATAGCAAGCCTACTAAATACACCTTCCCCCAATCTGTTCTCTCTTGCATCCTCCCCCTTCACCTCCCTAAGTTTCTAGTAGGGCAAGATGGGTTTCTAGATCCCAGTACCTGTGTATCTTATTTCCCAGTTGCATGTAAAAAGCGAATTTTTAAACATTTGTTTTGAAAACTTTGGGTTCCATATTTTTTTTTCCATTCTTCCCCCCTCGCCCACTGGGAAGATAAGCACTTTAATATAAATTGTATATGTGTAGTTACCCAAATCATTTCCATAGTAGTTATATTGTGAAAGACTAACTATATTTCCCTCTATCCTATCCCGCATCCCAGTTATTCTCTTTTCTCCTTTGACTCTATCCCTTTTCAAAAATGCTTGCTTCTAACTACCCTCTCCCCCAATCTGCCCTCCCTTCTATCCTCCCCCCTCTTATCCCTTATCCCCCTATTTTCCTGTAGGGTAAGATACCCAAGTGAGTGGGTCTGTTATTCCCAATTCCTTAGGCCAAATCCAATGAAAATCAAGTTGTCCCATTCCTTTTCACCTTTCTGCACTTCCCCTCCATTGTAAGTTTTTTCTTGCCTCTTTTATATGAGGTAATTTACCATAATCTATCACTACCTTTCTTCTTCCAATAAATTCCTCTCTCACCTCTTTATTTTTTAGATATCATCCCTTGCTATTCAACTCATCCTCTGCCCTCTGTCTATGTATACATGAACATACAAATGCCCCTACTGACGTACATATTTATATACACATACATCCTCCTATACATACATATATGTATGTATAAATATATATGTACATATATATATATTCCCTTCAGCTATCCTCATACTGAGAAAAATCTTAGGAATTATAATGATCATTTTTCCATGCAGGAATGTAAATAGTTCAGCTTTAATAAGTTACTTATGATTTCTTTTTCCTGTTTACCATCTCGTACTTCTCTTGCTTCTTTTATTTGAGAGTCATATTTTCTGTTCAGCTCATGTTTTTTCATCAAGAATGCTTGAAAGTCCTCTATTTCATTGAATGACCATATTTTTCCCTGTAGCATTATACTCAGTTTTGCTGAGTAGGTGATTTTAGTCCTAGCTTCTTTGATGTCCAGAATATCATATTCCAAGCCCTCCGATCCCTTAATGTAGAAGCTACTAGGTCTGGTGTTACCCTGATTGTGTTTCCACAATACTCAAATTGTTTCTTCCTGACTGCTTACGGTATTTTCTCCTTGACCTGGGAACTCTGGAATTTGGCTATAATATTTGTAGGAGTTTTCTTTTTGGGATCTTTTTCAAGAGGTGATGGGTGAATTCTTTCCACTTCTATTTTGCCCTCTGGTTTTAGAATATCAGGGCAATTTTGCTTGATAATTTCTTGCAAGATGGTGTCTAGACTCTTTTTGATCATGGCTTTCAGCTAGTCCAATAATTTTAAAATGATCTCTCCTGGATCTGTTTTCCAGGTCAGTGGTTTTTCCAATGAGATATTTCATATTGCCTTATATTTTTTCATTTGTTTGGGTCTGTTTTATAGTATCTTGATTTCTCATAAAGTCATTAGCTTCCATTTGCTCCCATCTAATTTTGAAGGAGTTATTCTCTTCAGTGTGTTTTTGAAATTCCTTTTCCATATGGCACATTTGGTTTTTTAAAGCATTCTTCTCCTCGTTGGCTTTTTGGGCCTCTTTTGCCATTTAAGTTAGTCTGTTTTTTAAGGTATTCTTTTCTTCAGTGTATTTTTGGGTCTCCTTTAGCAGGCTGTTGATTCATTTTTCATGGTTTTCTTGCATCATTCTCATTTCTCTTCCCAATTTTTCCTCCAATTCTCTTAATTTTCAGGATCCTTCTTGAGTTCCTCCATGGCCTGTAACCAGTTCATATTTTCTTGGAGCCTTTTGATGCAGGAGTTCTGAGTTTGATGTCTTCCTCCTGTTTCATTCCTTGATCCTTTTTGTCCCTAAAAAAAGGATTCTGTCGTCTGTTTGTGCTTCTGCTGCTTGCTCATATTGGCAGGCAATTACTTGACTTTTGAGCTCTTTACCACAGTAGAACTCTGCTTCCAGAATAGAGAGAGCTATGTCCCAAATCGCTGGGATTTTTGGAGCTGCTGGAGCTATTAGATGGGTGCCCTCTCTATAGCCCCCACACGCTCTGGCTTACTGGTCACACACCCCAGGACCACCACCCAGGACCGTGATCCAGATCCAGGCAGATCAAAGCAAGAGTGATTACCCTTTGAATGCTCTATTGGCTCCCCTACAATCTGCAGGCCAGGAGCTCTGAAGCAGCCACTGCACCTCTTAGCAGCCAGACTGCACTCTTCTATCTCTCCCTGGACCAACAACATTCCACACTGACCTTTTACTTTGTCTTTAGTATTTATGGATTTAGAAGTCTGGAAACCCCTGCAACTGCTGATGATTTACTTTCATGAAGGCTGCTCCAGCTAGTCGGGGCCGCCCTGGGGCTAAAACCTTAGCTCAGGCAGGACTGTGCTGTGCTTCCAGCAAGCTGTGATGGACCATTCCTGCTGGGCTTCCTTAGCGGGAGATTTGTTTCTCTCTGTCACTTTGTGGGTTCTGTAGCTCTAAAGTTTGTTTAGAGTCATTTTTTTACATGTATTGGAGGAGGTGGAAGCGGGAGCAGCGCAGAAGTGCTGTTTCTACTCTGCCATCTTGGCTGTGCCCCGGAACCATCTCTTAAAACTTGAGGAGCCAAGAGGGTTTATTGGTCCCTGTCTGGAGTTTCTGACTTCTGGAAAGCATGATTTGAAGACAGTTACTTGCAGAATGGCTTCTTTGCTTACCTGCAGATGTTTTGTATAGTCTTATACCTTTGTTACCAGTATATTCCCTCTTCTTCCTTTGTTTCTAACCAGTCCTTGGAGATGTTACTGCTGAGGATATTCTGCATTTCAGCAAGTAAAATCTGTTAGGTTCACCATGCAGTAGCCTTGTAACCTAGGAGAAATATTTAAAACTGGAATATTGGTTTAGATTCTTGTTTTGAATAAGGAGGATGACTCATGGCCATTTGGAGCCATATGGTTTACCTTGTTCCTTGTCTTTAATAAGACTGGTGCTAGAATTGGTTGTAAGGAAAGATACTTCTGACTTGATGGGGAATTACTGGCAGAAAGTTGCTTGAGAAAGAGTTGTCGTCAACGGTGCTACCATGTTCCTCAAAAAATATAAAAGAAATCAAATTATGCCCCTTATTGCACCTCAGAGCATGCAACCCAATACTTGCAGGCTTTCATTTATATAACTCTGTATGTCACATGAGCTGAGTTTGTAGCAGGTTTCTAGAGGCCATAGTTATCCCAGAAGAGTTTGATAGGGAAAAAATATCACACTTAGATCATGAGTGATAACTTTGTAGAGATTAGATTTTTGCTCAAGACCTTTCCAGACAAAATACAGATTTGTTGACTGTGTATGCGCGTGCGTGTACACACACACACTCTCTCTCTCTCTCTCTCTCTCTCTCTCTCTCTCTCACTCTCCTTGAAGCCAAGGAGTTCATTCTGATTTGTTTGACAAGTGAATTTGAGACAACTGTGAAGCACAAACTTTATATTCTAATTGGAAAAAAATAGTATCTTATACACAGGTGTCCATGAAGGAAACCTTGTGATAATTCATTTGTACCTTCTGGGAATGTTGCATCCTGTTTCTTCTATTGGTAATTTATAATCAGTCTAAAGTCAGCTTCAAAGACCATCATACAATAGGCCTGAAACCCAGGCCTTTTGCCCAGTTCTGTGGCCTTTTCATCATGGGATCCTCATGGTACAATTTTTTTTTCCTTTGAAATCTGGACTGGATTGAACTCTTCTCCCTCTTTCAGCAATTATTCTCAGTTTCTTCTCTAGCATCACATATGCACAACAAAGTTAGAAGGTTCTGATAGTTTGTTTCACAGAAGAGCTTTAGGACTTCTTTTGATTGTCATTGCTTATGCATTATTGTCATTTTTGTTTTAAGGAGTAAACTTTGTTTTACCTTTCAGCCAGCCATGGCCACCTTTCTTCAGGGATGCGTATACAGGGCATACCTCTTTAGAATTGTCTGAAATACATTATAACAACATTCTATCACAACTTTGGAAACTTGTAACTTATTTGGGACGGCCTAGCATTTGACTGGTATGAACCCCTCTCTTTTGTGGCATTGCTCCTTTGGACCTGTTCCCTTAAAGGTTGTTTCAACTAATTGTAAAAGTAGCTAAAAAGTACCTGTGGATACTTGGTGTCAGACTAATGTTTATTTCCTGAGCACTACTCCCATCATCTGGTACCTTGTATAGAAGAAATTTATCTTTTAAAAAAAAATTGGCATTTGCACTTTTATTTTTCATTGTTTTCTGGAATTTTCATGGCTAAACCCTGTATTTCCTTGTTCATTAGTTTCATACTTTGGTGTGCCTCTAACTAGGCCATACTGTCTTGCAACCCTGTGTATTAGAGACTAGAAAGATATTAATGTAATCTGAAACCACAGTTTACAGGAAATGAAAAGCAGGATTGCTGAATCAGAGAATGTGGCTTTTATTAAATTAGTTGTTGCAGGAGGGAACAGTTGGTTTTGATCCCAAGTGAAAAATCAGTTTCAAATAAATTTGCCAGCCTACACAATTCTTAGTAAATGATCACATTTGTAGTTCTTCCAATTTGTGGTTTTATTAATCTACTGTCTTAGTTATGTTTATGGGCAAAGCTCTGCTTCAAGTGAAGTGATCCTTTTTGTAAATACTCAAAATGTGATGCATTTTGTGAAGAAATCGTCATTCATGAAATGTATTGAGTGTCCCCATTCATGAAATGTTGAGAGCCTTGTGAGAGAAAGTTTTTCTGCTACTACTGCTTACCTCTGAACCATAGTCAGCTGCCTAGATAGCTGCTCAGATGTTTATGGGGAGTTTGGGAGAATATGATAATTTGGGTAGGAAATCTTTTTTTCCTTTCTGAAATTCCTCCTGTAATAAACCCTAATGCTGTGTTTAGATCAGAGTAGTAGTATCATTCAGGAAGCATATCGAGTCTAGTAGGTGCCTGCTACCTCTCCTTACCTTTATTCTGAAAACATAAAAACAAAATAAAAAATCCTCCAAAATGTATTTAACTTAATTATATCCAGTTTTCCTGATGTCCTTTGAAGCTCAGCATATCCCAGTTGAAACTATATTTCCTCTCGTCTCAGCTTTACAGTTTATGTCAATAATATGACATCCCTTTCAGTTCTAAGGTTTGTGATCCTTTCCTTGATATCAGAGCTTCTAAATTTTGGTGGTTTTCTTCTTGTTTATATCTGCTTATTAACCAAGCCCTAGTAGTTCTTTTTAGTAACCAAACAGTTTTTTATTGTGTGCAAGGCATTTCGATATGTACTCCTGTCCATCCTTCATTATCATGGCTATCATTGTAGTCTGGACTCTCATTGCCTCATGCTTGTACAAATAATCTTCTAACTGGTCTCTTTTTTACAGTTGATGTTGTTACCTGATGTCCTCTCTGCTGTCATTTACTAACCAAACTAGACTGATTGTTCGAGACATACTTTCTTGAACTTTTCCTTGCCTTTGTTTAGCTCTCCTCTCCATTTAAAATATCTTTACTTCCTATTTTTCCTTTTCTTCCTCCATTAGTCTGATTCCTACTAAAGGAACTTAGGATGTCTTTCTTGTTCCCTTCCAGACAGAAGAAATCTCTTTCTTCTCAATTCCCATAACAGTTTGTTTACTTCTTTCAGTGGTATTTCCACAATCTGTTTTATATTCTAGTTACTTGTCTGTGTATCTCTCTTACTGTGCTGTAAGTTTCTTGAGGTCAGAAACCATGTCCTTTTCATCTTTGTTCCTCAGACATTTGGGAGTGAGTCATTTAGAAGAATTTTTTAGGTACTTACTCTTACCAGGCACTGCAGGAGGTATTGGGGTTATGAGACAAAACAGAACTAGACCTTGCTCTCAAGGAACTTGCATTCTGTCAGGGATGACAGTTATCTATGTAACATATACATACAGTCAAGGTCAAGCCAGCAAGCATTTATTAAGCACTTAATTATGTGCCAGGCACTGTGCTTTTGCTGTGAATACAAAGAAAGGAAAATACAGTCTGCCTTCAAATAGGTCAGTCATGTTTTTAATGGAGACGACTTGCAGCAACTGTGTAGATACAAGATGTAGTGTAAATTGGAGGTGAGCCTAGAGAAAGGTGGAGTGGAGGGTGGGAAAGACCTCTCACAAAAAGGCCAGTCTGAGTAGAGACCATAGAGTATGTAAAGTAGAGTAAGTCTAGAAAAGTATGTTGATGTAAAATTTTGAAGGACTTTAAATGTTACACAGAAGAATTTATATTTGATCCTACAAAGATCAAATATAGAGGTATATAAGAAACCACTGGTATTTGTGAGCAGGGGAATGATGTGATCAAATCTATGATTTAAAAATATCACTTCATAGTTGCTTGAAGGAATGAATTTGGAGGATTAGCAGAGTACCCTTTACATACAGGTGGTACTGAATGGAGTTTTAGGTAACTGACAATAATAATATTTATGTAGTCCTTTCCTCACAATAGCACCCTGATATAGGTATTGCGAATAATCATCATCCATGTTGTACGTAAGAAAACTGAACTTGAAGTTAAGTAAGATGCTCATGATCACATAGATGGTAAATATCTCAGGTGAGATGCCAGCTCAGATTTCCTGACCCCGGGCCCACCATTCTAGCCTCTAATCCAGACTGTCTTTACACTACCCCCTCATATATTACCAGAAGAAATAAGAACTTGCAAAGTGGGTGAAACTGCAAAAACGTAGTTGATTGCTGCCTATATATTAATGGAGTCTTTTGAATGATTGTTTCATATACTTCTAAATTGTGATTAGTCTATCTATTAACGTTTGTTTAACAGTTTTTTGGTAGAGAGAGAGTTGGAGTCAGAGGCATTTAGGGTTAAGTTGGAACTTTCAGTTGGGGAAGACAGAAGCTGAGCTTTATAAGTTATAAACCTAGATCTAATAACTAAAATAGGGAGAGCCTTTGTCATAAAATTTATTTGAGCATGATCTTACGGGCATTGAGGTGTGAAATATTTTGGGTTTTTGGCCAACTTTCTTCCATGAGTGACATTACTTGGCTGTTAAAAAACTTTGCAAATAAGGTTCAGAAAATTTGTGTTGAGAAAATTTATAATCTTTGTAAGGACAAAGAACACTGTCCTAAGAAGTCTACAATGATCACTCTGTTCCTGGTATTTCACTAAAACTATGCCAGCTTTTCTACTTAAAGCATCACAAAAGGATACAGTCAGGCTTTGTGTTAAGGTAAGATATCTTAAAGTATCCTATCTTTTATCATCTCAGAATCTCTTAATATTTCCCCCTTTCTCCCAATCTCTTAATAAGAGTTGTCTCTTTTTGCCAAAGCCAACCCATCTACATTTGTATGAAAGCCATTTCCTCCCATATTTTCTAAGACGTTGCATCCTCTTTCCCAGACTCCCTCTGTCTACCCTTTTCATCTTTTTCCCTTTCTCCCCTCTCTCCACCTTCCCTTTTCCCCCCTCACTCACAAATCTTCAATTTCTCTTGGCAACTGATTCCTTTCCTACTGCTTTTAAAACGTACCAAAGTGTCTCCCATCCTTTAAAAACAAAACACAACCAAACCTTTCATTTGTTTCTGCTGTCTCCTCACACTATGATCCTATGACTCCTTTTCTCAGTCTAACTCCGAGAAAAAGCTATACAAAGTACTTCTACTGAATTATTAGAGGTGTCTTTATATTGAGTTAACAATTTTCCTCTCTGTGACCTACTTTGTAACTCTACTTTCTGGAGCTATACAGACTAAGGCTAATCTGTTTTCGTCATCATAGCTCTTTAGTTGAAGATGGGTATGACCCTCCTAATTCTCTATACCAAACATCCCATGTGATATGGTTTTAAACCTTCTCACAATATGTCCACAAACATTTGCTATTATCTGCTTTAAAAGGTGGAAGAACTGGACATAATATTACAAGTGAGGGCTGACCTGTGAAGAGCACAGTGGAGGTGGTTGCCTTCCTTGTTCTGAATACTATATTTTTGCTAATGCTGCTTATATAAATATATAATTCAGAACCAAGTGGGGGGGAGGAGCGCCAAACTATTCCCTCTGTGTTCTTCATAAGTAGTCCTGGGCAGCTAGGTGACACAGTGGAAAGAGCTCTGGCGCTGGAGGGAGGAAGACTCATCTTCCTGAGTTCAGACACTAGGGGTATGACCCTAGGCAAGTCACTTCACCCTGTTTGTCTTAGTTTCCTCAGCTGTTAAATGAGCTGGAGAAAGAAATGGCAAACCATTCCGGTATCTTTGCCAAGAAAACCCCAAATAGGGTCATAAAGAGTTGGACATGACTGAAAAACGACTCAGCATGAAGAATGCTGCTTATATTTACTGTTTGATCACTACATTTGTATTTAAACATTGAAACAACTCAGTTTGGGCAGTCTGGACATTTAAAATAATATTATGATAATTTATATTTGTTTATTGCTTTTAGATTTGCAGAAGTTCAGGGTTGAAATTTGGACCTAGATTATCTCACTTCAAAACCAGTGTTTTTTTTAAGTGCCCTGTATTTTTCTGCCTGCATTGTAGAATGTTCTTTTCCACCTGTTTGATTCTAGGCTAGGTGTATTATCAGTCTGCAGAGATTGTCCAGCATCTGTGAACAGATAAGCCACTCTAGATATTTCACCTCCAATATGTCCATTGCTAAATCTCACCTCTTCCTGTCTCAGATTTTCATTAAGCATGCCTCCAATTGTGTATAGATTATTCTTTTTAAAAAATTTACCGAGGCAAAAGGAATAAGACATTATGCTTAAATGCTTTTAGAAATAACTTCTTTTATCTTCACAACCACAAGGTTCTGTTATTATCCCCATTTTACATCTGAGGAAACTTGAGAGCCCACTAAGAAGCACACTTTCCAGTCAGCTCGATTTCAGCCGGTGTGAATGCTTATTACTGGTGATTGATAAGGTAGAGTAATGACAGCTTTGCTGTGTCTATTGATCTACCATTACAACCTTTTCTTCTTGTGCAGTTCCTTGAATTACTTCAAGGATAGTCATTGGTCTGTGCCATTCATTTGTTAACATAGGCTATCTTTTATGTTATTTTTTGATGGATGTCTTGCCTTCCAACTTAGATTATAAGTCTTTTGAAGAAAGAGACCAGGATTATGAATTATACTCCTTTTCATCATCTGTGTATAGCTAGTGCCTTGGATATTTTATGGATAATCACTTTGCTGCAAGTATTGGGGATATAAATAAAGAATGAAACAATTCCTTTTTGAGGAGCTTATAGTCCAGCAGGGGAAATATGCTGGAGCAATAGATAAACTAATTATTTACAGAGTAAATAGAAAATAAATACTAGTGGGCATTAGCAGGTAGGATCTTGAGCTGGGTCTTGAAGGAAGAGAGGGATTCTGTGAGGTAAAAGTGCAAAGGGAGAGAAAAAGCCAATCTGTCTGGATTGCAGAGTAGGAAAAGGAGAGAGGTAATGTATCATGAAGCTGGGGTGGGACCAGTTTGTGAAGGATTCTAAAAGCTAAATAGAAGTGTTTACATTTTGTGTTAGAGGTAGTAGGGAGTCATTGGAGATTGACTAGAGGGGGATTACATGGTTCTCTGTCTCTTAAGGAATATCAATGTGGCAGCTGTATGAAGAATAAATTCGTGGGGAGAGATTTGAGGCAGTCCAGTTAGGAGACCACACAGTAGTCTAGCCCAGGGTTTCTTAGACTTTTCCCATTCACAATCTCTTTAGCATTTCTTAAACTGGACCCACAGTTTAAGAAGCACTGCTTCTAGGCAAGGGGTGATGAGATCCAGAATTAAAGGGGTGACCGTATGAATAGAGAGAAGGGAAGAGTTAGAACCATTAGAAGCTAGAGGTGTAGAGGTAGAACGAGTAAGATGTGGCAGCTGATGGGTTCTGGAGCAAGAGAGCGTGAGCAATTGAGGAATACTGAGGTTATAAACCTAGGATAGAAGAATATGATGTTTGATTTGACAGAAATAGGGAAGTTTGGAAGAGAGGAAGGTTCAGGGGAAAGTTCAGTTTCAGCCATGTTGAGTTTGAGATGTCTCTGGAACAACCAGCTTGATATGTCTGATAAGCATGGTGATGTGAGACTAAAACTTGGGGGACAGACTGGGGCTGGATCTATATGGCAATTTAGAGATAGTTTCATTGGTACCTTTGTTCTTAAAAACATTTTTTTAATGTTTTATCATGAACTTGAATACTTGCATATGCAAAGAACAAATAGAGAATGGCAATAATCAAACTGCACATCTTTAAAGTTGTCCTGATTGTCTTTCTTCCTTTATGCTCCCTTCTATTCCCTCCTTGCATATTTTTTTAAGATTGATTGTTGCCTTTTTAATCTCGTCTCCCCTTAACACCCCCACAACATTTGAACCTTGTCTTGTAAAAAAAAAAAAAGACAAAACATTTGGGCAAAATCAACCCACCTGATACTCCACCTGACAGCATATGTACCTTGTTACATGCCTGTTATCTTCTGCTTTTTTGGGGGGGTGAGATTTTAGTTCTATTATTTTGAAATTAACAACCAACAAACAAGTTAACATAGGCAAGCAAACAGAATCACACATCGACTGTGTTGGAAATTGTATGTATTATTTTGTACCTCTAGTCCAACACCTGTCTTCCAGTAGGGGAATGGATCAGGGGCACTTGGAATCATATTGGTCTTGGCAAAAAGGACTACCTTATTAGAGAGTGGAACATAGTAAGAGTGAGTAGGAGGTAATATCAAAGGATTTTGAGATGAATAGAAAGGATGAAGAGGAAGATCTGCCCTAATGGCCTTAATTTTCTCAGTAAAGGAAGTGGTGAAGTTCTTAGTTGAGACTTGAGGGTAGAGGAAGTATAGAAGGGTTAGAGGAAAACAGATGCTTAGGAATAACTTCCATGGAGAGTGAGATAAAGAAACAAGGAGAAATAAAAGATTGTTTTGCTGCAGTGAGGGCCCAGTTAAAGTTGGAAAAGATCAATTTGTATGAAATAGAGCAGATGGAGTATCTAGGACTGTTTGGCAGGAGATGTGTGTTGAAAGACCAAAGGTGGGAAGGATTCTAAAGTTAGATGGAAATGTTGTTGAATTGGTTAACTGTAGGGTTCAGGTTGAGAAGAAAGGTGAAGTCAGCCAGGAATTTGAGGTAATACTGAGTGAGGTGGAGACATTTTGGGTGGGGATGGGTGGAGAGGGTAGCAAGGGTCTGGTGGCAAGCATCAATGTAGGTCTCAATGAAAGAAATTAGTTTTAGGTAGAGCCAAGCATAGTGGGACAGTTGGAATAGAAAAAAGGTAACAGTCAAATAGAGAAATAATAGACTTTTTGATCAAGGAAATGGAAAACTTACAGATAATGATTACATTCTGTACCTGGGGTGGAAATCTTCTGAGGAGGTGAGAATTTCACAGTTGCTTTCATTTTGCAGAATGATGAGTTTCTGGAGATGGTGAAGCCCAGGAAAGTAGTTGGATGGGAAATGGTGAGGAAATTCCTCTGGCCTCTAGAATTCCTTGGCAGTAGGGCAGCAGGTGGGGAGGAGAAGTCTGGGAGACCCAAGTGTAGAATACTGGAGAAGGAAGAATGACTTGAGAGTCTGGTAAACAACCACCTCCACGATATGAATATTGAAATTAAAGAAGGAAGGGGTGACTGAATAATAATGTCAGAGGGAAAGTTTGGCAGTGAGAGCAAGGGATGTTTTGACTCCACTGTGTAGAACTATTGTGTGTATGTGAAGTGGAGAGCTGGTGAGTAATGAAAGTACAGGTAGTGCTGGTAAGTATGGTCAGAGATGAAGAGTCATCTGGGGGAAGTCAGGTATTAGTGAGAACAAAGAAGAGGAAAGAATGTGAGGGGTTGAAGTCTAGAATGAAGTTTGTCACTATGGTATGACATTTTCAGAGGGTACATTGGAAGGCATGACAAACAGGGTTGGGACAGTGGCACATGAGCCTAGGATGGAGATCGCAAAGAGAAGTGGGAATTGGGAATAGTTTGCTATTAGATGACCAGTGATTGAACAGTGCAGGGATAGAGGGAAAGTAACAGGTGTGAAGAGTTTGTTAACCTTGTGTGGTTTGAGGTCTTTTAAAACTGTTACTTTTTTTTTTTTTTAGGGGAGGAAGGCAAGGCTGTTGGGGTTAAGTGACTTGCCTAAGGTCAGATAGCTAGTTAAGTGTCAAGTGTCTGAAGCTGGATTTGAACTCAGGTCCTCCTCTAGGGCTGGTGCCCTATTCATTGTGCTACCTAGCTGCCCCCTGTGGTTTGATTTTCCTTGATGTTCATTTTATCTTGATTTTAACATAATTGGTGTGGTTAAAAGGATTTAGAGCATCATGGGGTTAGCCTAGTGCTTGGCTCATACTTCAATTTAATTAATGCTCGTTGATGAGTTGATATCATTCATTTCTGTTTCCTCTTCTCCTTTCTTTCCCCCACTCCCCATATTCTTGTCTGGAGAAACTGTTTAATACCCATTCTTGGGCACCCTAAAATTAATCCTGACTATATTGAACTTTCAGTACCTGTGTGCTGCTTCCCTTAGTAATTCCTAACTGCAAAAGTGTTTTGACCACTGAAGGTTGGTAAAAATAGAAAGTGGTATCATTGGTAAGGGTAAAGATGATCGGGGGGTGGAGCCAAGATGGCGGCATAGCAGCAGCAACATATAGCAGCTCTCACATAGCCACCCCAAAATACCCATAAAATAGGACACTAAACCAATCCTAGAACTCCAAAACGCACACAAGGATACTTCCCACTAAAGTCAGCTTGGCTACGAGGAACCATATCAGCACTGTGACCGAAACCAGCCTGGCCTGAAGCCACGGCTGTGCCCGGGGGCGGCTGGGTGAGAGAAGCAGAGAAAGCTCTCTGGTGAGTGGATTAGTGACAGCTGTGCATGGGGATTGGGAAAGGGGGAGATAAGCAGTCCAGCCGAAAGGTCTCCAGAGCGCAAAAGCGAAAAGGCAGAGGTTTTGCACCTGCCTCCGAGTTGTAGCTTCCCGCACGCGGCCTGCAGACAGCAGGGGGACTGAGTGATTGTTTTCAGGCCAGGGCTCTCGCGTTGAGCGGCCTGGATCCGGATCGTCGTCTTGGGCCTCGGTCTTGGAGTCTTCATTATCCAGTCAGCTGGAAGTCTACGGCAGCCGGGAGGACCCCAGCAATTTGGGACAGAGCTTTCCCTTCTGGAAGCAGAGCCCCACAGAGATTTAAAAAAAAAAAATTCACGGTCTGAACAACCATGAGTAAGAATAAGCATAAGAAGCAAAGTAAGAACAGCTCCCAAACCCTAGATTCCTTCTTTGGGGAAAAGAAAGATCATGGGAGAGAGAGGGAGGAGGAGAGCGCAGCCAGAGCGCCCCCACCAGAGGCCTC
>CM053588.1:73691548-73789892 GCA_028646515.1 Pseudochirops corinnae | reverse complement strand
ATCCCAAAGAGATCATAGAAGTGGGAAAAGGACCCATACGTACAGAAATATTTATTGCAGCTCTCTTTGTGGTGACAAAAAACTGGAAATTTAGGGGATGCCCATCAATTGGGGAGTGGCTAAACAAGTTGTGGTATATGAATGTAATGGAATACTTTTGTGCTATAAGAAATGGGAAGGAGATGGACTTCATATCTGCTTGGAGAGGCTTATACAAATTGATGCTAAGTGAGAAGAGCAGAACCAGGAAAAATTTGTACACAGTCACAGACACATCATATGTGTGACGACCATCTTTGATAAACTGGACTCTTATCAGCAACACACAGTTAGTTATAAGAACTCTACAAGTCTCAGGATGGACGGAGATGTCTACATTCAGAGAAGGACCTAGAAAGACCAGAGTTTAAATGGAGACTGAAGCAATCTATCATTCGTTTTCATGTTTGGTTTTCTTTCTTTCTTTTTCCCATTGTTCACTCCATTGGTTACAACCCTTCTATACAACCAGACTAATGTCCATTGTGAAAGTATTTGCAGGTCCTGTACATGATTGCTCTCCACCATGGGGGGGAGGGGAAGGAAGGGGAGAAAATTTGAAACTCAAGGGATTGTGAAACTGAATCTTGTAAACTAAAAGTAAATAAACAAATCAATTTAAAAAAAAGTCTTTAATAAATATTAAGGCCATCTTAAAAAAAATTTTCATAGCCATCTTTCTTTACATTTATTTATGTTGTCGTTTTAGAATTTGCTATAAATGGACAGGCAATCTTGTAGCCAGCCTGCTTTCAAGAACTTGGGGGGGGGGGGGGGAGGACGCGCCGAGCTAGGTGGTGAAGAGGACCTGAGTTCAAATCCAGCCTCAGACATATGACACTTATTAGTTGTGTGACCCTGGGCAAGTCACTTAACCCTGATTGCCTTGCCAAAAAACAAACAAGCAAAAATTTATGGATACCAGCAACATAGTGGGGAATCAGCAAGCATTTATCAAATTCCTACTATCAGGCACTATAATTATTCATTTTAAAAGTTTATCATGGGATTTATAGTATAAGATCCTATTTAGAGCTGGAAGATTAGAAGTTATCTAGTTCACTGGCCACATTTTGAATTTGAGGCTCAGAGAGATTAGGTGACTAAGCAGTAGTTCTCAACCTTCCTAATGCTGCGACTGTTTAATACTTGTATGTGAGCTTAACTGCATGTGGGCGGACCCACCTGGAGACAATAGAGGAGCAGTGTTTTCCAATGTGTTTTCCGATGGTCTTAAGTGACCCCACTGGTTCGATCCCCAAAGGGGTCTCAACCAACAGGTTGAGAACCGCTGGACTAAATTAAGACTAAATCTTAACTATGAAAAACAATGAATATTGTGCCTCAAATGTCATAGTTGTAAAGTATCTGTTTCTGGTATAGAAATGAAAATGAGTTTTAAGAAAATATAGTAAGCCTTGAAACTGCCACCTCCCTTCATTTTGTTGATTACTAGAGAACAGAGGTTTGCTAAGTTTGTAGGACTTTTTCTGATTTTGAGAGAATTTATTTGGGCTTGCCCCTTTAAAAAATGGAAAATGGAAGGGGTGGAGTTTGCCCTGTCATCAGATCAAGAAAGCAGTTCACTAGTTGAAAGCAGGAAGGAAATGTGACCTCTTGCAGTCTCTCTGCTGGAAAGAAGCTGTCCTTAGCTCTCAGTTCAGCGTGCTCTGAGGCCTGCTCCGTGGCAACATTTCTGGAGTTTAGCTGGACTCTCTCTCTTCTCAAAGCTTTTCTTCCTCAGATGAATGTAGTACTGTGTACTTTTCCTGTAGGTAAGTTGCCCCAGATGTAAGTGAAAAGTAAAGTTTGGTGTAATAAGTAACCTCTGGCCCTGTTCATTAATACTTCTGTTTTCAGGAGAATTTTCTTGTCCATAAATGAAGTGGGGTGAAGTGTGACATTCTTTTCCTAAATCTTTCCTCTTTGATTGATTTTCAGCAACAGAGAATTTCATTTCTTTGAACTTTAATGGAAAGGGAAAACAGTTTTCCCAGAAAGCCTAAAGTTCCAGTCAACCATTAATTATTCTTAGGCTATTCTCACTATTTCACTAGCATAGTGATAAAGAATGTCCCTCATTTTGTTTGAATTTATAATTATTTTGTCAGTCATAGAAACTCAAAGCTTGGAAGGGTCCTTAGAGACTATAATTTCAACGCTCTCATTTTACAAATACAGAAAATTGAGGCCTTGAGCAGAGAAGGGACATGCTTACAACGTGAGGTTTATATGATCATTTAGTTTGGGAAAATTGTTCACAGTCAACTGTGTGTAAAAGTGACCTCAGTAATGAGTTGCTTAGTGTCTTATTTATTAAAATCTTGTCTGTATACTGGCACTACCTCTAAGGAAAGTCAGAGAAGAAAGCTAATTTGTCCTAAGACTTACCTAGGCATCGATATTTCTGGTGAAGGAAGAATAGTGCTGTCAGTAGCTAAGCACAAGAAGAGAACATCTGCTATTTCTTAGTTGTTGGGTGGGGCTGAGGGTTACATTACCTAGGATCCTGGAGGGGGAGACAACTCTAGTGTGGCTTTCTCCTTAACATAGCATTTACTACCTACTCAGTGGTCAAGAAATATCTGTGGTTCCAACTTCTCAGACTAGTGGAAAGCAAGACTTTTAAAATTAAGTGACAGTTATTAGATGAATCCAATCAGAAGTATACTTCATTTCTTTGCGATTCTTCTTAGGGTTATAATGTCCAAAATGTATGTCAGCTTAGTTAAGTAAAACTGACTTTACCGGGGCAATTGGAATTTTGAAGAAGCAGAATACTTTGGTCTTCCCTGGATAGTATTAACCTATATGAACAAAGTCAATCCAGAATTTGACCTTATTTTTCTATCCAGATATCTTCCAATCAAGTGATATTAGTGAGAAAAATATAAAATAAGACAGGCTGATCCCTGGGTATTCAACTTGATAGGGTCATTGAAGTGATTTGGGCCTTTGTGGATACAGTTAGACCGCTATTTTCAATGATATGGTTGGTCTAGATACTTAGAAGAAATCCAATATGTAAAATAATTTATATTTAGGTTAATGCCATGTATTACTACTTCTTCATTAATACGGATATTTACTTTGCCAGAGCTGAAATTGTAACTTTTCCTTTAATGTTAAAACCCCGTAGAAATACCATCTTAAAACATGAGCTGTGGTGTCTATGATGAAGGCGGTACATGGGGTTTAGTCTTTTTCTAAATTATCCTGCAATGAACTCATGATGGGGCATGTTAACCTCGGGATATTGATTTTAATGACCATTCTGGCTTCCCTGACACATTCTGATCCGAAGAACCACTTTAAAGCAGACATTTCATCAGATGTGTTCATTCACTCACCAAATGTAAAAAGAATAAATGACAGCTAATTATCTAAACAGGTGCCTATTTGGAAAAATTGAGGAATTTTTTTTCCTGTTCTTAAACTTCAGGAAGGAGGAGAAATAAAGTATATTAAATCATTTCTATTTTTCATTGTCAGATATATTTGTTTTAAAAAAAGTTGAAGTGGTAAATATTTTATCAAACTTCTGTGAATTAGAAGTATATCAACTTTAACAATAAAAATGGAGTTCTGTAGAGTTAAGGAGTTTGTAAGATACCATTTTGTTGATCAGATGCTGTTGTAATTTTAATATATTAAGGTTTATTCTAATAACTTCCTTTTTCACATGAAGCAGTGAGGACATTTCTGAAAGCAGTTGATGAAATACCCCAAACTGCGCATGGTATTTTGGACTGCTCTCTCCTAGAATTGGGAGATAGTTTGATTGTACTTTGGAATTAGTTTGAAATGCCTTTTAGCACAGCATAGAATGATTTTTTTGTTTTGGAGGGGACTCGTTCTCTTGGTAGATTTTTTTTCTGCAGGATGCGCCAAATAAAGAAGTTTAACAGGGCTTAGACAGTAGGATGGTGTTTTTGGTCAGTTCTTTGTGAATATTCTTTTGAAAAAATTATATTTTTAGGAGTTAGCTATGAAAATGGTCAACAGTATTTTATTACTCCCACTAGAACTTCACTGTGACAGTCCTTTTAGAAAAACATTTTGCATGAGTCAGGGCCTTCTTAGAGCTTTGTCCAAGGAAGCTTGCTTATATTTTTATGCTAAAGTAGAAGATGGATTTAGAATTTGAAAGCTAGGGGGCAGAATCAAGATGGTGGCGTAGAATTTGAAAGCTGTAAGCATATTA
Source organism: Pseudochirops corinnae (assembly GCA_028646515.1). Taxonomy (NCBI): domain Eukaryota; kingdom Metazoa; phylum Chordata; class Mammalia; order Diprotodontia; family Pseudocheiridae; genus Pseudochirops; species Pseudochirops corinnae. The sequence goes on along the minus strand of CM053588.1, from coordinate 73,785,649 downwards.
TAAGTAGTTCCCCTGGGCTTTGGGGATTATAGTTTTGCTTCATTTTTACTACTTTTATCATAGAGGGTGTTCTGAGATAACTTTGCTGTGCTACAAATCTTTGAAGGACTGGGACAGCTAGTTGTTTCCAAATTGCAAATCTAGAGGATATTGATCAGTGTTTAAATGAATTGCAACCATTTCCAGAGTACTTTAAGTAATGTTTATTTACTTAAAATACACATTAAGAAGTTCAGAATACTTTAAGATAAATCTAGAATAATTTTGATCTTTTAAAAGAAAGCATGCTTTAAAATTTTTTTAAATGGGAAACCCTCGAATGCACAATGTATTTCTTTAACAAACATTAAAGTGCCTACTAGATGCTGGCACAGTGGATCAAGCTCTGAATTTGGAGTCAGAAGTCTTAAGTTTGAGTTCTGAGCCCAATATTTACTGGCTCTTCAAGTCATCCTGTCTTTCTCTGTAAAGTGGAGATGTTAATACTTGCGCTTTGTACTTTGTAGGTCTGTTGTAAAGGGAGCACTTTGTAGATTGTCAAATGAGAGAGATATTAGTTATTCCCCAAAAAGAGTAAGTTTTTATTGGGGATAGGGAAGAGAGAGGTGGCAAATAATGTTCTCTGTGCTAATTGATGTACAAATTTCTACTAGTTTTCTTCTTTGTAAGTTTTGAGAATTGAGACACAGAAGTTGGACTTGGTAGAAGCCAGTTTTGTTGTTTATGTTTGCAGATTAATCTGTTGTGAATTATTGATGAGAACTATTGAATAGCAGGATAAATGTCAGAACATATCTCTTCTCTCATCCTTCACGGATTTGGGAATGGCTTTGTTGTTGTAGTCTACTGCCTGGGCAAAAATATCCAAAGTCCAGCAGTATTCCATTGCTGCTCTTAATTCTGTTTCACTCCTGCTTACCATCCCCAGGAGGAGAAAATCTCTAGGGTCAAGAAAATATAGTAAACAGGTGTAGTCTTTCACCAGAGATTTGCTTTCCTGCCACTGTCTTTCTAAAGGCTCACAACAGTAAAAATCCAGTCCTGTATTAAAGATGCTTTCTTAAGGAACCTCCTTGGTGGTGGGGAGGGCACATAAATGATTTAGTATGCTAGTAACATCCCACAGCATTTGTTTTCCTTTGCTCATTGAGGATTTTTTTTTCTTTTTATTAATTATTACAAGCCTGTTATTTCTGCTATATATTCTTATTTAATTTTGTCATTTGGTTTCCTGCTTTTTCTTAATAGTTGTTGTAGCTTCCCTACCCATGGCGTGGGTAGGGAGAGAAGTGATGTGGAGTTTGTTGCAAAGAGGTGTGAGTATGGTTGTGGATATTTGTTGTTTAACAGCCTAGGAGAAAGGCAAGTGCATGGTGTAATAGAGAGCCAACTTTGAACTGAGAAGATCTGGGTTCATGTCCCATATAACACAAACTGGTGATCTTGAGCAAGTCACTTAATCTCTCACTACTCTGGGCAGCTCTCTAAGACTATAAGTTACAGGAAGACTGCCAACATATATCAGTAGGGAGACTTTTTTCATCCAAGGAATTTCCTTTACTATTGAAATCACAGGTTCAGTTTATAGCCTTAGCTTTAGAAGCCTAGGATTATTTGTTCTTACAAGGCAGTGTAATAATTCTTATTTTGCCATTTTCTGCCAGTCTCAGGCTCCTTTTCCTCTTAGGACTGTGAATAAAGGGAATGAGAGGTGAAAAGGCCATCAGTGGCTGCAGAGATTTTTTTAAATTGGTACGTTTGTTACCAATACTATTAAAGTAAAAATCATTAAAATATTTAAAACCATGTGGCAATAATCTTTTAAAAAAAAAAGTTTGGGCCCATTTTTAAGTCACTAACAGACATCCAGAAATTGGAAGTTGTCAGGGTAATTATTAAACTTTTAATCACAACCTTCTAGTCTTCCAGCAGAGTTAGAGGTGTTAATGGTTAATATTTAAATTATGACTAGAAAATTAGTTGTGAGCAGGTATTTCTTTTTCTCCCTAAATATTCTCTAAGACCTTAATTTTCAGCACAAATCCCTCAATATAATTATTTTCAGTAATTCAGATTGCTGGGAGTTGCAGTTGGGTTTCAGCTCTTATTGAGAGTCTTGATACACTTTTTCCCTGTTGGTATCATGTTACAGATCTATTGTTTCTAGACATGTTCACAGTAAGTGAAGCAAGCAGGTGATACCAGTTTCTCCAATGATGTGGCTGTCATCTTCTGCCAGTATGGATTCTGGAAACTGATCAACACAAAATAGAGCCAGTGACATTTATAGAGAAATTCTAAGTATTTTGATTCTTTTTATATCTAAGTTACCAGGACAGCTGGTCATGAAGTGACTTCACACAGGAAATAACCCTGATGACAGCTTTGGTCTTGGATGTCTAGCTTGCTTTCTCACTGCCATATTCTCTCCTTTGACCCTCCTCTACTACAAGTAATCTTGATGTCAGTGCTATGGTAAAAAGGCTGGCATATGTGAATTATTTGAGTCAAGAGTAACAGCATTTTCTTGTTTAATATTCTAAATAGGAGAACTCTATATTTTAGAGTTTTCGTTTTTCAAGGAACCCTTGCTTTAGTGTTATATTCACATTACTTTGCTTTGGTCTCTTAAGAAATTCTGTATTCTCTAAGAAGACCTTATGTAGCTAAAGAGTACCTAGTTTGGGATCTTTGAATTCATATTCAGACTTGCCCACTAATATTGTTACTTGCATATGCCAGAATATAACATTTAAATAACAAGACCTCATAGGAGGCAATTTCTTCATTAGAAACAATGTTGTGAACATAGTCCTTTGACAAGATAATGTCCTCACTAAGCCTCACATCCTGTTAAGACTGAGCCTCCTCCATCTAAACTCTTGATTCTCTCTGTCTCCTCACCTCATCACTTGACTAAAATGGCTCTCTCCAAAGGTCTCTTGTCCAATATGATATTCTTTTCTCAGTCTTCGTCCTCCTCGGTATACTTTTGTGTTTGACACTGTTGACTATTTCTTTTTGAATAAACTGTTCTCTGGGTTTTCACAACTGCTGTTTCCTCTTCTCAGTCTCCTTTGCTGGCTTATCATACATGTTATGCCTAATAACTGTGGGTGTTCTCCAGGCTTCTGTCATGGATTCTCCTGTCCTTCTTTGTAACCTTCTAGGGGTTTAATTATCGTCTCTCTGCAGATGACTTCCAGGCCTATATATCAAGCCCCGGTCTCTCCTGAATTTCAGTTCTGAGAATCCCTTAAACTTGACATGTCAAACCAGCTAATTTTCTTTCCCTAGAAAGCTATCCCTCTTCCAGACTTCCCTATTTACTGTGGAAGGCACCATTTCATACTTCCAGTCTTCTAAGTTCATAATCTCAGCATTTTTCTGGACTCCACTCTTTTCCTCACCCCTGCATATCTAGTCATTTGCCATAGCTTGCCATTTCTGCCTTCACAGCATCTTATGCATCTGACCAGTTCAGTTCCTGTAGATACAGCTTTAATGTAGACCTTCTTCACTTCTCATATCACCTCTTGCCTAGATTTTTGCAACAGCTTCCCATTTGATCTGCCTGAAGTCTCATTCCATTTCAGTCTATCCTAAACACGCCTATCAAATTAATTTTTTTAAAAAGCGTATTGGTGTGTTTTGTTTTTACATTATTTGTGCAACTCTGCTTCACTTAAGTACAGTTCATGTGCAGATCAAAGTATCACTCTGTGATGTCATTGTTCCTCTTTGAAAATGAAGGAGGAACAACAGCAACATTTACACATTAGCCCCACTCCATGACAGGTCTCCTGTAACATTTAAGTAAAACTAACAATATAGGGACCTTGTCTGAAAGTATGTTTGACATTCAGCGTTTGTAGCATCCCCTAGTACTCTATTTAAAAAAAATTCTGTTTTTCTCTCTCTTAGCCCATTAAAAAAAAAAAAGAAAAGAAAAATTCCCTCATTGTATACAAATATGTCTGTTTCATTCTGCACTCCATCACTTCTCTGACAGTAGGTGAATAGTGTGTTTCATCATCTGTCATTTGAAATCTTGGGTGATCATTGTATTGATCATGGTCCTTACAGCTTTCAGAGTTGTTTTCCTTTTTTTTTCTTTTTGATGTTTTATAAATCCTTCTCTTGGTTCTGTTCATTTCATTGTTTGTCAGTTCATAAGTCTTCAAAGTCTTTAGTTTTTATAATATTGATGTTATTGTATAAAATGTTCTGATTCTGCTTACTCTGTTTCAGCTCATAATTCTTTCCACATCTGTTTTTTCTTTTTTCTTTTTTTTTTTTTACAGGACAGTAGTATCCCATCACATTCATATGCCACAACTTACTTGGTCATTCCTCAGTTAATGGGCATCCCTTCAGTTTTCTTTTTTGCTATCACAGAAAAAGCTGCTTATGGGTGGTGTGTGTATGCATGTGTGCGTGTGTGTGTGTGTGCGCGCATGTGTGCATGTATGTGTGTGTGTGTCTGTGTGTAACATGGTTTTTTTTCTGTTTCTTTGATTTTTTGGGGATATAAGCCTTCCAGAGACAGCAGAGTTAAAGGTCATGTACTGTTTGGTAACTTCTTACTTATAATTTACAAATTGCTTTACAGAATGGTTGTATCCATTTATAAGTCCACCAATTGTGCATTAGCATGCCTCTTTTCCCACAGCCACCCAACATTTATCATTTTCCTTTGCCCCTCTGAGTGTGATGTGCAATCTCAGAATTGCTTTCATTTGTATTTCTTTAGTTAGTAATAACTTTTTTTAAGCTCCCATCTAACCATGTCACTACCTTTCTCAACCAACTCTATCAGTACGAGAAACCATAAATACTCCTTTGTTTAACGTTTAAAACCGTGTGCAGCCTTGCCCCAACCTAACCTTTCATTGTGGGACATTACTGCTCTTCCCATACTTCGCAGTCTAACCCCACTTGCAGTTTCTGTGTTCTTAATTCTCCCCACTCTATTTCCTGTCTTCATGCTTTTGCATTGGGCATCCCCCATGCCTGGAACGCGCTTTCAGACTGACCCTACCTACCTCTGCCTCAGACTGACCCTCTCATCCTTTAAGCTGCAGCTTAGGCACTATCTTCTACTTGAAGCCTTTCCTGTTCTCTTTAAGTCCCAGTACCATCCTTCTCAAGTTAATTTGTACTTCTCATTAAAACCTAAGTGTATTGCGAATAGGGATTATTTCATTCTTCATATATAATTGTATCCCCAGCACCTAAAACAGTACCTTGAACATAGTAGCCACTTACTAAATACTTGTTGATTGATTTGTATATTATAGAATAGAGTCCTGAAAATGAATCTGAATATCTTTATTATGTAGAACTTGCTTTTAAAAAATATACTAATAGCTTCAGCATATTATTTTTAAAATTCTCTACTTTGTTGTGATTCCTTCTGGCCTTTTTTTGGAGGGAGGGCTCCCAAACCAACTTTTCCTTCCCTCTAATAACTGGATAAAAGACAAAATCAAAATACTTCTAATAAATATTCAAAGATAAGTAAAATGCTTTCTAATTGGCCCTGTCCAGAAAGTTTGTCTTATTCTGCATCTTGAGTCTGTCATCATGTGTTATCATTGGGTTAAATGGCTTATCTACTTAACCCCTTGGATATTCCACAGGATTCTGTCTTTGGCCTTTCTCACTTTTCTTTTTCCCTTACTCTTCTCATACCTTAAAATACTATTTTTTGAAGGTGACCCCCAAGTCTATATGTCTAATTCTTTTTTTTTCTGAGTTCCAGATTTGTTTTTCATAGATTTTTTTTTTTAGATAAAGTAAGAATTTGTTGGGTTAGAGTTAGTATTTTTACCAAGGCTTTGTGCACTGAATCAGGATATTTGCATCAGAGGTTTCTTGGAAATTGATTACTTTGAGGATATGTTGCATGTTTGCTTTGAAAAATTTTATTTACTCAGTTGGCTTGTTTGGTTTCTGTATACTCTTCTGTGAAAAGCTTTTAGAGCACAGAAACCTTTTTGTTTGAAAAGTAGGTCAGATTGGAGATAAGGGGAATTGGGAGTAGTATGGGGAAAGATTGGGAAATATGGGGCAGCAACATAAAATCTTAAACACCAGACTTAGGAGTTTGGACGTTTTTGAATAGGATGTTGCTTCATCATTGATTGAGCTGCTGAATACTTGCCGTCAGGTAAAGATTGAGAAAAGGCTGTTAGATTGGCAACTAAAAATCTTTTATAACTTTGGATAGAGTAGTTTCATTTGAATGATAATATTGGAAGCCTCATTACAAAGGGTTGAGAGAAGTAGAGACAGAGAGAGTGATAGTTTTTTCCTGGGAGTTTGACTGTGAAAAGGAGAAAAGATATGGGATGAAAACTTAAGGCAATGTTGAGTCTCATGAAGGTTATTTTGTTTGGTTTAAAGATGGAGGAGAGCGCTTGTGTAGGCAGAAGAGAAGGAGCCAATAGATAATAAGGAGAGATCGAAGCCTAAGAAGTTGATCATTATGTATAAAGCTGTAGTTGTTAAAGATGCTAAAACAATTTTTCAGAGATTGTGCCAGTTTTGGAAGAATGATATATTTAAAGAAGAGAATAGAATGGCACTAGTGTTAAAGGTGTATGTAATGCATGTGTGTGTAATATGCTAGTGATAAAAGTGAGTGAATGTAATGCATGTGTATGTAATATGCATATATATGCACATACATATATATCTATATTTGTATGTATACTCATATGAATGAAATTTAAAGGGCTGAGAGACTCTCCAAAGTTGATTGAATTAGCTAGGTCTAGAAGACAGAATTATTTGTAATTAACTTTAATTTTTAAAAAAGTAGGCATCTAAATACCCTTTTTGGGAGTCTGGGGATAATGCAACTCCTAGGAATAGTTTTCTTGAAAAAATAGTAAAGTAATCAGTCTTTTCACTTAATCAGAAGAGGACACTTGCAGAAATTGATGATGGAGATCCTGAGCATAGAAGCAAGAGGTCATGTGATACAGTGAAAAGAGGAAATGGTATTGCATTTGGAAAAAATGGAACTGGATTTAAATCATTACTCTGCCACTTATCTGTAGAATGAAGGGATTGGGCTAGATGCCGCCTGGGTTTCCTTTGAACTCTAAATCTATGTTTCTTAAGTACCTTACTATTAATTACTCCTTTTTTGGGGTCTTTTTTGGAGGGGGGAAGGCCGGGCAGTTGGGGTTAAGTGACTTGCTCAAGGTCACATGGCTAGTAAGTGTCAAGTGTGTGGGGTCATATTTGAACTCAGGTTCTCCTGACTCCAGGACTCGTGTTCTATTCACTGTGCCACCTACCCGCCTCTAATTTGTCCTTTTAAGTCTGATCTGTTCCACTAGCAAAGTTAGGAATCCCAAGAAAGATTTGAATATGTAACTCTAGCTAAAATTAAAGATTGGCACAGAGAGCTTCTTGGAATGAACTATAATGAGAGATGGGACAAAATCTTCCACTGGTCAGGGGATGATCCAGCAACCAACCAGTTTAGAGAAGAAAAATAAAAATAAAGAACAAAGGAGATCTACAACTCCATAGCTGCAAGAGATCTTAGAGCTTCCTAGTGTAACCTCCATATTTATAGATAAAACTATTGAGGCCCAAAGAGGTTGAGTGTTTTCTCTACACAGCAGACTGAGAATACACACTTTTCCCATATTCATTGGTCTTTTTCTTGTGGCAGAGTGAAGACAGAAAAGCAATGTATATTTTCATCCCATCAGTTATTTTTAGTTAAGGTCAGATTTCCATACAAAATACTGGCAATCTTAAAAGTTTCTTTCATCTTTACCTTCTATAGTTTCAACTTCAAATTTTCTCCCTCTTTCCTCCCCTAACCATTGAGAAAGTAAGAAAAACAAAATCTATTAGTTCTTTATCTGGAGGTGTGGGTATCATGTTTCATTATGAAACCTTTACAATTATGGTTGGTCAGTGTTCTGGATCAGAGTTTCTGAGTCTTTAAAAGTTAATTATCATTAGAGTGTTGCTACTATTGTATAAATTGTTCTCCTGGTTCTACTCGCTTCATTTTACATTGGTTCATGCAAGGCTTCCCAAATTTTTCAGAAATCATTCCATTCATTATTTCTTACAGAACAATAGTATTCCATCCATTTGACTAACTTGTTCAATCATTTCCCAATTAGTGGACGTACTTTTACTTTCTAGTTCTTTGCCTCCACAAAAAAGAACTGCTATAAATATTTTTGTAAATATCAGTCCTTTTTTTTCTTTCTTTGATCTCTTTTGGGTATAGACTTAGAGCAGTATTGCTGGGACAGAGAGTATGTAGAGCTTAATAGATTTGGGGGCATAGTTTTCAAATTGCTTTCCAGAATGTCCAGACCTCTTCCAAGTTCCACTTACAGTGCATTAGTATACTTGTTTTCCCACAACTCTCATTTTTCCATGTTGGCATGTGAATAGTTCAACTTTGGTAAGTTCCTTATGATTTCTTTTCCATGTTTACCTTCTCATACTTCTTGTGTTTGAATGTCAAATTTTCTATTCAGTTCTGGTTTTTTCAGCAAGAATGCTTGAAAGTCCTCCACCTCATTGAATGACCATATTTTCCCCTGGAACATTATACTCAATTTTGCTGGGTAGGCAATTCTTGGTTTTAATCCTAGCTCCTTGGATCTCCAGAATATCATATTCTAGGCCCTTCGATCCCTTAATGTAGAAGCTAATATTTTTTAATTGTTGATTGAATTGTTGAATAATTTCCCTAATATATATATATTAGAAATGAGACTTTTACCAGAGAAACTAGCTTCAAAGATTTTTTTGGTTTGGTTTGGTTTTGGAGGGGTAATTGGGGTTAAATGACTTGCCCAGGGTCACATGACTAGTAAATTAAGTGTCTGGGGCCAGATTTGACCTTGAGCAAGTTACTTAACCCCAATTGCCCTATCCTCCCCCCTCCAAAAAGCCAAAAAATAATAATAATAATTGGTTGCTTCTAATAATAGGTTTCAACAACAACAAAATACTGGCAGCAGATATTCACATCCTTCGATTCAAAATAAAAATACAATTTTTAAAAATCAGGTTTATGGGGAAGGTAGATAGCTCAGTGAATAGAGCACTATCCCTGGAGTCAGGAGGACCTGAGTTCAAATGTGGCCTCAGACACTTGATACTTACTAGCCATGTGACCTTGGGCAAGTCACTTAGCCTCAATTGTTTTCCCTTCCCCCCTCCAGAAAAAAAAAAGCAAAAAAAAAAATCAGGTTTATTTGGTACCATTATTGATAGTAATTTAATATTTTTAAAAAGTTTTTTTTCATTTGACTTTATTTTATCTTTACATCATTTATTTCTGAATAGATGCAAGTTTAGCAAAACCAACCTACCTATCACCTGAGTGACATTATATGCAATGTATAATATGCATGGTTCTCCAGCTCTCCAAAGTGGGGAAGTAGGTGCATTTTAGCTATTCCACAATCATTGGACATTTATTTTGTTATCACAAAAATTGCTGCTTTGAATACTTTAGTACGTATGAGACCTTTCTGTCTTTGACCTTCTTGGATATATGTGTCCAGCACTATGATCTCAAGATTAAAGGGTATGAATATTTTCAAGAGTCAGTCAAGAAGCATCTTTTGTAAGAGCTCACCTATGTCCCAGATATTTTACTGTCATCATTGGGGTTACAAAAAAAAGGCAAAAAAAACCAGTCCGTACCCTCAAGAAGCCTACATCTTATGGTGGAGACGTATATAAATAACTAGGTACACACAGGCTATATATATAGTAATTGGAAGGTAATCTCAGAGAGGAAGCACGAACATTAACAGGATTAAGAAGGTGGCACCCTCCCCCCCCCCCCCCCATAACAAATTAGCAAATTAGCACAGTCAAGCAAACCAGATCATATGGTGAACTTGTCCGAAAATGTAGGTCTCTTCACCTTCCATCACCTTGGTCAAGTGGATCCTCTGTGGGAGAGATATGGCTAACCAAGGCTTTGATGATAGTTAAGTCTTTCAAAGTAATTTTTCTTTATGGTGTTTGTTGTACTTGTATAAATTGTTTTTCTGGTTCTGCTTCAGTTTGTGCTATTCAAGATTCTCCGAAATCTTCTTTTCATTGTTTGTTTGCAGTACCATATCATTCACTTGTATTAAGAATGCCTGTTCGGATGTCAAAATGTTTTCACAGTTCCCCCATCATGGAATTGTGGAACCACAACAGAAGTCTTATTGGTCTATTTTGGTCTGATATTTTGTGTATTGAAAATTCGTAATCATGGGCCTGAAAGCTTAGTCGTATACTTTCATGAACATAAAGTAGACACGATAGGACTTAGTAACAAATTGGACATAAGGAATGGGAATATATGGTGGAAAAAAGAAGAGGTTTTCAATATATAGAAAGATCTAAGTGTTTGAATCATTGAGACTCATACCTATTATTGATGCTATGTTAGGGACTCGTTAGTGGCTAATGTTACATACAGTCTGAGTTATAGAAAGTATTAGAATGGATCAGTCTCCTTTTTAGCAGAATGGGTGACTACTATAGGTTTCCTATGAGATTCTCTCTTTGGAAAGTTGAGATATCTTATTTCATATTGATAACAACAGTTGTGCCCTTCCACACTCACTGATAGTAGCTCTGTCCTTATCTGTGTAAATATTTCTTAGAAATCTCAAGTTTAGAATTATATGTATGGTTTTTGCCTTCACTGTTGGCTTATTCTTTTTTGTGGTATGTTCTTAATATAAATATTTTCATAACAAAAAGAAAAACCCAAAGCATAGCAATTTGACTAGTGATTTCAACTGTTTCAGAAAATAATAATAGCTTACATTTATTTTATAATACAAAGCTCCTTCCTTATAATAACTCTCTAAAATAAATAATGTAAGAAAGTTTATCTTAAGCCAAGTCTCATTTTATGGATGGGGAAACTTAAGGTTTGGGAAAGATTAAGTAACTTTTTTTTTTAATTTTATTTTTGTTTACATCATGATTAAGTAACTTTTCTAGGGTTATATAGCAAATCCTTACAACCCTAGGAGGTAGGGGCTATTATTTTACAAGAAAACTGAGGCAGAAGTTAAGTGACTTGCTCAGGGTCACATCTTCCTGACTCCAGGTCCAGTGTTCAATCCATTTCACCACCTGGCTGCTGGCAGCACAGAAGCCCATAGGATTTAAGGTTGGAGAGAATCTTGAAGATCATCATTTGTCACAAGAAGAAACTGATGCCCCAACTCTGACGTTTAATGCCAACATTAGAATTCTAAATGAGATTTTTTTATACATTCCTCCCTGCCCTCTTACCTTATCCGTACTCCTTTGCAGATTTGGGATGTCCGTGAGCATAGAACATTTCACATGTTGATCAGTTTTGCTAACTTTAAAAAAAAAAAAAAGTACTTTTGAGGAAAGGGAAGGATACAGGAGAAAATTTACATGATGTAAAAACAAGATATCAGAATTTTATTTTGTTACCCCAAAAAAGTGTACAGACATGGCAGCATTATGCAGACAAAATGATGTTTTCCAGAAGCTGTTGTGTGAAATAGAGAAAATAATACTTTTCAGGAAACTGTCATATCTGGGAGATTAAGAGCTGGCTTTGTTAGGTGCAATAAACCTTCCCAATAGTTCCTCTGCTGCCAGACTTTTTGACACAAGTAAGTCTAGGGGTGAATGTCCACTTTACTGCAGCCAGTGATTGAAAAATGGATAAAAGTAACAACAGCATTAGAAAGAAAAAATTTAGAACTTTAAAAACTCTTAGGAAAGCAGTGATAAACCAGTATTCCAGAGTTCGGTGATGAACCATGCCGTCCCCCTTCTGACAGATTTCAGTTTAGGGTAGAGCTGGAAGGGAGAGAAAATAAATAGTTACCAGCTGGGGAGAAAACTCAAGCTAGCCAACTTGGTGTTTTTTATGTTACTTATTACTTGTTTTCATTTTTCACCTGTAGGTGTGTTTGAAAAGTGACCTTCTCTTCAGATATGTCAAAAACAAACAAATCCAAGTCAGGGTCTCGTTCTTCCCGCTCAAGATCTGGATCAAGGTCTCGTTCTCGTTCTTTTTCAAAGTCCCGATCTCGATCTCGATCAGTGTCCCGCTCCAGGAAACGCAGACTGAGGTAAGCTTATGCAGGCATGCATTTGTGTCAATATATTGAGCAGGCTGTGCACTTAAGGATCTTTTATTAAATGACACTGTTAACTGTCTTTTGTTACCTCCTCCCAGATTCCCTTTTAGCAGCTTGTACATTTTCAGAGCCTTCCAATCTAGAGAAGTTAATTAGATTGAGAGGCCTATCATATCTATTGAAATCAAAGGAAAAACAATTTTTTATTGAACTGTTTCTATTCTTTATTCTTGCTTGTTTTCATTTTGAAATGTTTAAAGGCATAGGCAAAATTTTACCTTTGATTCATTTATGAATGGAGCAACTAAGCAAAATAATAGTATAATGAATATTGTAGGGGCAGTATTTCACCTGATTAAGAAAATTGAGTTTTGTATACATGGCAGTACCTATTTATTTGTACTTGTTTAATATGTTAACTAGAAACTAGCCATGTCTGCATATTAAAGTGGTTCTGGACCTCTAATTGGTATTACTTTGTTAAGTAATAGATTATTTTACGTTATATATGCCAGATAATAAAAGTACGTTTCATAGTATCCTGAAACATTAAAGTTGGAAAGTACCTTAGAGATGATGACCCTTCTCATTTTATGACTAAGGAAACAGACTCCAGAGAGATGAGGTGGACTTTCTGTAAGCTTGGGCAGATGAAAAGAGTCAAGATTGAAAATTGGTGTCCTTACCCCTAATTAGGACAAGACCCTGGGCTCTTCCTAATAAACACAAACTACTTTATAAATATGTTTTAAAATCAAGAGCATTTTATTAATTCAGACTCTTCTTCCTTCCACCTAATTTGAATTAATGAGGTTTTAATATATATGTGGACATACTGTCTTGGTCCTTATGCGTTCTATCTTTTTTCTTGTTTTGAGTCTTTAATTTTCAGATAATTGCCAATATTTGAATTTTTCCTTTGGGATAGATAATTTTCTTTGAAAGACAACTATGAGCTGCAGACCTAAGGCTGAGGAAGAAAAGTCAACTTTTGAAAAAGATTTATAGAAAAAGGGAGTTTAGAAACCTACTTGAGTTTAGAAACCTATATCTCAAGTGGACATTGATTTCTTTGATGTTTACTGCAAATGTGGTGAATGGTTTGAGTTCCTGACTAAAAGGTGTGTTGACCTTGATAGGTTACTGTAGGAAAGAAGTGAAGATAAAAGATTTTGCTGCTTGAAACACCTTTCAGTTTCATCACTATATCTAGAATCCACTTTTCCTCAGGTGTGTTGGTCATGAGGCTAAAAATATCTTAGGAAAAGGTCACTCATTTCTTTAAGCTGTCATCTTTGTTGTTTTCCTAGCATCTTGTGCTTTTAAATAGCCCAGTAAATATGACACATGAATTTGTTTTTTTCTTTCCCAGTATTTCACTGAATTCTCAAATGCCTCATCTGGAAAATTACTGCAGATCTGATGGGATATTGTTTTCTGTCATATTGAAAAGAAAATTGCTTTTTAATTTTTTCCTTTTGTGCGTTGATGAATTTTTTTCTTTTTAACTTGTGAAGGCTTCAAAGCTAGAAACTGAATCAGAGACTCCTGCTTAACACTGGATAAGTTTGTGTCTGTCTAATAAAACACAGATAATTAGGGGTATTTTCAGCAACTTCTATCCTTGACCAAGAGCTTTGAATTCAAATGGTTGTAATCTTTCTCAGCTATGAGACTCTTAAAGGTATACCTTTTATTTAATTGCAGTTTGCAGAAATGATACTAGAGTAAACATTTTTTAAATGTTGTATCTTGACTAAGGGCATGATTCCAGAGTCCTCGTAAACACCAGGTTGGTGTTTTTGATGAGCTCTACACCCTTTGTGACAAGTCAAGGTCCTGGGCAGGTTTTCTTTTCTCCTTGTCTCTTTTGCCTCCTGAAGTCATTTGGCTGTGGTCTTTGACTAGAAAAGGAAGAGGGAAGAGGTGTGTGTCTGTGTCTGTATTTCTGTCTTCCCATCCTCTGCAGTGCATCCATTGAGGGTTAGGGTTAGATCTACTTTGTACCATCATACCATGGAAGAAGTAGTCTTGGAGGGAGTACCTATATTTTTTCCATTTTCTGACTTTTTTTTTTTCTGGAAACAGATGTATTTGCAATTGGATCCTCTGTTTTAAATTCTAGCTCATCTGTTTCATGGTTTTACTTTTAATTTTCCCTCAACTACAAGGAAAGTAAATTGTCCAGATTGTGAGAACATGCCCTTTAACTATCTAATTAGCTGCTGTGAGTGCTACAGAATGGGAGAAAACTGATTGTTTCCTTGTATTTCACAGACCGTATCCTTTTAAAGCGACTTCTCGTAAATAACTTCATTTTGAAGTCTGCAGAGACTCATGTTCGTGCATCTGTACAGTGGCCGCAGGTTTTGGATGCAGTGTGCTACAGGCCCCTCAATAGTAATTGGTAACAGAGATGTAATAGCCTCCTGAGGATGCGAGCGCGAATCACACACCCCCACTTAGTGCTTTGAGTGGATCACATCCCACAAGTATAGTTTTTAATCAGGTCAGATTCAATTTCAGAGCCTGCATCTGCCCTCCCTTCTTTCTTATGTTGTTATTTCTGTTTTTACATGAGAAAGTTAAGGTAAGTTCTTTTATTGTACTAACAGCCAGTTAACAATTTGTATTAAGAGATATCTTTGCCAGATACTGAGTGCCAAAATGTTTTTTTTTTTTGATTAAAGACCTGAGTTTAGGGTGATCAGAATTTTGGGAAACTGAACCCATTGTGTTTTATTTAGATTTTATTGAGTATAATCATATTGAGTGTTTATACTGCAGAAGTGGTAATTTGTTGTTGTTGTTATTACTCAGTTCTGAAAGAACATTGTATCTTTGTTAAACATAGTATTTTTAAAAACTTCAGCCCATTTGTGGACAGACTTCTCCCATACACTTACCTGGAAGCTTAAAGTATATACTCCGTCTAGGATTATGTGTTACAGTCCCTATGGGAGGTTGATGGGGGCCTTTGTAAAGTATTGCTGACAGGAACAGCTTTACTTGGAGAGGAATACATAAAAAGGGTTTTAAAAAAATCATATACATGCACAGATTCATATACAGAATAGGAGACCTGCCAGTGAGCTACATCCCACATCTTTGTCCTTATATGTGGTAATACATGCATGTGTGCACATGGTACATATGTGCATGCATACATGATTACACACATAGGAAGAAAAAGAAAAAACTTTGGAAACTTTTCAGTAAATTTGACATTGCTATATAATCTCATCTCTCCATCTGAATGGTCACCCACTCCCCACTTCTTCCCCCTTTAAAAAAAATCAAATTGGTAGTTTTATTAGTAATTTGAAGTTATAGTTCCTTTTGGAGATTTTGACTTGAGATTTTTTTCTGATAAGAATAGGAGTTTTTTTTAATGTTTTATTGATGATCTTGATGTCACTTCCTAATGATTTGCCCTGGTCCCAGTAGAATCTTTCATTTCAAACAAGAAGCACATATTTTTAAAATTCAGTACATTGACACTCCTTCCATATCTAGATAGTTTACTACCTCTATGTCATGAGGTGAGGAGATATGTTTCACCAACAGCCATGTAGACTCCAATGTTAGTTTTTCCTGTTTAGTAGAAAACCCGCCAAGTGGACCAGTCTAAGATTTGTTAGCTTTTAGTCTTTCCCAGAGATAGTTGAGACCAAATCTTTATTATTCTTGCACTATAATTTTAAAGCAAGAAAGTACTACTTCTACCACCACCACTACTCATCCTTGTCAGATGAAGAGGAATCAGTACTAGAAATCTGGCAAATAAATCGGATCTGTTCTGATATATATGGAGTTCTTTGAAACATCTACAACCTTATTAGAACAGTGAGTTTTTAGGTTCTCCTGATGTCAAATTTCATGTCTTCCTCATGGGTACAGTGACCCCTTGTGGTGATGTAGGAGGGCCATATTCTATAGCAGTAGAATTTTGATGCTGAATGTTATATTCATGGTAAAGTAATATTTTTAACATTAGATTTGGCCATCCCTGGATATTTTTTAATGCTGTGGTTAGGGTGTTTTGCCAATATAGTTTTTTTTTTAAAAAACAGATTCTGTTGAATCCTATAGAATTGGTTCAGATAGACTGTAAGATATGGCTTGGGAAACAAGGAAATTACTATGGCCAGGAAAAGTCTAATACGTAGAGAGTCCAGGGTCTAAGGAGCTGTTAAATTGAAGGCATAAATACAAAAACCATTACCCTCACAAATATAAAAATCTTCATCTTTATGATCCACAGATTCTCAGGAATCTGAAATGAACATATCCCTTAATGCGTTTTTTAATGTAGGAGCTTTTATTGTTTGCAAATAGTGTGTGTTAAAGCATTTGTTTTGTTTAAATTAAGAAATAAATGATACTCAGATCCTGAAACTTTTCATTTGTTGTAATAGTAAGAAAGCTATTTTAACATCTCATCAGATTTGTTGAAATGGGATTTTATGCCTCTATAAAGACAATCTTAGTGATTACAGACCATAATAATTCACTCAGGTAGTGAGATGAATCATTTTTGTATATTTGCTTTTAGCATTGGAAAGCAAATGAACAACAAGATCCTTGGGAATTAGATATTATCATTTAAGAGTGTCTTTTGTCAGGATTTTTAGGAAGAACATGACACTGTTTGTTCCCCAGTGAAAGTACTTGGATCAAAAATAGAAACTCTTTTCCCTCTTTTCTTCCCTTTTCAGTTCTAGGTCCCGTTCCAGATCATATTCTCCAGCTCATAACAGAGAAAGGAATCATCCAAGAGTATATCAGAACCGAGATTTCCGAGGTCACAACCGAGGCTATAGAAGGCCCTATTATTTCCGTGGTCGCAACAGAGGCTTTTATCCATGGGGCCAGTATAACCGAGGAGGCTATGGAAACTACCGGTCAAATTGGCAGAATTACCGCCAAGCATATAGTCCTCGACGGGGCCGTTCTCGATCCCGGTCCCCCAAAAGAAGGTCCCCTTCACCCAGGTCTAGGAGCCATTCTAGAAACTCTGATAAGTCTTCCTCTGACAGGTCAAGGCGCTCTTCATCCTCTCGATCTTCCTCTAACCATAGCCGAGTTGAGTCTTCTAAACGCAAATCCGTAAAGGAGAAAAAATCATCTTCCAAGGATAACAGGCCATCACAGGCTGCTGGAGATAACCAAGCTGATGATTCCAAGGAGCAGCCTTTCCCTGGAGGTACCTCTCAGGATACTAAACCATCAGAGAGCTCAAAGCCATGGCCTGAGGCCACTACTTATGGTGCTGGCTCAGCATCAAGAGCTGCCACGTCTGAGCTGAGCCCCCGAGAGCGGAGCCCTGCCCTCAAGAGCCCTCTCCAGTCAGTGGTGGTGAGGCGGCGGTCTCCCCGCCCCAGCCCTGTACAGAAACCCAGCCCTCCACTCTCCACACCATCTCAGATGGGCTCTGCTCAGCAGAGCAGCACCGGCTTTCAGGCTGGAGCTCACCAAAGCCAATTTGATCATGGTGCTGGGGGCTTGAGCCCATCCAAAAAGAGCCCTGTGGGTAAGAGCCCCCCAGCCATCGGTTCCACATATGGCTCTTCATCACAGAAGGAGGAAGTATCTGCTCCAGGAGGAGCAGCCTATTCAAAGAGGCAAGTATCACGTTTTTCTTGTCTTGTTTTGTGTCATGTGGCGTGCCAGTTGGGTATTGATTTTAATGTGGTGGAAATGCCAAAAAATATTCGTGGTGAAGGAAATAGTGATTTTGTTTTCCAAGTCAGAATTCTTATTAATGATAGTGAGGTAGCACTGTTTCCCTAAACTGTTTAGCAGAATTAAAAAAAAAAAAAAAGACAGAAGTCACACAAGGAAAACTTTAGCTTAACTCCAGCTTTCCTACCTTCCTGAATTTGTATTGCAGCATAAAGTTTCTTTAGACTACTCTGCCATGGTGTTTTCACATTTAAAATTTGCCTTGGAATCTGCCAATGTGTCTGTAAGCCAGAGAGCAGTAGAGCTTTGTGGGTCAGCCATCAAAGAGTATGGTCTTTGCCAAAGTGAATGACCATTGGAACGGTTAGCATTCACCTGCTAGGACCTACCATCTACTATGACCGATCTACACCAACCCATCATTGTGAAGAGCTCCATACTCACACATTCAACACAGGAGACCTGGGCAAAATGGGGAAGTCCAAGGCTTATGCCCAGGAATGCCTTGTTTTAAAACTGCAAGGTGGGTGTGTATCCCAATAGAAACCCACCAGGCTGCATATTAGGAGAGGACGTGGCACAATACCCCAGTGTGTCTGCACTAGGGAACACGGTGAGTGGAATGCAGATCTTTGTTTCTTTTTGTGTGTGAGTATATTGGGGTAAAAGGCAACAGGCATAGACCAGTGCTTGTGGCTGTTGGAGAAGTATGCTATACCATCGTCTTCCACTTTGCCTCTCCTGGAAGGTGTCATTTCCATTGCTCTGTCCTTGAGTCTTTTCTCCCTTAAGAGTGTCTTTGTTGGCAATCTTTGTAGATATTCAGCCTCTCTCCAATTTTTGTTTTAATTTCACTGCAGTAGATATTCTACATTAATTATCCCAGTGAAATGGTTCATACCTCCCTTGTTCAGCTCAGTGTTTTAAAAACATAACCACCTTTTAAAATGATTCACATTTTGCCTTTTATCATGTTTGTAAACAGCTATCCTTATTAGAATTGATTATGAGATTCATTTTCCACAAGAAATATCCCACGTTAACTTATGTTTTTATTTGTATTTGCAGTAGATGAAATGTTTAGATCTTCTAGGCGACTTGCATCAAATTTGAAGTCGCATTTGAGACTTTTATTTCCAATGTGTATTATGTAAAGCAAAACAATCCAAGGTTGAACATTCTGGTGTATTAACTGCTGAAAGCAGATTTATTAAATGACTGAGTGGAGGTGTTGGGTAAGACCTTAATTTTTTTTTTCTAGTCTGTATAGGTAAGTAGATTCTTTTGTACTTTAAAAATACCCTCTGTTGTTTCCTCTCTATCCTTTTTCCATTATGTTCCTATGCCCTATCTGTGTTTCTTTAGCATTAGGTTCATAAATCTACACAAGAAATAGTTAAGAAATTTATTCAAAATTATCTCAGTTGTAAAACTTTGGAATCATAAAGACCTGCTCAGAGAATTTTTTTAAAGCCTGTTATAAAGCAAGTTGCTTAAGAAATCTCTTTTGTATGTGTATGTTTATGTTTCTGTAAATAGGTATCTAGAAGAACAGAAGTCTGAGAATGGAAAAGATAAGGAACAGAAACTAACAAATGTTGATAAGGAAAAAATAAAAGAGAAAGGGAGCTTCTCTGAGTTGGGCTTGGGAGATTCAAAAGCAAAGTCTGACCCGTTTGCTCCCAAAGCTGATGTTGAGAAACCTTTTCGGGGCAGCCAGTCCCCCAAGAGATATAAGCTCCGAGATGATTTTGAGAAGAAGATGGCTGAGTTCCACAAAGAGGAAATGGATGAGCAAGACAAGGAGAAGGTGAAGGGCCGGAAGGAGTCTGAGTTTGAGGATGAGCCCAAATTTATTTCCAAAGTCATTGCGGGTACCAGCAAAGGCCAGGAAGATGAGCGGCCTGGCAAGTGGGAAGGCCTGGTGTATGTGCCTGGGGGAAAGGAGAAGCAGAGGAAGGCCGAGGAGCTAGAGGACGATGCATACACCGACCGGCCCAAGAAGGAGGAGCGGGCCACCACCAAGAGGACCGAGGCCACCACGCACCGGGGCTTCGTGCCCGAGAAGAACTTCCGGGTCACTGCCTACAAGGCCCTGCCAGAGAAGGGCTCATCCCCGCCACCCCCGCCATCCAGGAAGGCCAGTGCCACTACTCCGGGCACCGAGGCCCGAGACAAGCTGGGCCCACAGAGGGCCGAGAGCCTGCCCCTGGACAAATCTTCCTTCTCCATCACCAGAGAGGCCCAGGTCAACGTCCGCATGGACTCCTTCGATGAGGACCTGGCTCGGTAATAGTGGGAAGGTGCCCTCTGGTGGGGGGTAGGGCAGTTCCCAGGCAGCCTCAGGGCGGCAGCCCCGGCCTTGGGCCCTAGGGGGCGCTGCTTGGCAGCAGGTCACAGGCAAGATGGCTGCAGACAAGGAGTGAGTGGCTGGGGTCCTCTCTGCATGGCCGGACTGGGCCTGCTCCTCCTGGGCTGGGCCTGCTCCTCCCTAGGCCTGCTCCTCCCTGGGTTGAGCGTGCTCCTTCTGGGCTGTACCTGTTCCTCCCTGGGCTGGGCCTGCTCCTCCCTGGGCTGGGCCTGCTTCTCCCTGGGCTGGGCCTGCTTCTCCCTGGTCTGGGCTTGCTTTTCCCTAGGTTGAGTCTGCTCCTCCCTGGGCCGGGCCTGCTCCTCCCTGGGCTGGGCCTGCTCCTCCCTAGATTGGGCCTGTTCCTCTCTGGGCTGGGCCTACTCCTCCCTGGGCTGGGCCTGCTCCTCCCTGGGCTGGGCCTGCTCCTCCCTGGGCTGGGCCTGCTTCTCCCTAGGTTGGGCCTGTTCCTCTCTGGGCTGGGCCTGCTCCTCCCTGGGCTGGGCCTGCTTCTCCCTAGGTTGGGCCTGTTCCTCTCTGGGCTGGGCCTGCTCCTCCCTGGGCTGGGCCTGCTTCTCCCTAGGTTGGGCCTGCTCCTTTCTGGGCTGGGCCTGCTCCTCCCTGGGCTGGTCCTGCTCCTCCCTGGGCTGGTCCTGCTCCTCCCTGGGCTGGTCCTGCTCCTTCCTAGATTGGGCCTGTTCCTCTCTGGGCTGGGCCTACTTCTCCCTGGGCTGGGCCTGCTCCTCCCTGGGCCTCAACCACCACCTTGTGCTGAAGGGCTGCCCAAAGAGGGCTTCTCCAGGATGCTGGAAAGTGGGGGGCATGTTTTGAGGGTCCTTCAGACGTTATTAACTGACTTCCAGAATCAGTTGTGTAGGGGGTGGGCAGAGTTGCTGCAGTGATAGCCTTCTAGTCACGCTAATGCAGTTTGGGGGCACTTGTGCTCTGTGCTGGTTTTCTGTGTACCTTTTTCTTGACACCTATCTCCCCTCCTGTTCCTGCCCCCCTTTCTCTTCCAGTCCCAGTGGCTTATTGGCTCAGGAACGCAAACTCAGTCGAGATCTAGTCCATAGTAACAAAAAAGATCAGGAATTCCGTTCCATTTT
This sequence comes from Pseudochirops corinnae, assembly GCA_028646515.1. Lineage (NCBI taxonomy): Eukaryota > Metazoa > Chordata > Mammalia > Diprotodontia > Pseudocheiridae > Pseudochirops > Pseudochirops corinnae. Next base: position 73,764,371 of record CM053588.1, on the reverse strand, counting down.
CCAACACATACAGTCTGCTCAGTCTCAGCGGAGCCCCTCAGAGCTGTTTGCCCAGCACATTGTGACTATTGTTCACCATGTTAAAGGTGAGTCCAAGCCCACTCTTTCCCTCCCGTGCTCTTCCACAGCTTCCTCTAAGGGCCATTTGGAGGAAAAGAGACTTACTCTCCTTCCAAGTGGTCAGTCAGGCTCTAAAAGGAGAGAGGCCTCTTTTCTTGTCCTTGATTACTTTAACTGTTCCGCCCATTACCAAGGTCTTTGAAATCCCTGGCTGGCATAAGGGAATTGCTTCTGGGGCCACCTCACCAGTTCATCAAATTATGGGGTTTCAAGTGCTAATTACTAGTGTCTGGTAAGAGTGGTTAAAACTCCTTTAAGTAGGAGTGAGGATATACAATTAAGTATGAAAGAATTTTTCAGATTTCCTCTACCTTTTCCTCCTAAACTTCTTAACCTTTTGGTCTATGTGTAGATCTTTGGATTATAGGCTTCTTATGACAGATCTTAATAATTCCTCTCCCTCTATCTCCCTGATTTTCTTTGACCACATGATAAAAATGTCCTTCAGGCATTTTTCTTAAGGACTGAAATCATTCCCTAGAAATTGGATCAGTTTTTACCTTTCCTAGGTAATTTAGAGGAGGGGTTTATGTGCTGAAGGAGGGGAGACCAAAATCGGGAGTGCAGCCATGTTAGGCAGAGCCTGGTCTAATTCAGACTTTGGGCAGATCTGCAAAGGTTTGTTTTAGAAGAAGGAGCCTTTGTGCTTCAGGAAGGGAAGCTGTCCCCAATCCTCCTTCCTTGACTACAGGTGTATAGAGGAGGAACAGGAATGTGGATGACATCTGCCCCAGTGCCTACCGCTATCGTGGTGCTTTACAAAGACGGTGTTTAATAAATGAGGTTTACATTAACCTTTGGAATTTTTATATATGGTATATATAAATATATGGTTTGCTGTGTGTCAAGATTAAACCTTCAGCCCCCAGGATTATGGATTTAGAGCTTGTGGGGACCAGAGGCCATAGTCCAACCCCCTCATTTTATAGATGAGGAAACTAAGGCCCAGGGAGGTAAAAGGAGTTGCCCAAAGTCACAGAACTAGTTAGCATTAGAGGGTGGGGTCTGAACTGGGGTACTTTTGATTCTAGAGTCTTTGTGCATCCCACCAATACTATGCTACAGTAAGGTAATCATGGGACACCTTTTTTTGCGTCCTCCACAGAGCATCATTTTGGATCCTCAGGAATGACGTTGAATGAACGTTTTACTAAATACCTAAAGAGGGGAACAGAGCAAGACGCAGCTAAAAACAAGAAGAGCCCAGAGATTCACAGGTGTGGAATATGATCCTGCTAATGGAGGTTTCAATGAAGGTTTTAGTTTTCTTGTGACATTCTGTATGTTAGTTATGGAATTTAGAGCAACTTTGTACAAACTTTGAGGTGGTGCAGAGCCCATTGGTCCTTGTAATAGGGTGCACCAGGGAAATGATATAAGATTATTAGGCCGGGGAAACAGACACCTGGCAGACATGAGCTGGTCTGGGACTCCAGGGAGGTCAGCCAAAGGGGCTAGGCTCTCCTTTTTAGCTTACTTTGAGTTTTCCTTAAACACATCAGTTACTTTTCCAAAGGAGGCTGCAAAATATTGAGAAGGTGATGTGGGGGGGAGTCTGGTATAATTAATGACTTTAGCAGATTTCTGAAACTCTTCTGTGTTTGTTATACACCATGATGAGTTGAGGGTTTCTAAGCAAGTTTGTTTCTGATCTAGACATTTATTTGGGTAAGTTTTCCGTAAAACAGTTATCCTCTGCATTAGGCAGAGGTTTTAGACACCAGACTCGGGGTTTGGGGTTTTTTTGTTGTTGTTATAAAATGCCACCAGGCTCAAGGTTTGCGGGGGGAGGGTTGTTGTTAAATGCTTTTGGGACTGTGCATTCAGCTGTCAGCTCTGCTTTTGGGGCTTGAAGCTTCCTAAGGAAGGAACAGTGGGAGACAGCCCCATTCCTTACAAAATGAGCTGGTTCTTGGGGCTTTGCCCTGGATATAGAGCCAGCAGAGATGAGTTGGAACACCAGATCAGTTGATTTCTTTGAATTAGGCTCAGTTCCTAATTCTTTATGTTACTCTAAGTAATTTTTTTTATCTGAATAGGCTTGTTGGAGGAGGGATTTGGCTGTGATTCAGATTTATGATTTCATCAGAGCGTATAGGGAACTCTGGAGACCACACTGATGCATATTCGCAACATACCTTAGTTTAACAGTTTTAGGGGGACTGCTTAGGTACTGATGCCACTGTATGTCAGAGACAGGACTTAAAAACTCTCCTCTTCCCTCCCCTCCCCTCTCCAGAGGTATTTTTTTTTCCTGCCAATAAACTATGAGAGGAGGAACTTTATTTTTATTTATCTCTTTGCCCCCTCAATGGCGAGCACATAGTAGATAGTGAATGAATCTGAGTTTTGGAGGTAAGTGGTTATGAAACTAAAGATGGGAAGAGAAGAGATTGTGTTTCATTGGAATAATATTGACTTGGATTTTGTTTTGTTAATTCCCTAGGAGGATAGATATTTCTCCCAGTACGTTCAGAAAACATGGTTTGGCTCATGACGAGATGAAAAGCACGCGGGAGCCTGGCTACAAGGTGAACTGTCGCTTTCATCAGTAATTTCAACAAAATGAGTGCGTTGGGCATGAACTTAACAGAAATGTTTTTGTTTAAATTACTCTCTACTTAAGTTTGTGTTTTTCTTTTAAGGATGGGCATAATTCTAAAAATGAACTACAAAGGGTTAATTTTTATTAAATGTATCAACAACCTTTGTGAAGTGGTTAGAATATGGTAAATGACCCCAAAGTCTATTGAGGTGAGATTGAGAAAAAAAAGAGAGGAGTTTTGGAACAAGTGCCCATGATGAGAGAAGAAACTTTTTGTGATATTTTTCTGCTTGTAAGTATTATCAAATCAATTGTATACATGCGCTATTTCCAACCATGATTTCAAAAAGACATGCATGTCAGAGAGAGGAAAATAAAACTTTTATTTGTATCTGAACTGAGTAAATTGTTAATACGCAACTAGTCCAATTTGTTCTAATGTCGTACCCGTATCATTTGTCCCTCATTGTTAATTTAATGCTGCTCAGCCCAGCTTCGTTTAGACTGCTATGAAAAGTAGCATGAAGTGTTAAAATTGTGGTATAGATTTGGGTTGAGTTTTTTTTTAAAGCCTAATGAAGATTATGTGTCTTTCTTCGTGTATGGTTTTAGTTAAAATGAGAAATGTTTCCTTCCCATCCTGCTGAAACCTTAATTTTTATGTACTTATTTTCAAGGTTTCAAAAAAAAAAACTTGTTATATCAGATAAATATGATAAATCTGCTCTCTCCTCTCCCCCCCCCTTATCTCTGTCTGTCTCTTGCTCTCTCTCCCCCCCACCCCCCTTTCTCTGCTAGCTTGGCTCTATATGAAACAGGAAGTTTTTCAAACAGTGAAAGAAATCTCATCCTTTGGGGGGGAGGGGTGTAAATCACTGTTCACTCTACCTAAGGGAGCAGTAGCTGCTTTTGTCAGTGACCATTAGTACTACTGGGAGTAGTTTGGTGTCGATAAGTGTAAATTAAAAAAAAAAGAAATCTCTTTTCTGGGGAAATGTGCAAAAGTCAGCAAGCAAAATAAAACCCCTACTAAAAGTTACTAACACCTTGTAAAAATCTCTGTGCCCCATCAGGAAGAGATCAATGGCTCCCAACTCTTCCTCTTGTGGCTAAAGTTCTAAGTTTGTTGTTTAAATTTTAATTACATAAAATTTTAATAGTTAAAAAAATGACTACAGTTGTCTTTTGTGTGCTCCTCCCTGTGGTCCACCCCCCCCACACACACTTTATGCACACTTTGAAGAGTTATGTCTATAGGATGAATTTAATTTCCTGTCACATTGTGATTCCCCCTCTCTGTCTTGGTTTTGAATGAAAAAAATATCTGCTGTAACAGATTTCTTTTTAAAGCCATTGTTGAGGTATAATACCAATATAACTGCACTACATCTCTGTATTGTAATTTTTTCTTTTAAGCACCTAGAAAGGTAAATATTTTTATATAATTTGCCCATTTTTATATAAGCTCCTACGCACTATTGCCACTTCCTTTGTTTTGCATTATTCAGCTTCCTTCTGAGGAGGTTTTCTCAGTTGTCTGTACAGGTTATGTTAGGATACTCTGCTCGGGTTCTTTGTTCCCACTTTCCAGGCCAACTAGTACTTTGGGATAATTCCCCAGTTAGCAGGATGCCTTAAAGCGGATTGGGAATGTGTCTCAAGTTCAGCCTCTATCAGGTGTCATCACATAATCTTGGTTGTACGCATGGTGGCTCTGTGCCCACAGACCAGTTCCTCGCTTACCTCCCCACCAAAAAAGGGAGAAAGAGAAGGCTGCTATTCTTTAGCTTTGCTGACAGAAGCCTTTCTCACTAGAATTCTGGAGCTAGGATTCTCAAGTCGGTTTACATGCTTAGAGCAGTTTGTAAATGGTGGTGGGAAATTAACTAGTTCCCTGTAATGTTTTACTTTTGTTTTTGTCTTTTTCTTGGTAGATTAAATAAATGCCCTTAGCTTCTTGTTAGGAAGGGACATTAAATCATGTGTACAGCTGATACTGTTCACTAGCATTCTTGCTACTCCCTCCCCTTCATTGTACCACTACAGTGAAAACCATGGTTTTTTTTAGGGTGGCTAATATGTTGATATATTTATAGTTTAAAAGTCTTAACTGCTGCTTCTTTCTTTCTCTGCAGGCTGAGGGAAAATACAAAGATGACCCTGTTGATCTTCGTCTTGATATTGAACGTCGTAAAAAACATAAAGAACGAGATCTTAAACGAGATAAGTCAAGAGAATCAGTGGATTCCCGAGATTCAAGTCACTCTAGGGAGAGATCAACTGAAAAAACTGAGAAAACTCACAAAGGATCCAAAAAGCAGAAGTATGTAGGCAGTTGTGTCTCTCTAGCTGTACTGCTTGATGCAGGAATGGTGGCAGGTGTAGATTCTCCAGGCTGTCTAGCAATTGATAACTTTCATTGCTTATAGTAGCTTAATACAGCTACACTCCTTCAACACTCCAAGTTGCTCCAACTGCTTTTTCCATATTTTAAAACCCAGCCTTGTGGTAACATTGTTTAGTCAGTCACCCATTTGGAATATTATGAAATTAAGCTTCTTGGGGAGGCTAGATGGCACAGTGAATAGAGCGCTGGTCCTGGAGTCAGGAGGACATGAGTTCAAATCCAGCCTCTAAGACACTTGACACTTACTAGCCATGTGACCTTAGGCAAGTCACTTAACCCCAATTGCCCTGCCTTCCCCCCTCCAAAAAAAAAGAAAAGAAATTAAGCTTCCCAAAGAACGTAGTTTCACCTTATATGAGGTTTCCTCAGAGGAAACTAATACTGTTCAGTAGGTGTATGTCTATAAATGTTTATTTAGGGATTGCCCCATTTTTTTCTGCAGCAGAGGGTCAGCCCAGACAGGTTCAGGGACTCAGTTTTTCTTCCTTCCTAGACAAGTTGTGACTATTATGTAAATTTTTAAAGAACAAATAACTTATCCAGATCCAAATAAGTGTGTCTCCCTTCAAAGTGGTCACTTTGGGGATATGCTTAGTCTGTGGATGATAATATATTTCAGCATTTTTCAACATGTTCTAGAGACACTCTTTGATAATAGCCTGCTTAGCCTGTAACAGTTCATTTCAGTATTCTCACAGATGAATCTTAGTCCTTTGAGGGAAATTTTTTTTAGCAATGAATTCATTCAGCAGTTCTCAGTGAATAATGTAGGTCATCAAGCTGGCCTTTATTGGTTAAAAAAAAGACAATATAATAATATATTGTCTTATACAACAGATTAACTGGATTTAAATTCTAGCACAATTTCTGATATATTTCAAGGAGCTTACCTCTGATTTCTTTGGTGTGGATTCTCTTTCTACCAGTTCTGTTCACAACTCCTCTGCCCTTTAATGGAAGGTCTTTGTGAATTCCTGTGTTGGAAGAGGGTGGGGGGTGAGGGGTAGAGTCAGCAGCTGGTGCCTAATTTTCTGGTGACAGACTTTTCCTTACTTTATTAAATGGGTTCATGGGTAAGAAACACTTAGGCCTTCTTTGTGCCTTTGTAGCTTAATGTTGACTTTCCAGCACTTGTGCGCAGTCTGAGAGAGCCCAGGGTCGCAGCCTCTGAACCCCAGAAAGTCATCAGAGGAAGACTTTAGGGAAAGAAGTTCTTGCCCTAGTTTTGTTTTTGCTTTTTTGAAAATACTCTAACCTTGTACTTGATTCTGTGGAGATCTCTGTCAATAGACCTGGGTACTTTTCAGTCATTTTAAAATAATCGACCACCTTACTTTAGTCTAGTACTATGTAGTGAACTTTCCCATAAATTATCACATTTCAAGCTGTGCTGAGAAAGAAAAGTTGAGCAGATAATTTTCTTCATTTGACAGAGAGGTAAAACTGAGACAGTTAAACCATACTGACTGCTCACTGTTCACACAGATGTTTAGTGACATCTAGGGCTTGAATTTAGGTCTCCTATGTCCCAGTTCAGTACTCTACGTTTTATTTATTTTTCTATCCAGGTCCCTTGTACTAGGGTAGAATTTTATATGAGACAAATTTAGTTTGAACTCCTTCCAAGAGAGAGAATTGATTGATCATGACTGAAAATTGGAAGGCAGCTCAGAAACCACATGGAACAGTGCAAATCTGAGCAGGAATCTCATACACAGCATGCCTAACAAGTGGTGATAAAGGTTTACTTGAAGAACTCCAATGAGAGAAATCTTCTATACCTCCATTCCTCGTGTTCTGTTCTGCTGTATGCTAACTCTAATTTTTAGGGAAGGAGTTGTTACTAATTGACTAAAGTAACAAATGTTATGAAATGACATCCTATTTAAGGTTAAGGACATTCATGACCATATTTTAGGACATGGTTCCATAGAATTATTCAGTTAAGAGCCTAATATGTGCTAGACATTTGCATTCTTCTTGGATTTAGCATTTTACTAATAACTTGGATAAAAATGCATAGATGACACTTATTAGATTTGCAGATAAAGTGACAAGTTGGATGAATAGAGTCAGTTTCCAAAAATATCTCATCTAGTTAGCATATTGGTGTGAATATCTCAGTAGATGTTGTGTAATTAGGATAAATATAAAGGCAGCCTTATACTTAGAAGTTAGATCTTTGAACCTAATTATAAGTTTGCTAATGAGGGAGGGTAAGAAAATCCAGGGAGGTGGGGAGGAAGTGTGCATCAAGAACAGCTTGGCTGGAAAAGATCTGGAGGTTTTAGTGGACTACATGCTTCAGTATGAGTCAGTGTTGTGATATGACAGCCACCAAAAAAAAAACCAAAGACATCATGCTCTTAGGCTGCATTGAGAGGCACAGTGTTCTAAAGGGGAAAATGATTATATCACCGTATTTCACGCTGGTCCTATAATAATTGAAGTGGTGCTTTCATTTCTGGGCACCATTTTTTTTATGGACATTGATAAGTTGGAGGGCCACCAGAGAATAAAGATCATCCCATGGAAAGAGTGACTGAAATAATGAGTTGTGTTACCTGGTGGAGAGATGATTTAGAGAGCTCAAAATAGTCTTCAAACATTTGAAGGGATGTTATGTGGAAAAGGGATTTGTTCTTCTTGAAAGCCCCAATGGTGAAAAATGAGGCAGCACATTAATTTACTTGTCTAGTATATGGTAGAAGGAATTCCTGCTCAGAATTCAGACTAGATACCCTCGGAGATGCTTTCTTACTTTCTTGGTGCATAGGAGGACTTGTTTATCACTAACCATGTAAATGGCTCTCAACAGTTCTCTGAACTGTTTGTAACAGTATATTAATACCACAGGTATGACTACCTAATTTAGTTCTCATACCATTTCTTGGGGACAGTCTGACTACCTAGCCCTAACTTTGTAAACTCTTCTCCTTTAGAAACTTCAAGCTTAATCCTGATTTTACCACCAGCTACATTTATGGCCTTGGTGAAGTGATATTAAATCAGTGATCTTTAAGGACCTCTTTGGCTCTGACAGTCTATGATTATGATTTGGAATCCATTGAGTGGGCAGAAGAATCTCTAAACATTCATACCAGTCAGAAATACTAGAAGGAAGCACTTCTGGGAATGAGAAACACTACCAGCTCCTAGAGTCAGAGTAATGCTTCTGAGGCAGACATTTCTTGAAGGGGAACCACAGTACGTGGTAACAGGTGAAAGAAACTCTGCTTTTCTGAGTGGGAGCTTAAAAATCTCCAAAAAAAAATGAGCCTTGGAATTCTGAGGCTTTATGACTTGGCCCCATCCAGGGCAGTTGGGGTTGAAGAAGTGATATGACCCAGTGTTGCCTCAAGAGGCTAACTAACCTCTGTACCTCCTTCTGGAGGCCAGCATATTAGATCATGGAAATGTATTGCCAGTTACTGATTCCCTCCCCCCCTCCTTCCCCTCCCCAGTCACAGACAGTACATCATCTTTAAAGACAAATTGTTAAAGCTTTAATCTCTAATCTTCCCTGGGTTCCAGGGGGAATGGCCACTTCAGAAGAAGTAACTCATGGAACAGCCTCTCCAGTTCTCTGGGTTCTCATCCTGTCCCACTGAATGTTACCATCTGTTACTTGGCTCTGTAAGGAAAGTGAATTTTGAAGAACACATCCTAGATGGGTGCATTTGGGTTTGTCTTTTTTTTTTTTTTTTTTTCTAATTTAAATGTGTTCAAACCCATTTCAGCAGCCATGTTCCTGAGATATCTTGGGTTAGTCCTCACCTATGAAACACAAGGTGCTGGTGCTTGGTCAAGCCAGGGTTCTTCTAAGGGCCTCATGAGCCACACTGGCTTCTCTCTTGGCACAGGAAGCATCGTCGAACACGGGATCGGTCTCGGTCGTCATCATCCTCCTCCCAGTCATCACATTCTTACAAAGCAGAAGAGTACACTGAAGAGACAGAGGAGCGGGAAGAGAGCACCACGGGCTTTGACAAATCCCGGCTGGGGACCAAAGATTTTGTGGGTCCAAATGAGAGAGGAGGCAGAGCTCGAGGGACCTTTGTGAGTCACCCCGTACCCTAACCTCTTCCCTTCCTACCATATAACCTGCAGACAGGCTTCCAAGAGTGCTTCTCTCCTTTTTGTAGAAAGTCCATCTGTTCTAGGAGAGTCTAGGAGGGTTCACCATGACCACTCAGTATCTGTCTTCATGTGCTTAACTCTTCTGATCTCATGGGTCGGGATGGGCTTTCTTTATACCTCTTTCTTTTCTTCATCTTGTACTAATAATTCTAGGCTTGCTCTTTTCATTCTTTGTTGGAATATTGTAGAGAATGGGGAAGGATTCGTGCATCAGGTAGAGGTCACAGTCCCTTCCAGCTCTAACACACTCATTTTGCATCAGCAATGTGTATCTCTGGGTTCAGGAACTGGCAGGTTCTTAGGGAGCCTAGAGATAGACTAGACGACTCCTCATCCTCCAGATGGTTCCCTCTGACCCAGTCACTTTTTTACTCAGCTGTCTATTTTTACAATGGCTTTTTCAAACAGAATTATTCAGATCGAAAGGTTTTGTAGCTTCTGGTTTCTGACCGTGTTCTCTCTCATTGGTCACCCAGCAGAATGCTTTTAGTCACGCTCATATTCCAGCTGAATTGACTGTCTAAGGTTCCTGAGTATCCAGCCACATGGTTGGGTAGACTGCAGTTTATGAGCAGGAGATCAGAGGACATGTGTTGGTTTTGTTCTGTCAGAGCTTAAGGTCTCCTAATACGGTCTTTGAGAAGGGGCCGCTATACACATCCTAAATATGACCAACTGCTCTTCCCTGTTTGTTGCTGCAGCAGTTTCGAGCTAGAGGAAGAGGCTGGGGCAGAGGCAACTATGCTGGCAATAACAGCAGTGGCAACAATGATTTCCAGAAGAGGACCCGAGAGGAGGAATGGGACCCAGAATATACACCCAAAAGCAAAAAATATTATCTGGTATGTGTCTGGGCATAGGGAGAAGGAATGTGACCTATTCTGTGGTCGATACCAGGGGTTTACTTAAGCGGCCAGAAATGTGGAGCAGATGAGGCACCCAGCTGGGTTCTGTACCTAGAGTGACAACACAGTTAATCAGTCAGCCCGGGACAAGTCCAGCTGCCTGGTCATCTAGTTTTCCCTCAGTGCGCATTTGGGAGCCGGGGTGTCTCTGACAAATTAAAGCATCCCGAAATACTATATACAACATGTTTAACCTCTAGGGCCCCTTCTAGTTTAAAATTTATGACCCTATAATGAATTGGATTAACAGTGAGAATCTGAAATAAGTACATGCTTACCTGGTTCCCTTTAAGCAAACTTGGTTTGTAAAACAGATTAAGGAGTGATTCTTGAAAGGAATCACCAAAGGATTAATTTCCCCAAAATTGAGATGTGAAGGAAAATAATTTTTTTCCTTGAAAGCAAGATTATATAAACCAAGGTACACTAGTTTTAAAGACAAAAAATGGGGTCACAGTTTAGCATTCTGTCCCAGTTGGGGGTGAAGTGCATATTCAGTAGGAGGAAGTAAGTCCTGGGAGCTTCATATCTAGACAGAGAGGACCCCACAGCAGATCCCTAATAGCTTATTACAGGGGACAGGGACCCCATCTGACAGAGCTGCCTAGGTGACCGTAGGCCATTCCTCCCTTTGAAGTGAGAGCTATTCTGCCTTCCCTGTCAGGAGCAGGTGACCAGTGACAGAGCTTCCTGCAGCTCCTCCGTCTTCAGCATTAACTCCCACCAAGGCAGAGTTTTGTTATGTTTAAGATGGGAGCTGACAGCCATCAACAGAGCTGAAATCAAATACAACAAAGTTAATTTAGCTTGTATCTTAACAACTTAAACTTAATGTTTTTTGTGCCGAGTGATGATAATAACACTTACATGGTGCTTACTTATGCCAAACACTCTGCTGAGTTTACAATCATCATCTCATCTGATCCTTAGACATCTGTGGGAAGCAGTACATGGCAATGGCTAATATTACTTGCATGCTCCTAAAGCGAAGTATATCTTAGGGCCAGCTGTGGGGATGGGGAAGGAGGGGGAAACATAGGCCTAGGAGGATGCTGCTTTTAGCCCCTCTGAAGACCAGATTGAGGGAAGCCTGGACAAATCCCAGTAGCCGTGGCTTGTGGTGCTCAGAGTACCAGCGAGAAGAAAGGGACCCCATTCCTTCTTCCCCCGCTCTCAAGCTAGAGTAGATCTCACATTTAGGGAGTCCGGATTGCCCTACATGGTCTACACTTCCACCCTTAGAGAGCCTTCTGTGCTGGACAAATAAACATAGTTTGGTTTGGGGTTATAGTGCTAGCAACTATTCACTTTTCTTTCAAGTACCATCTTTGGGAAGTAACAGGCTTGTTTTCATTCCTTTTCATTTCCAAAGTTGCACACAGGTCCCTAAGTTGCAATGAACATATCTAGGCTTTGGTGGAACTACAAGGGGAAAAGGGGCTCCTTTGGCTAGTCATGTAGGAATCAGGAGACATGGCCTGGAATCTTTAACACCTAGGGCAAGACAGTGATTTTCTTATTATGCTTGGGTGACTATAGGTTAATTATACATAGATATGCCTTTGGGCCTGTTTAGCACCAGTATTGACATATAGCGCTTCCTTCTGTCCCCCAAAGACTATCTGTCTCCCTCTCCAAGTGTCAACCTAGCTACTAGCCCCAGGGTCTCTGCTTTGCTTTAGTTCAACCAATCGCTTCCTCCCTAATACTTTAATTCTAGAAGTTAGGATTGAGAGAGGTTGGGAATGTTTCATAGAGATGGAGCATTTGTTTTTAAGCTGGGCTCAGCCATTACTAGGCAGATAAGCAGCAACTTGAGTTGTGGCACTTTCTTAACTAACTGAACTATGCTGTTTCCTCAGCATGATGACCGAGAGGGTGAAGGCAGCGAGAAGTGGGTGAGCCGAGGCCGGGGCCGGGGCACCTTTCCTCGGGGCAGGGGCAGGTTCATGTTCCGGAAATCCAGCACCAGCCCCAAGTGGGCCCATGACAAGTTTAGTGGAGAAGAAGGCGAGATTGAAGATGATGAGAGCGGCGCAGAAAACCGAGAGGAGAAGGACAATTTACAGGCAGCCACTGAGTAAAGAGCCCCTGAAGGGTAACCACCCTCAAGGGAGAGAGGCATCTAGCACTGGCTGGGGAGATGTCCCAGAAAGACTGAAGAGCTGAAGAGAGGATTCTCTAAAATACACCCCAAAGGCCCCCCCACCCCACCTCCACCCCAGACTAGAGGGGAACCATCCCTGGCCTGTCCACTCAGAGCTGTCTGTGCAGGCTGACTGAGGGAGGCCCCAGCTCTCCACCCTTAACCAGAAGTAGGGCTTTTGGTTGTTTCTTGCTTGTTTGTATGGGACTGGGGTCGGACATAGGCTATGAAAGCTCCTGTGGATTTCGGTCTATGTCCCTTTTTGAACCAAGTCTTACTTTTTTATTTTTTTATTTAATTTTTTTTCTTTTTCCAATATAAGCTGAGAGATGAGGACTAATTTGGTTAATTTTGGTCTCCTCTTCCTCCACCCCCCTTTCCCACCCGTACAGTTTTTAAGATCTCTGCTTTATGCATATTTAGTAACACTAGCTCTCCAAGTTTAATTTAGGAAAATGATTCTCAAGAACAAAACATTGGCATGTCAACTTCGATTTGGGACCAAGCAGCATTGAAAAATCTAATTTTTAGAGCAGCTTTTTTATGTAGTAAGTTTAGGTCCTTTCAGATTACCTTGTTTGCATAAGCCTCCCCTGCCAAGCTCTCTGTGACAGGATGCTGGCCCCACATACATTCACACCCTCTAACCTTTCTCATTTCCAGGGGGCATCCATCCTTTGTGGGACTAGTCCCCAAGATGTTTCCGAGTTGTGCTTTATCCTCTCAGCAACTGGGATGTTAACTGGAGGGCAGTTTCTGGTGTGTTTTCTAAGAAACTTCTGAATTCTAGCTTAAAAATTATAAAATGAGAATAATTTTTTCAATATTTTTTATTAATCTTTTTATAAAATGAAAACTCCTGTGATTAATGAAGGAAGGCAGTTATGGTATGGTTTGTGGGGGTTTTTTTGTGGTTATTTTTTTTTATTACACCTTTATGTTTTAAATTTAAATTTTCTCAAAAGATGTTTGGAGAAAACAATTATCTGGAATGAGTCCCTGTGCTTGATACAAGCAGGTGAATCATAAGGAGTTCATATATATGTTGTTAAAAAAAAAAAAAAAGAAAGAGACTGCTTCCCTCCCCTTCTGTACCTTTGCCCTCTCCACCCTCAGATGGTTGTGCTACTTTTGTTCCCTCACTTTGCTAAATTTCTATAGTTCAGTTGGTTTTACTTGAATGATTCATGTTTAGGAAAAAAAATTTAAAGTTTGTTTCAACTCCTCCAGCAAATAAAGAAAATAAGCACTAGATCTAAGTGAGCCTTGGTTCTTCTTGGAGGGAGGCAGGGGAAGGGCATGGAGTGGTGGGGTGGTCTCTTCACCCAGATTCCAGGTGCTTGGCCTCTGCCATCTTGGGAATCTGCTTGGTAGTAGCTATGGGAGTGAAGCTCTTGCTCTCAAGGTGACTCACCCTCCCCCAGGCTTTGAGCTCTATCTCACCAGGTGGGGGACTGGAAGATAAAAGGAAAGCCAGAGCCAAGAAACCTGGGCCATGAACGCCAGAAAGCTTGATGTACTGATTAGAGAGGGGGGGATGCTAAGCCTTCAAAGGAACACCAGCCACTAGCCCGAGAAATGGGGACTTGATGGAAGCATCGTGTAGAGACTACTGTGCCCCTTCAGCCTCTCCAGGGGCCTGTTTTTTCCTCTCCTTCCTTGAGAAGAACCAGAGTTAGCACAGCAATTTCTTAATCTGCAATCCCCTCCCCTTCCCTTCGATCGCTCTTGGCCTTCCAGCTTGAAGGGCTCCCCACTACCACTAAAAACATGTTCCTAACCAGAATGCCTTCAAAAAAGAGACACCCTTCCTCCGCTCCTCAAACCAAAACCCACACGCCTTTGGACTCATATGGTGATGGGAGTTGGTGGATGTGGTAATTAGGTAAAAGGCTAAGCCCAAAGGTGAACCCCTGGCAGTTGGAGCAGATCCCTGCAGGCCTCTCACACAAAGAATTCTATAAAACAAACCTGAAGAGTATGACCGACTATACCTACCTCCAGGCCCTCAAACCCCGTCCCGCCCATAACTAAAGTCAATTTCCTCCTGCAAATCCTTCACCTTAGTTGGTAGGCTTTCTTCTGGTCACCTGTTTCGGATAGCTAATGGAAAGACATCCGAAAGAACCCCGACCCAGGTCTGTGGAGCTGTGCCTAGGGCTGGGGAGACACTACTCACCTAGCAGTCTAGGAAGAATAAAAGAGGTGTGTCAGCCTCTGTCTCCGCCCACTATATTCCCACGCCTTTAGGCTGCGCCGGCCAGTGTAGGTGGGGGACCGCCGCACCCGACCAGTCGACTTTAGGGACACTGGAGAGGAGGGGCTCTCGCTCTCCCCTGAAGGTGAGAGTGGCGGGGGGGGTGGGGGGGTGAGTAGAAGCTGCCGAGAAAGATCCTTCCCCTTCTCTCCCAGCTGCCAGCCCCAGAGACACCAGGTCCTGCCTTTCTAGTCTCTGCAGCTTGTTCCCACCCCCGACCCCTCCCCTCCCCTCTCACCTGCGGGCGGGTCGCCCGCCTCCGCCCAGCCCTCTAACCCAGGAGTGGCTTCCCCTTTCCCCCGGCCGGGCGGAGTGGAGCCAGTCCAGCCATGGGTACGTGCCGGGAGGGTCAAGGGGTCGGTTCGGAGGGCACTTTGGGGCTCCCGACTCCCCGAAACGGGCGGGCGGAGGCTGGAGGAAGGCATGAAGTCCGTCTCTTGCGGAGGACCAGCTTTCCCTAGGACCTCAATTTTCCCATCTGTGAAAGGGACTCTTCAACTGTAGATGTGAGGGGTCACGTTCTCCCGGGGCTCCTCATTCCCCGGCGGCGGGGGGGGCCTTGGTCAGAGGGCTTTGGTCCCCTCATCCCTTCTTTCCCCGCAAGCAGAGGTGCTGGTACTGGAGGACTACCAGGCTCAGAGGGAGGACGAGCTGACCCTAGCCGCCGGAGACGTGCTCCGGGAAGTGAGTCAGGGATCCGCGGACGGCTGGCTGCTGGGGGAGCTGGCTGGGCGCCGTGGTCTCTTCCCCAAGCTCATCGTCCAGGTGAGAGTGAGGCCGGGCGGGGATCCGGGGGACAGCCCCGGTGACGTCCCCTCGCCTCTACTGACCCTTGGCTACTGCCTTCACCCCAGGAGATCCCGGAGAGTCTACGGGACGACGGAGGCCCCCGGAGACCCCGCTCTACGCGCCAACGTGAGGTTCAGATGGGGCCGATCTGGACGTGGGAAGCTGAAGACAGAATTCCTACCCATTGCCTACCCTAGTGGGGGGGGGGGCGGAGCAGGAGCTGGGTCGCCCTAGGCTCCCTCACCCCTCCCCAGAAGCTCCCGCGGGTCGTCATTGGCCCCCTGAACACAATGCGTTCTTGCCTTCCCAACCAATGGGGACTAGCTTGGGGCTCGGGGTGGGAGGGGCCTGGGGGAGAGGGACAGAGAAAGGGGGGCAGGGGTGTCTCCGGCCCCTCAGCCCTCCCCCTGGTCATGGACCCCCCCTACTATTGTAAGGGCTCCAGGGGCCAGGGCAGGGGATAGGAGAAGGCCTCCAGGATGGATCTCATACCCCTGACCCAAAGCTCTGCCACCCACCTCCCAGGTCAGCCCGGGGGCCCTCCAACTACCCAGCGATGGTGTAAAGTGAACTTCAGCTACAGCCCAGAGAAGCCGGACGAGCTAAAGCTCCAGGCTGGGGAGATGGTCCAGGTGCTTCGAGAGGTGAGGAGAGAACCACCAGACTTGCTTTTGGGCACAGGTTTCAGACTAGTGTTCGTGTCAGAAGTGCTGATACTCTTGGGTCTGTCTACTTGCACCATTTCTCCAGATTGAAGATGGTTGGTGGCTAGGGAAGAAGAATGGGCAACTGGGGGCCTTTCCCTCTAACTTCGTGCAAGAGCTGGACTGTAGGCCCTCTGGTGAGAGCCCCTGACCCCTGTGTGAGATGCTCAACTCATTCCCTGATGAACCCGGGCCCCCTATTCATGAATCCTTAACTTCAACTCACTGACCTCCCTGCTCCTTAGTCCCTGAATCATAATTCTTAGACCCCTGACCTGCCTGAATCCTTTACCTCCTGCCCCCCCCATTCTAGAAATGTTCAGCCTTTATCTTGTGTCCTCCCATCGGTCCCACACCTCTGTAGTTCCTCATGATCTTTCCTAGGTGCCGTGATCCCTGATGTCATCCCCAAGGCCACCGGAGTGGCCCAGTCTTGCCCAAAGGTAATGGGGGAATGGGAATGTTTGGGGGCAGAAGGGATTGAGCTTCTGGTTCTTTGGAGGAGCTGGGGAAGAGGAGACTCCATCCCTCCATACCTCCCCCTACCTCCCAGCTGACCCGGACCCAAGAAGAAACTCCCGTATACCCCAAAACAGGTGAGTCATCCCCATGGAACACCCCCCATACACCTGAACTCCTTGCCCACAGTCTCCCTCCTCTCAACCTCGACCATAGGTGGGAGGGAGGGACCCAAGAGAAGGGGGCTCCCAGGCCCATGATTGACACCCTGACCCACCACTGACCCAGCAACTGAGAGCTGTCGAGTTCTGTTTGACTATGAGCCTGAGGCACCGGATGAGCTGGCCCTGCAGAGGGGTACTGTGGTGAAAGTGTTAAGAAAGGTGAGGAGGGATTTGGGTGAGTGGACTGCTGGAGTATATTGAGCCTAGGCTGGGGGAGCCTGGCCATGGAAGACCACCACACCGCCACCATCTACCCAATCTTCTCCCAGATCACAGAGGACCCTGGCTGGTGGGAGGGGGAATTTGAAGGCAAAAGAGGAGTTTTTCCAGACAATTTTGTCCTCTTGCTGCCCCCGGTAAGTGTGGAGTCTTTCTAATGACATATATACCCTCCCTCACCCCATCTCTATGGGAAGATATAACTGGCTCTCTAATCCTACCCCCACCCCCAACACTTTTTTCTTAGATTAAGAAGCTCCCAGTCCATCGGCTGAGTCCCCAGGAATCAGGTAGTGACCTCCCTGAAGGGGAGAAGTGCCTGGCCACCCACTCCCCTTCTTGTTACTCTGAGTTCCAGACTGAGACAGAGTAGGCAGGAAGCTCCAGAAAGCCCCCTGATCACCCATGAATATGACTTGTCCCTCTCCCAGACACACACACACACACACACACACACACACACACACACACACACCTCTTACCAACAAGAGAAAGGGTCCCACTTTGCTGGTGTGTGTGCCCCCATTTTTCCTATTTCCCTACTCAGACCTGGCTGTAGGGGTAGGAGGGAGTAAGGACTCTGGGTGATTCCCACCTGTCCTCCCATCAGTGTTTGATCAAGAAAACCACGTCTCCAGTGGGAGGAAGCGAACGTCCAAGGAAACAAGAGGTAAAGGGGACATCAGGGGGAGGGTGAAGTGGGGGGCAAGAGACTATGACAGATCATGGCTTATCTCTGTGCAAAGGAGAGTAGGGATAGGGAGAGAGAGGGATAGATGGATAAACTCGCTCCTCTCCCTATTTCTTTTCCTTTCAGCTGCTAAAGAGTCTAAGAAGATGGAGTCTAAAATCACTCTGCCCCCCATCAAAAAGCTGTCCTCAGCCTCTAATAGGCCCTCCAAGCCTCGTCCCCCCACGACCAGGTATCTATCCCAAAGGGCTGAGAGAGGAGCCTGCAATGGGAGCTGGCTCTCTCCACTCCACCCCCAAGAAACAACAGCACTGGGTCTGGGCTTGAGAGACAGTAAAGTCTCAAGGACCTGAGTATATTCTAGGCCTCTGGCAGCTGGATCAGCTGGGGACAAACTGAAGAGCTCTCGAGAACCAGGAAGGGAAGGTGGTGGTGGCCGAGAAGGATTCGATGGAAGTGCAGCAGGAGTCGGACTAGGAGGAGGTGAGCCCAAGCAAGTCCTGAGTTCTTGTGAGTGACTAGTTTGAGCAGGGTCTTCAGACTGGAAACCCAAGAACCAGAGACAAGAAACAAAAGTAAAGGGTTGAGTGATAGAAGAATGAGGGACAGAAATGGAGTGGTCAGAGACGCACACTGTGGGTCAAAGGGAGGATGTGGGACATATGGGATGCCATGCAGAGAAAAGGAAGGAGCAGAGAGGAGACAGCTTGCTGAAGTGGGATATGGTTAAGGGGCTCACATTGCCTTGTCCTGCCTTTGTGACCTTGGGCAAGCTGCTCATGAGTTTCTGGAACTCATCTCTTTCCTCATTCATCAAATGGAGGGGGATGGTGTTGGACTAGATGGTCCTCTGAGGATCCTTCCAACTCCCCGAACCCATAAATCCTGCCTTTGCCTCTCACCCTTGTGACCATGAACTAGCCAGTTAACTCTTCTCTTTCTCCATCTGTAAGAATGGGAGAAAATAACTTGTAGAACCTCCCTGCCTCTCAAATGAGATAATGCAGCACAACCTCGAGTGTTTGCTCTGAATGTCACCTATTGCTGTTCGAGCTGAGACTCTGTATTAGAGACGATAAAACTTCTCTAGGTATCCAAGGAATCTCCCTGTCTTGTCTCCCTGCAGTGACCATCTCTCTGACTTTGCCTGTTCCAGGCAAAAGCAGTGACAGAAACAATGATGGCGTCAATGACTCCAAGACGGCTCGGTCAAAGCCTCAGGGTCGATATCCCCCCAGATTCGACCAGACCCCCACTCCTGTGAGATTCCCCAGACCCCTAGATTGCCCCAACTACCATCACCACCCTGAAGAGAGGACAGGGCAGGGCTGGAGATTGCCTGGAGGTCCATAAGGGGGTGTGGCTGGTGGGACATCTGGCCCACCAGGTGGGTAGAAGGTGGTAGGTGGCAAGAGAAAGTTCTAGGGAGACCAGGACTTAGCTACTTCTAACCTTTCCCAGGATGGAGTGGCCCCCACCCCCACCCCAGCTTCCTGTCAAAACCCTGACTTGTCTTTACTATTCTAGGACCAGGGCTTTCCCTTTCCCTCCCTTCTAACCTCCCTTCTTCCAGGGTCAAGAGGAGGAGAAACCCAGTTTGACAAAGAGCCAGCCTCCCAAGACCAAACAGCAGGCCTCAGATAAAGCTGTTTCTCGGGATAAATCATCCCACGAGAAGGCACCTTCCCGGGAGAAGAAACACAATGAAAAGACTGCCAATCGAGACAAAACCCACTCCGAGGACAAACCCTTCCCCCTTGACAAGACCTTGAGGAAGATCTCCGGGGACAAAGAAGAGGACAAGAAGGCCTCGAGCCGGCAGCCATCCACAGACAAGGACAAGACCTCAGCCAACCCCCTGTCTGTGGACAAACCAGATTCTCCAGGCAAACTCTCCTCAGAAAAACCATCCCAAGACAAATCGGCCTTGTCAGAGACACTGCTGTCAGACTCTCAGGCAGCCACAGGCGCAGCCAGCTTTGACCAGTCAGTGGACAAAGAGGAGATGCCCGAGATCACCCTGAGTGGCTTGTCAGAGCGCATGGATGAGATGGAGATTGAAGTCGCTTCTCTGAAGGGGAGGTTGGCACTTCTGGTGTCACAGCAGGAGTGAGTGTCTGTGAGACTGGGTGGGAAGGAGGGCAAGAGAGGAATGAGGGGGTGGGGGGCAGAAGTGAGAGAGAAAAGGAGGTGGGGTAGGGGGAGGTTGCACCGTGAAGAGGGAAACCTCCCCCCCTTTATTTGGGGTCAGCAGACCTGGGTTTGAATTTCAGCTCTGCCATGTTTCCTTGATTGTGTCATTGTCTCTGGGCCTTGATTTCCGCATCTGTGAAATAAGGGGGAGGAAAGAGATGGCACCTTCCTGGTCTGGATCCAGAGTTGTGGGACGGGTTAGTGAAGGCTGGGGTTGAGCTTGGCCGTTGTCTACAGAAAGGACCTGGCAGAGATCCAGGAGCAGCTGAGAACTGAGCAGGAGAAGAGACTGGAGCTGCAGGTAAGGGGGATGAAGGGAGTCCCAGAGTGGGAAGAAGAGTCCTCTAAAGGGGCACTGAAAACCTCAGGCTGGCATCACTTCTTCCAGTCGGGTCTTTGGATTCCTGAGCATAGAGGAGGGAAAAAGAGACCTTTTGGGACGGTGGTGGAGGCGAGATCTTTCGAGGGTCGGGTCCGTTGGGGAGGGGAGGCCTGTTGGGGAGGGGCCTTCCTCATTTTCTCTTTTCCCTACCCGAGGCTAAGTTCGAGATGCTGAAATCAAAGACAAACCTGGTGTAGAGCCGGACTTGTTCTTGCCCACGGACACAGGCTGCGCCTTTTCCCCCTTCCTGAGGGACCGCCCCGCCCCTTCCCCGTGGGGGGAGAGCCTCAGGCATCCGCCCCACACGCGTTCCCCCCTTCGGGGCTTTGCGGGTGAGGGTATGGGAGTTGTGGCTGAGCCCCCCCCACCCCCAACTCCCCGCGTGAGATGGGCCGGGGCTCTGCGCCCCGCCCTGAGGACTCCTCGGCCCCGTCTTAACCGCCCCCATGCCGGACGCCCCCCCTTTGTCAAAAACAGTGTAATAAAATTGTATTTGTAATGGCGCCTCTGAAGGGCGGGGCTAGTTGGGGAGGGGGCGAGGCTTTCTTTGCTGGCTCTGGCCTCAGGTGGGCGTGTCTTATTGTCCCCCTCTTCTCAGCCGACGGGCACATCTGGCGAACATGTGGTTTCTATTAGCGCCAGGGCCGCAGGGCTATTTTTATCCGCCCGGACGTGGCTGGCCAGGGAGGGACTGGCCAGGCCTGGCACGTGGGAAGCGGCTCCGCCTCCTCCAGGGGGCCGAAGGGGGTTCGTGGGGCCTAGGCCTGCTTCGGCCCTCCCCCAAACCCGGACACCGAAGTCCTGCCCAGAACACATATGGAAAGGCCCGGGAGAGACAGTTATACATATTCCTCACACAGTAAACGCGACTGGCCCCCAACCCCAACACAGAATTGCAGGAACTCAGCCCTCAACTCCACAACCCTCGCTGCCAGACCTAATCCACGCAGGTCCACTTTGCCCACCCCCCCAGACATCCCAAGCTTTCTTCAGAAGCCCGAACAACCTTCACTGCATCAGCACACATCACCCCTTTTCCCTTACGGGCAAGGACGTTAACTCCGAGGCTTTAGATACAACTTCACAAACCCAATGAAGACACAATCACACGGCAGGCAGTCACGCTACATATAGCTAATCTTAGCCAAGCCCTCAAGGTCAGTGTCCTCCCAAAGCCTGGGAAGGAAGGCGGAAATGGGGGCGTGGTAGAAAAGGAACAAAACATTTTTCTTAGGGAGGTCTGCTGAGTGGGTTTGGGGTGGGAGGGGGAGGGAGGTCTGTGGGAGGAAGGCCACATTCTCGGGTGCTCGAGAGCTACTGGGGGCATGTCCCCTTTCAGCTTTCCAGTCCAGGCTCCCAAACGCCCAAGGAAAGGCCAGGGGTCCCCTTTCTGGGGAGCCATTTGAATTCCTACTCTCCCCAAGTAAGAGGTAAGAAAAACAGTTTAGGAACTGACCCCAATATGCTCCCTCTCAACCTGAAGTTCAGCTATAAAGTTTCCTCTATTCTGTAGGGGGGGGGCATGCATGAAGAGGACAGAGGTTAAGAGCTGATGAGGCAGTTTTCATTGGTCACCTCCTTAAAGCTCCCAAGGCAGAGAGACTCTTCTTCCTCCTGTCCCTACTCCTTGGGATCCATTAAGGGAATTGAAGGGCTCATTCTCCATGAGGGAGTTCAGCCTTAGCACCATGGAAGAGAATCGATACAGTCTAGAGGCCTAGAGGAGCAGGAGGGAGTCCTCCCCTAGCCTCGAAGGGAAAATTGGCTCATTTGCAAGTACTGCAGTCCCCGGAGTCCCTTGCAGGTGGGGAGGCCCCGTCAATAATAATGAACCCTGCCCACGGTGCCGGTGCCAGTGCCAAGGAGGTCGGGCTGCCCAGTACGCCAGATTTCCCGAAGGATCCGCTCCCTCTCCTCCAGCCGCTGGGCTCGTTCTAGCTCCTCCGCAGAGGTGAAGACATTAACACTGAGGGGACTGTCCATCTCCGGAGTCAGTTCTGGGCCTGATCCAGCATCATCAGGGCCCAGCCGGGTCATCGTGTCGGTCTCATCCTCATCATCGTCCTCATCCCCATCTGGGAGGTCTCCTCGGGAGATTTTTTGGGAACCTTTTCTGGAAGGCCTAGGGTGGGGTCGGCAGGAGATTCGGATGACCAGCAAGCAGAGGGTCAGCAAGAGCCCAAAGCATATGCCCAGAACAAAGTAGAGGCCAAAACTCTCAGGATGATCTGGAAAAATTAGGGGTTGGCAAGATCAGACTGGGGCCATCAGGCATGGGCCAGTCAGGCAGCTAGTCCCCTCCCACTGCCCAACTCTGCACCGGCCCAGGGTCACCCTGACAGCTGGTGATTCCAGAAGCTCCGATATCCAGGTTTGCTGGTATCTGGGAATTCTGGCTTCACGATCAGTGAAGATCTCTAGTCTTCAAATGGCGGATTACCTAGGGTCCATCAGGGGCTCTGAAGTAAGGGCAGCTGGGTCAGGAGTTAAGAAGCCCTCGTTATACCCAACACTCACCTCGGATGTATGCGTAGGCTGCCAGGCTATTACTGAGAAGTTCCATGTCCCGTTTCCGGGCCTCCATGTTTCTTCTGAGGAGGGTAGAGGGTGGAAGGCTCTTGAATAGGTCTATAGGGTCAAAGACTGAGGGTCAAGATGCCTGCATTGCTCTTGAATTGGGAGGAGAGGGGGTGTGGAATCCGGAAGTCTGGTTCTCAATCCCGACGCTCAACTCTTTTCCAGAATTTAGGGATAACTTGGGCTTTCTGACTCCATCTCTCCTTCAAAATCCCAGAGTAACCCAGGCATTCTGACCTCATCCCCTCCCCCTCGTTCTGAATAACCCTCTCCGCTCACATTGAAAGCCACTCCCTATGAGGCAGGGAGAGCCGTCAGGCTGCCCCGCTCCAAACTACAGATAACTTAGGTCTCCATTTCCATAGAGGACTGGACCAAGGAAAGACTAGTCTAGTCTCAGCTCGCCTCAAGATCCGCCAAATTCCCACGTCTCTTGGATCACTCCTGCAGGGCTGAGGCTGAAAGTGGGGGATGGGGAAAGGGTTGTTGAGAGGGTCTATGAGGCCTGGGTCATTAGGGGGGTGGGGCGCTTTAAGGAAGGGGGCTAATTTAAAGATTGGGGGCTGTCCTTAGGGCATCTTCTTGGGAGACTGGGATGGGGGAAGGCATAATGGGGCCATCTGAGGTGGAGGATTTTGGTTTTTTTTTTCCCCCGGAGGGATAGTAAAAAAGTCTAGACTAGGGGCTGCCCTCCAGGAATCCTTTCGGGTTGAACATAGTGCCTCAACCCCTCCCTGCTGGGTAGCCGGCACACCCCGCAGACCCTGCCCTTTTAGGCCGGTGTGGGGATCCAGGATTCCGGGGCCCCAGGATCCCCCTCACTCACCGGCGCAGCTCAGCAGCTCCAACCACAGCTTCAGCTCAGGGAGCGCCCCCCGACCTGCCCAGCGCCTCCATGGCGGGAAAGGGACAGAGGAAGTTCTGTCCGCCCCGTCCGGCAGTGGTTAGGCAGTCCTGGGGGCGCTGGAGCCGCTGTCCGGCCGCCAACGGAGAGGACGGAAAGTTTCCTCCGAGGAAGGAGGAGGGCCCAGGAGGGGTAGGGAGGAAAGGAAGAGGGGGGGAGGGAGGGGAGAGCGCCCCCGCCCCGCCCCCCACCCCCACCCCCAGCACAGGAAACTGGCTTTTGGAGAACCCAGGCGGCCCTGGAGAGGAACGGAGGGAGGGAGGAAAGGGGAGTGTCTGCCGAGCTTTGGCCAGTCCCATCTCTTTATCACCGTCCCCGGGGTCTTGCAGTTCTCATTCGAGACCCGTCCTCACTGCATGGCGAAACTCTAGACCTTCGAAAGCTCCAGACCACGCTCCTCTCCGCCCCATCAGGCTCCCGTCCACTCGGAACCCCTCCGAGTCTCTCCCCAGCTCAGAGCTCCCATCGGTCTTTTAAGCACCAGAAATCCTCAGCCCCCTTCTTCCGCCCGCTTCTCGATGTATCCCCATCCCCGCAGACCCTACCCTTCCATTAAACTTCAGCACTCCCAAGTCCCAGAGCGTCTCTGACCCTAAGAACCGCCAAGCCCGACTTCATTCCATCAAACTTCAGAAGCCCCCATCCCCAGCCTCATCTCTCCTGCGTTCAATTTGCCCCCCCAAACCAGACAGCTTCCATGCCATCACCCCCACCTCAGTGTCCCCAAGTCCCATCCAGCCCTTCCAAAACCTCTGGTCCCACTTTGGAGCTTGGGCATCCCCATCGGACAGTTTATTGAGGGAGTGAGCCTCAGATGCCAGGCCAAGGGGAGCTAGGCACTAACAATGTAACAGCAAAGGGGAATTCTCCCTCTCCTTCCCCGCGCCGAACGTCTGGAATCTGGGTGCGGAGCAGTAGAGGGCAAGGGGAGGCAAGGGTCAGGGGCCCAGCAGGAGGCCTGTTCAGGTTGGGGGGTGGGGGGAGTCGGGAATGTGTCTGCCTGGCTGAGCCTGGGCCAGTCTGGGGTTAATGATTGCTGGATTCCATTCCTAAGGCTGCTGGAGAGCTGCAGGCTATGTCTGTGTGCGCATGGGTGAGTGTGTAAATGTGTGTGAGCTTGTTTAGGACAGCAAGTTCTTGTGCACACATCTGCATTAATGTGCTTGCTAGTTTGGGGTGCATTTGCATCTAACTTCTGTCCACATGCACATGAATCATGGAGAGTTCCAACTTAGCCCCCCAGCCTATGGGGGTGGTGTCCTTCCGTGTGTGTGGAACTCCCAGGCGGGTGGATGGCCCACTGGGTTGGACGGAATGGGGCTCACAGAAGGGGAGAGAGGAATGGAGGAAATTGTTGACATAGCCGAGGCTCCCTGTAGGCCCCCAGCTCTGCCCTGAGTGGGGGCCCCTTCCCTGCCTCTGCCCAGCCCCCCCTCAGAGATGGGGTCATGTTAGGGGGAGGCTTGGTTAGGGGCTGGGGAGGACTTCCTTGGTGTGCTCATCTAAGTAATCTCACCTCAAAGCAGTGAGAAAGACACAGCCAAGAAGTACAGACAAGGATGAGCTGGGGGCCAGCTGACCTAGGCCCCTTCCACCTCAGGCACCAGGAATGAATTCGGGCGCAGCCCAGGATATTTAGGACCCAGGCCTCCAGGCCTCCCAGGCCAGAGTTCTGTCTCCTGTCTCCCCCTCTCTGCACAGGGTTAGTTACTCAGAGACCTGGAGTACAAGACCCTAGTCACTCTCTCAGGACCTCACTTTTCCCATCTGTAAAATGGGGGGGAGGGGGGCGGGTTTGGACTGGGTTTCTTCTAAAAATCCCCTCCGATCCTAATACTGTGTTTCTATGAGCCTAACAGGATAACCGGTGATGGGTCTGAGATAGTCTCCAAATTAGAGACTGAATAAAACAAGCATAAAAAAGCCCTGACCTTGGGAGTCTGGCTTCCCAACTCCATGGTGATCAACGACCCTCATTATGGGGAGCATCCTCTCCCGTGAGCTTAACACTCCCTGCCATTCCTTCTCCTCCCTTCCTTTTGTTTCTAAATCCCCACCACAAAAATTACTCCCCAGATTCAAACAGTAACATACTGGAGAAAGCAGTATTAAATAAAAACAAGCATTTATTAATTGCCTACTGTGTACTAAGGTACTAAGCACTACCAGTGTCCTATCACTTGATCCTCATGATGGCCGTGGGACGTAGGCGCTGTTCTGATCGGTGTTTCACAGTGGAGGGAACTGAGCCAGACCTGGTATGTGGTTTGCCCAGGGTCTTACAGCCAGTAACTGAGACTTGATTTAAAGTCAGGTCTTCCTGACTCTGGGCTCAGGGCTCTATTATCTACTGCATGGCCATGTAGCTGGGGATCAATCACTTCATGATGTGAAAGGATAAATAGTGTCTGGAGGAGAGAAGTCAGGACTACACGTCCTAATGGCATTTGAGTTTTATCAGAGAAATGAGTGGTGTCCTTGGAGAAGGGAGATGTGCAGGGCCTGGTGGTCAGGAGATTGCTGGATTTATCTTGTATGACCCAGGGTCTGTCATTTTCTCTCTCTGGCCCTCAGTTTTCTCTGTACACTGAGGGTCTGACAATGACCTCCGAGCTCCCTTATTATGTAATTACAGATCTTCTGACCCTCCTTTATCCTTCCCACTCTCTGAGCCTTTAGAGTGAAGAATTTTCTGGTGGGTCCGAATTACAGCCAGTCTCCTGGACTTTATGAGACACTCAGTGGAACCAAGGCAGTTAAAGAGATGGTGGACATTCAGAGAAAGGGCCACAGCAGATGCCCAGGCACCCAGGGGCCAGCCACCAAAGATGGAGACAGGCAGAAAAAGCCGACAAGCTGGAGCCCCCAAATCTGGCTACAGCTGGCTGGGCCCCCTCAAGGTGGGCAGGCCTGAGTTGGGGATTGGGAAGGGCGCTGAGAACACAGCCAGGGTCTCCTCAAATATTCACAGATCCTACAAATAACCTCTGTAAGCAGGGAGAGATTCCATAATGATGGGGCTGTGCTAACTGTGACTGAATGCTTGCTCTCTGGCCTTACAGTCACAGATTCTATACAATGGATCACATTTTTGCAAACAGTGATGGGCTTCAACATCTGTAGACTCTCTACAAACAGAGTCTGAGAACAGTGGCCAAGGCCCCTACACAAGGACAATCTATGCACCATGCTTGCAGTTAAGCTTTTTAGCCCTATCAAAGAATCACTGAATTTTGTTGCTGGATGGAATCTCAGGTATATATTTCACATATATATGTATGTATGTGTGTATATATATATATATATATATATATATATATATATATATATATATATATATATATATATATATGAAAGATTTGGGCATTTGCAGCAGCTCCAAAGGAAGGTTTATTATGTGTGTATAGACACATTCATGTGCACACATACATACACATATATTTACACATGTTTGGGGATGTTATTAAGTAAGAAGACCAATGACCACCCGCTGCTTCTCCAGATCACTATTTTCTAGTCACATCTGGTAAGTGGAGCAAAGGCCACATGTGCCAAGTCTCCCTATGATCAGTGTTTAGGAATGTCTGTAGAGATCTCATGGCTAGGCATGTATCCCAAGGAGGTCAAAGACAAAAAGGCTGCCTGGACACCAAAAATACTCAAAGCAGCAGGTTTTGTTTTGTGGCAGCAGAAACCTGAAAACAAAGCAGCTGTCCATCTGCTGGGAAATCGTTAAATTGTAGAACATGAAGGCAATGTCTTATGATGTAAATAACAACGAATAAGAAGAACACAGAGAAGCATGAGAAGATTTAGATAAATTGATGCAAAATGAACTAAGATCACAGATCGAGAGCTATAAAGGATATTGGAAATTACCTGGTCCAAACCTCATTTGACACAAAGAAAAGTGGGACCTAAGAAGGTACACCTGTGAAGAGGAAGAAGGGATATATTGAGGAAATATAAGTGGCATAAAGATATTAAATTTTTTTTTTTTAGAAAACAAGGCTGGGAATGAGCAGCCAAATCTGGGAAATGGCCTTTTGCCTTTGGGATACTTGAGGGGGTCTTTCCTTTAAGGAGTCTGCTTTCCATAAGTTCACACTCCTTTGAGGAGAAGTTGGACAGACCATCCCCAGATATGTGCCTTTTTATATGCAAGTGGGTGTAAATCTAGGAAGGAGTATGTTTGAACGTCTATCATAATTTCTCATTTAGAGTCACAGACCTGGAAGGGACCTTAGAAATTAATCTGGGGCAGCTATGTGGCACAGTGGACAGAGCACCAGCCCTGGAGTCAAGAGGACCAGAGTTCAGATGTGGCCTCAGACATTTAGTAGATGAGTGACCAAGTCATTCAACCCCAATTGCTTCCACACTCTCCCCCTCCAAAAGAAATCAATGAGTCTGAACCCTTCATTTATAGATGAAGACACTAAGGTACAGAGAGGGGAAGAATCTTGTCCAAGGTCACACAGCTAATATTGAAGGTCTTGCATTTGGTCCTGTAGGGGATACAAAGATACACAAGATAGTCTTTGTTGGCAAAGCCTGTCTCCATGTGTAGAATCTAACTGTGGAGTTTGTCACTCTTTGCAGTCTAATATTGCAGAATATGTCTCCATTTGTAATGCTCGTCTTGACAGAATCTGTGCGGAGCCTTCAGCATGCCCCATCTAGAGTGAGACAGCAAAGAACATGAGATTAGGCTGCAGAGAGAAGGTGGCATCATACGGTGGAAAGCGGACTCAAGTACTAGGTTATGGAGACCTTATCACGAGGGTAACAGGGATCCCCTGAAGGATTTGGATTATTGGAGCTCTGTTAGGGATGGTAAGTTTGGCAGTATGTACAGAATGGATGGGAGCAGTGGGGATGTCTTAGAAGACTATTAGAATAGCCCAGGCAGAGATAATGAGGGTATTGATTTAAGGCTGCCCAGGGGATGGGCAGGAGAGGGGGGTGTCTGTGGGGCTCTGTGCTGAGAAAGGGACTGGTCTAACAGTTCAGCAGGCTCAATCTGGCTGGCAGCAACAGAAGGAAGCCCCCGGGGCCTGGAGCAGAGGGTCGGCCTGGTCAGCTCCCTGATCCTAACTTTGCTTCCCCAGATGGCCTGTCTGGGTGCCTGCCCTCATTTCTCCCCAGCTGAGACAGTGGGGAGGTGATTGCTCTCTCTGATCTCTGGCTCCCAGGCAGGATGGCATGGGGGCAGGTGATGGACATGGGCTAAGGCTCTCCTCTGGTCTTGGGCTTCTAGGCAGAGAGACTGCTCGGCCCATGCGTCCTGTGGATGGGAGCGGATGTCTGCAACTGCTCCTCCAGCTGCACTCCATCTGTTGCCCCCGCCTGGCTGAGGCTCCAGGGGCAGAGAGAGCCAGCTGGAGGAGGCGAGGGGGGCAAGCTGCTCATCCTCGAAACTTAGTGGGGCAGGGCCCAAAGGTCATTAACCCAGGGAGCCCCCCCCACTTAATCTGGTGTGTTTCCCTAAGGCCTCAGAATTCACATCTCCAGGGCAACCATCCCCAGGCTGGCCAAGCAGGGAGGAGGCATCCAGGCCCAGGCTTGGCCTCAGCAGCCACACTGCCGCAGTCACACTTGGGGAGCAATTCCCTTGCCCTGAAGGGACCCCAGAAGCAGTTCTGGGAAGGGACAGGGCTGGAGTGGTCAGGGCAGCTCAGGGTGAGGCCAGGACCGGGCCTGGGGCTGAAGGGGCTCGCTCCTCCCCTTTCCGGGGTTTTCGCTGCCCTCTGGTGTCCAAGCCTGCACACCACAGCCTGATGGAATGGCCATTCCTGGGCCGCTGGAGGCCAAGGTGGACTAGACCCTCCGACCCGGTGCAAAAACCCAGGTGTCCGAGAGGGAGCACAACGTCATAAGGCCGGCAGGGTGGCAAGAAGTGACACACAAGCCAGGGTGGTTCTACATTAGGAAATTTTATTGCAGACATGCAGGAATAGTTCTGATGTAGTACAAAAATAGGTCTTTATACAAATTTTTTTGTGACTTTTACATTTTGTTTCTTTACAATCGGCCTTCTCTTCAGCATGTCATTTCACTAACGCCGAAACAAGCAGCTCAGAAACGGATGTCGTCTCCTGTGCCCAGCGCGGCACTGCTCAGTCCATAGCCCTGCAGGGCCACCTCCAGGCCCGTCCTCCCTCCTCTGCCGTTATATAAACCTGGGCTCATCATCTGTCGACTAACCATGGACAGGAAGATTCAGTATGATACAACTCTGCAGAGTCCCCAGAATATTGCTTTGAAAAGGAGGGGAAAAACACCAATCACCAAGACACAGGCCTCTTCTAGGAAGGCTGCTGAAGGAGATGCCACCCGAAGAGCAGGCGGAGGTGAGGCGGGTCGTAGGGACCCGGGCCGCCTGTGCCAAGGCTAGTGCTGGGGACCATCCAATGCTTCTGGGGGTTTGGCCATGCCTGAGGGGCCGCACCCTGCTCCAGGAGGGGAGGAGGGACCCCACATCAGCCACCACTCGACACTGGACTCATGGATTGTGATTCTACTCCATTTAGAGCTTTTTTTTTTTCATTAAAAATAAATATAAAAAACAAGACTCTTCCCCCCCAGCACCCCTCTTCCCAATGCTGGGCTGGGTCTGCACTGGTGCTGGCAGCCTGGACATCCCCTCTCCCTGCAGCCTTTTAGAGGCAGAACGTGTTGCTTAGTGCTGAGGGGTTAAGTGCTTGACACATCGAGATGTCTGTGTGAGCTAGGAGGGCTCACACACATGAAGAAAACACAGGACATGGAACAGACACAGAGCTCTCCCCAAAAAACTAACCAAGCTAACAAAGGGCCAGGAGAGTGAGACTCCGGCTGGGCTCAGGGCCAGCTGCCCCCTCCCCAGCCCACAAAGTGTGTAGCCCCTGCTAACTTGCTGGCAAGAGTTGGCCCCATTTTTTCCAGATGGGGAAACTGAGGCACAAAGAGGTTTGGTAACTTGCCCAAGGTCACTCACAGTGAGTCAGCATGGGGGAAACCAGGGATAAGGGAGAGAAACATGGGCAGCCTCAGATTTTCCTTCCTTCTGCACTGCCTTTGGGAGGGGTGGCTCATAGGGACCCTTCAAATTACAACTGTAGAAATGGGGACACTATGAACTAGTCTAGGGACCTGTCAGCCACAGGAACCCGTCTTCTCACTGGGGGGAAGGGGGAGGGAAGAAGGAACAGAAAAGCCAACCCCATAATGGGGATGTCTGAGCGAGAGCTGAGGGCCGGCCCTGAGCATCAGCCTCCCAGACACCAACTGTGCCAATGTGGGGGCTACTGGGCCTCCCCTGGGCCAGAGGGTATTAGGTGAGAATGAGGCAGTGCTCTGAGGAAGCCTCAGAAGAGAGGAGGCTTTGGGGGAAGAACAGTATATCTGGCAAGACAGGCATCCAGGTCACAACAAGAGGCTCAGAAAGGGAAAAAAGGATGTATGCTGTTCTAAGCTCCAGGGGCCGCCTCCTGCCTCCTCCCCAAGACCTCTCCCCAGGGGATGCCAGGGGCACCTGTGGGGCCACCGATGCTAGCCACATCTACCGAGGAAAAACATAACAGCAGAGACAGCAGACTGCCCCCCATCGCCCGGCCAAAATCGCAAATTGGCTGTTCTGAGGAATGTCTTTCACATTGTAAGTCATATATTAGATCTCTGTGTACCACAATGAGTGTAAAGATGGGAAATCAGAAGTAATGCAAGTGTACGGCACCTCAGATAAGCTGTGAAAAAAAGAGCAAAACCAATAGTGTCAAAGACTGTTTTTAAAAAGAAAATCAGCCCTGTAAGAGGGTAGCCAAAGTGAGAGGCAGAGGGGGCGCTGGCGGGGGCCCTGGTGGCCTCCCTTCACCAGCATCCCTCTCTCCTCTGGCAAGTCTGAATGTCTGTTGGGGTGTAGGCTGGACAACTGGCTATGCCCCCAAGAACTGGTGGGCTTGGGGAATGGGGCCCAGGCCAAGCCATGGAGAAGGTGGAAAGAAACTAGCTCCTTTCAGTAAAAAAATAAATAAATATTTTGGAACCAGGTTTAAGAGGCGGCAAAGGTTTCTTGAAGCTTAGGGAAGTCAGGGTGGGGAAAGGGGGGGGAGGGATTCAGGGAGGAGGGAGAAACAGGCTTTAAGAAACAGTGAAATTGCTCAAACTCCCACCACTCAGCTTATTCAAACCCCCTGGAGCAGCACTCCTGAGCCCAAGTCGGCCCATCCTGCCAGGAGAGGGGCCCAGGACTCTCTCCAGGGTCACTCGATCCAGAGCCAGCGTGTTGGTTAAAAAGACAGAGGTAGATTAAAAAGTCATGATTAAAAGCAGATTAGTTGTCTAGGCTTTTCAGATTAAAAAACAAACAGCCGATGGATCATTCCAGACACTAGCAGAGTGTGTTGCTCTGGAGAAAGTGGCCTCCCTCCAAGGGGCTACTGGTGGTGCCTCGGGAGAGCCGAGGTCACCTGCTGGGCCCTGGGGGCGGGGTAGCTATTGCTGTTGCTGGAGGACGGGCAGTGCCCCTCACTATTTCCGGAGGTAGCGCTGCGCCAGGATGGCGGCATCCAGGGGGTTCATGGGCTGGGCGTCCCGGCCCAGCCGCCGCACAGGGGGCACACTCCCGAACTGCCGCTTCTGCAGGAAGCTCCTGGCCTCGTGGTGCAGGGTGCTCTTCTCCTCGGCCAAAAGCAGCTGCTGCCGCATGTACTTCTCAAACTCGTACTGGGAACACTCCTCAGTCACCTTGGCCTGATCAGGAAAGAAGAAAGGGTCCGTCCTCATTAAACTGATCCAATCTGTCGGAATGGTGTGCCTCCCCCAGGGCTGACCGGGCGGCACAACGGGGACTGCGTCCCTCCAGCCCCTCCAGCCCCTCTTCCAGGCTGGCAGAGACTTCAGAGTTCACTTTGTGCAAGTGACTTATTTCAGAAGAGGAGAATAAGGCCCAGGAATGGAAAAGATCTTGCTGAGTCCAAGGCAGAGCCCAGGCCGGGTCTCCCAGCTCTCCTGTCCTATCTCCTTCTCTAGAACATTAGGGATCAGGAGGAGAGACGGCACTAGGAGCTCTGTTGCTTCCCTTCTCTTTCCAAGGAATGCCAAAGGAGGATAGCCCTGGCCTGGATTCTGTCCTCTCAGGACACATAGAGAAAAGGCCAGGCCTTTCTGTCAGCCCAGCAGCTGGCTGGACACGCATCCTCCCTGGGAGGATTCTTTGAACCCAGTGACCCCAGGATGCCGGGGGAAGTGGTCAGCTCTCCCTTATCCACAAACAGGCAGCATGGAGCCAGAGCTCCCCGTCTCCGGCCCAGGTCACAGCAGTGTGGCTTGGCTGGAAGGGCAGGGCCAGGTGGGGGGCAGGGTGAGGGGAGTCAGCCTGATCTAGCCTCTCTGACTTAGGCTATGGGGAGGGGGGAACATGGAGCACTCACCCACACAATGCCTGCTGGCCCTACCTGCCCTTGCCCAACCATCAAGGCGAGGCCTGGGCCTGGCTGAACTAGAAGATCCTGAGCCTATTCTGTGCACCTCCAAACCACAACAAATGTGCTGGGAGCAGAGCTTTCCCCCAGTAAGAGGTGACAAGGGAGAGGACAGGCCAAAATGAATCATTCAAAGGATGAACAGCAGGAAGGGTTAGTGGAAGCTCAGTGAGTCAGAGAGAAAGCTTTCAGAGCCCAACAAAGACAGCTGGGAACAAGCCAGGTGAGATGGCAGGGCTGGCCCTGGAAGCCCGGGCTGCGTCCCTGGGGTCACTGGCAGAGGGCAGGAAGGGGGAGGGGGCTGGGAGCACCACCCCTCAGAATGCAATCCCAGGCCACAGAAGCATCTGAATCCGACAGCTTTTACACAGGAGGAAAATGTGGCCAAGACAGGACAGGAGCTTCTCCCTGGCCATGCCCTCCTAACTCTAAGTCTGCAGGTAGCTCAGGGAACACAAGGGAGAGTGGCTGCCAGGCAGGTGCCCCCTGCCTCCATGACTCCAAGCCTGGCTTTTAATGAGAGTCCAGAAGGCAAACCTGCAGGCTCTGCCCGATAAAGTCCTGCCCTCTGCCCTTCCCTTCACCCCAGCCCCCCAGCTACCTGCCAGGCCAGGCCTGGCTCCTCACCTCCTGGGAGCTGTCTGGGCTGTTCATCTGGTCATCAATATCTGGAACCACTTGCAAAGGTCCACTGAGTGAAGACACAGACTGCCTACAGGGAAGAAGATACCACGTCAGTGCTTCCCTCCCTGCCCCCTGCCATCCTGCAATAATGCCTAATGGACTAGGGGGCAGAATGTGTCTCTTCACACCCAAGGAGCTCAAAGCTGGAGGAGACCGCCTGAAGTCATCTCATTCAAAGTCTGTCTGAAGAACGCCTCTTCTCTGCACACCTCAGGGGATGGGGAGCTCACTACCAGCCTGAATGCTAGAAAACTCTTTGTATGATGTACTGAGCTGAAGTTATCCTGTCCCCTATTCTTTCAATTTGCTCCTAGTTTTGCAAAAACACAAGGCTAATCCTCCTTCCACAACAGGACCCTTCAAAGACTGAAAGGGTCATCATGCCTCCTGATCTTTTTTTCTCCATGAACAACAAACACCCCCAGCTTCTTCTGCAGGCCCTCCTCCCAGGTGGACATCAGATGGGGCTGGAGCAGGCTAGAGCACAACACCTCAGCTCACCCTGGGCAGGGGAGGCTCCAAGCCGAAGCACCCCATGTTGACTGCTCTCAATTACCCAGATTTTGTACCATGGAAGAATGTTTCTTCCCTTTGAGACAAAAGAGTCCTTCACATCACAGACACCCTAAAGCAGTGTTTCTCAACCTTCCTAATGCCGCGACCCTTTAATACAGTTCCTCATGCGGTGGTGACCCCCAACCATAAAATTATTTTCATTGCTACTTCATAACTGTAATTTTGCTACTGTTATGAATCTTAATGTAAAAATCTGATATGCAGGATGTATTTTCATTGTTACAAATTGAACGTAACCCACAGGTTGAGAACTGCTGCCCTAAAGCCTCATTTACATCTGAATGCACATGGCTGCTCAGCACCAGGGATGAAAACTGGAATGAGAAAAGGCACCTCAGTGCTTGGGCAGAGCAGTGTAGGAAGCGCTGCCCTTGGGTCCCAGGGCCCAGGATTCCCTGGTGTGTGCCCCAATCTACTCACCAAGAGGCGATGATGGCACTGAGAGATTCTAGCACCTCTGGAGCTGCCAGGCGCTGCTGGGGGTCAAGGACTAGCAGCTTTCGGATGAGACACACGGTATTCTCAGAAACCCGGCCATCCCTGCCCCAGAGAGAGGAAAGCAAAGAGAGGGCGTTTGAGTGGGGGCTCAGCACCTGGGACAATGCAGTGCTGATGGGCTGCTTGGTGAGGCCAGCAAGAGCAAGAGGGGAGAATGCTGAGTGTGGTCGGGAGGGCAGGCAGAGGCTTTGCTCAGGCTCAAAAAGCCGTCAACAAACTACTGCCTTCTCCATGTGAGCTGCTGCTTTGGGGTTACCCAACCCTGCCTTGTCTCCAGGGCCAAGACAACACTGGCTCTCCTGGCAATCTTTCCCTAGCCTTCACTATAGCACCCCTGTGACAAGTCCCCAGGTCCCAGGCAGTGGGCGCCAGCGGGATGGCACGACTCACTCTGGGATTGTGTACTCGGCAGCTTTGATTTTTCGGAAGAGCTCCTGAGGGATGCTGTCGTAGAAGGGGAACTGCCCATACAGCATGGTGAAGAGCACCACTCCCAGTGCCCACATGTCGCTGGGTTTCCCTCGGTATGGACGACCTGAAGGAAGAGAAAAGAGACAAGGCCCTTCTGTTCAGCACTTCTCAGGCCTCTTGCCTTCATCCACCCTGCCACAAGGCTCACTCTTCCCATTCCCACTGGAGGATAGCCTAGCCATCTTACAAGGTTCCTCCTTCAGGCAGCCTTCCTTTATCTGTCATTCATTCATTCATTCATTCCTTCAGTGCCTACAAGGTAACAATGCACTGTGCAAGGTGCTAAGGAGAGAAAGATAAATAAGATACAGCCACCACTCTGGTGGGACTTCCAGTCAGGGTAATGAGATCTATACATAATCAACAGAATGCAAATTAGACCACAAGCAGCTGAAAGACCCATCTATGACTAAATCAGAGGATAAAAGCTCCCTTGACTTCAGGGACCAGGGAAGGTTTCAAGGAGAAGACAGCATTTGGGCTGAGAAAGATGGATGGAGAAGTCCTGAACAGGCTGAGAAAGAAGGAAGACAATGACGTTCTAATGGAAAGGAATACCCTCAGGGGAAAGGTCAGGAAGCAGTAAGCCCCCCCTTAGATGGGGCAGCCAAAGAAAGAAAAACAGGCTGGAGCCAGACCAGGGGCTGAGGCCCTGAACAGCGCATGCCCATCCTGTGAGCAACAGAGAGCCACTGATGGTCCTGACCCAGGGGAACAGTTCAGTCCTGCACACCTAACTCTTCTGAACTCCTAACACAATGTCAAAAGTTTCCAAACGTTCTGAAGTGATGGACTTTTTAGATATTCAATAATGAATCTACAGATCCTTCCTCAGGGGACAAAGATTTAACGATATCTACAAAGCAAAATTATACTGATTTGGATAGTCAACGAAATACCTTGTGGTGAAGCCTGAACAATGATCATCTTAACAAAAAGAATCATTTGCCTTCTAACCTCATCATCCCATGAAAACTTGTCTCTCCAAGGTTACTAATGTGTTAGGTACCAAATCCAGGGGCCTTTTCTCAATCCTTATTCTCCGTGACCTCTCTGCAGCCCTCCTTGGTGCTCTCTTCTCTCTCGCTCTTCAGGACACCCTCTCTCCTGGCTCTCCTCCCATCTATCTGACTGGCTCTTCTCTGGATCCTTATCCAGGTCCTCTAGCTGAAGGCACTCCCACAGAATCCTCTCGGATCTTGTCTTCTCTTCTCCATCTACACTTCTTCACTGGGTGATCTCCTCAGCTCCCATGGATTTAATTACCCTCTCTATGCTGACGAATCTCAAATCTGTCTATTCTGCCTGCCCCAAACTCTTTGCTGACCTTCAGTCTTGCATCTCTGCCTTTCAGACATTTCAAACTCAATGTCCAAAACACAACTCATTTTTTCCCAAACCTTTCCTACCTCTCCCTTTCCTTATTACTTTCAAGAGTAATACTGTCCTGTCCTCCTTGTCCCACAGGCTTGAAACCTGGAAGTCATCTTAGAATCCTCATGATCTCTCACCCCAAATATTCAAGCTGTTGCCTATTAAGACCTATTAATTTCACCTTTGCAACCTCTCTTGAATATGCCCCCTCCTCTCCTCTGACCCTGCTCGCCCTCTAGTCAGGCTCCCATCACGTCACACCTGGATTACTGCACTAGCCGCTGGTGGGTCTGCCTGCCTCAAGTCTCTTCCCACTCCAATCCATCCTCCACTCAGCCACCCAAGTGATTTCCTAAATCACAGGCCTGACCGTGTTACTTGCTCATCCCCAACAATACATTCCAGAGGCTTCCTTCAGCTTTCAGAATCACATGCAAAATGCTCAGGGATTCAAAGGCTGCCTAAGCTGCTGTCCCCGCACTCCTCCCTTTCTTACCTCTTACTCCAGTGACACGGGCCTCTTGGCTCTTCCTCAAACATTCCATCTGTGGCTCCAGGCATTCTCTCTGGTTCTCCCCCAGGCCTGGAATGTTCTCTATTTTACGTCCCCCACTGACTACTCTGGCTTCTTTTAGGCTCCAATTAAAATCCCACCTTCAACAAAAAGCTTTTTCCAATCCCTCTTAACTCCAGGGCCTTCCCTCTGTTAATTATTTCCTATTCATCCTGCATATAGCTTACTTTAAATATATCTGCCTGTCTCCCAGTTAGACTGTAAGCTCCTTGAGAGCAGTGATGGTCTCTTGCCTCTTTTTGTAGATGCACTGACTGACATAGCACTTAATAAATGTTTACTGACTATTAACTATTTAAATACCTAGTACCTATAAAATATCGTTAGGTGCTGGATGGAGGGTGTAATAAAATTTCTTTTTATGCTCTTATCTGGAGAATGTAAAATAAATGCAAAGTTTCAATCTGCATGTGGTTAATGCTTTTTGTTCTGGTCCTTAATAATGTTTGGGAACAAATACATTGTTAAAAGAGTGACCATAAGACCTTCATTTGGAGAATGAAGAAGATTAAGAATCTGGATTCAAGGAAAATTCATGTTCCTTTATATTGGACAGAAATTCACCTCCTGGAGGCGGCTAGGTGGCGCAGTAAATAGAGCACCAGCCCTGGAATCAGGAGGACCTGAATTCAAATTTGACCTCAGACACTTAACACTTACTAGCTGTGAGACCTTGGACCAGTCACTTAACCCCAATTGCCTTGCCTTCCCCCCTCCAAAAAGAAAGAAAAAAAGAAATCTACCTCTTGGTAACTCCTTCTCTTCACTGTTCCTTGCTGTGGCCTTTGGACCAACACAAAACAAATGTAATCCCTCTAATGATACCCTTTCAAGACACATGACCTCCCCAAACTCTCCTCTATACCAAATATCTTTTCCCCCCCAAATAACCTGATAATTCTTTGCGGGTTTACTCATCTCTACCTCCCTAGAAGAGATGATCATATCGATGCTCGGGAATGTCCACCTGATCATCTATATCAGCTGGCCTAGGAAAGCCATCAGTTATTACTGAGTCAAGAGAGTCCTGGAACAAAGAACTGGGTGGCGCAGCCTGCGGTGTTAGAGGCCAGCATTCTGTTCGTCTGTTACTTCTGTTAATGTTCACTGTTCAGGCTTCCCAGAAGATGGCTCGCTGACTACATGAACCAGTATCATTCTGCTTTATAGGTACCAATAAATCTTTACTGCCTGAGGGAGGCTCCACAGGTTGTTTGCTCTGTGTATGTAATGACCGCTTCCTTTGGGCCTCAAGCCAGAAGAACATTTGCAGAATAGGTTTTCTAGAATGGAAAAAACTGATTGTGAAGCCAATTTAAAGGCAGCTGGCTCAATGGGCAGATTACAAGCTTTGACACTGGATGCCAATTGTTCTAAAGCAGATTTCATTGATTTGACCTTTCCAAGACCCAGAGACAAGCATTCTAGTTGAGAAGAGTCCCTGGTCTCCTCAATGGGAAGTATGGAAGACCAAGAACAGACAGCTGATGGATGTGAGTTCTGACAGGAGGCTGCCTGGTTCAGTCACAGTGGAAGTAACCAGGTTCAGGTGGCTGTCGAGGAGTCTGGCCTATCCTGCTGGGCCCTACCGCCAACACATGACTCAGTGTCCTTCTCCAAGCTGGAGTGGCTACCTGGGTTGGGACATCAGACTGCTCTTTGGAGATAAGCTTTTTCCCCACCTGCCAGTCTCCTTCAAGGTCGTCCCCTCCTCTCAAATTCTCCAGTCTTTCTCCAGACCCGGTTGCCAGAGAAGTACATGAAGGCTCCAACATTCTGAGCCCTGTCCCACTGATGTGACAAAATGCACCCCATCCTCTGACTCAGCCTATGAGTCACCAAGGCAGGATTCCCTATCGGCACTAATGACTGTTAGCTCTGAACTGCTAACAAGAGGTGTTGTGCTCTTTTTTCTGGCCTTCAGCTTCTCCCCTCCCTCCAGAGTCTGGCTGCACGTGTCTCCTACAGATCCTTGCTTGCTGACAGAATCTTTTAGTTAAGCGGGCGGCTCTTCCCATAGCCCAAAGCCATCATCCACAGGCCTGGTGATGAAGAAGTTCCTCTTCAGTCCAGACTGTCAGGTACAGCATCCCTTCTCTAAGCAATGATGTGCTCTTCTGGGATCCTGTTCTCTTGCCCAGGGCGGGGGGCTTTGTAACCAA
Organism: Pseudochirops corinnae; assembly: GCA_028646515.1. Classification (NCBI taxonomy): domain Eukaryota; kingdom Metazoa; phylum Chordata; class Mammalia; order Diprotodontia; family Pseudocheiridae; genus Pseudochirops; species Pseudochirops corinnae. The sequence goes on along the minus strand of CM053588.1, from coordinate 73,724,906 downwards.
ATTGGGGCTAAAGATACAGGCCCAGGCTGCCCAGTGACCTCACAGGGGCTCTGGAGAAGGAAATGGCAGAACAGCCCAGTATCTTTGCCAAGAAAATCTCATGGATAGTGCAGTCCACAGGGTCATAACTGAATGACTGAAGAGCAACAAGGGCTCCACCTTCGTGCAACTCACATACAACTATCCAACTTCACCTACCCAATCAACTTCTCACTGGCTTATATGGGCTTTGGGTGCATCTGCAAACTGAAGGTTCAGGTTTGCAAAGTTTAATGAGGAGCTAAGGAGAAGACACCACTTATTACTCCTTATACTAAGCTGAGATCACTACTGTCAGCTGCATTTCCTCCTTCCTTTTAAACAAATATCTCCACTTTTCACTTTGCCTAACAAGTAAAAACTAAGGAGACAAGGGAGAAGGCTGGATATGACAGCAGGGAGATCCAGACAGCTTCTGTTACCCCCAAATGAGGCCACCTGTTCACGCTCTGGGTGCCAATCAGCCCTTGGCACTACATAGGCGATATACACACATGCATTTCATGGACACTTTCAGGGGATCGGCATTCCTGACAGGTGCCAGATGCTCTTAACAAGGGTCCCACCACCATACCTCTCCTAAACTGCCCTTTAGAAACGTGTGTGTGTGTGTGTGTGTGTGTGTGTGTGTGTGTGAGAGAGAGAGAGAGAGAGAGAGAGAGAGAGAGAGAGAGAGAGGGAAAGAGGGAGAGAGAAAGAGAAAGGGTGGGGAGGGGATCAGATCTCAAATATCTGAGCCTGAGCCTGGGGTTAAAAATAAGCCCTACCATTATAGCTTAATGCTGCTGTCTGGTGGCAGACACAAGTACCTTTGCCAAGGTGACTAGGCCAGGCCTGAGCAGGGGAAGCAAGGTGAGGTGGGAGCTGTGGTTGCCTTCATGTCTTTAGCCCCAGAAGTCTGTCTCTGGTACTCTGGCCCATTTGGAAGAGTCTAGTTACTCCCAGACAAATACTAATGAACTTGGCAATTGCTGCCACCATCTCTCCCAGATGTCACAGAGGCCAACACTAGCGAAAGGTCAGGTTTTACAGAGGGGCAATGTGGGTTGGGGAGGAAAGGTAATGAATTTTTTGGTTGGTAAATGTGTCAGGAGACAGAAAGCAAATGGGTATGAAAATCAGTACCTGTCCTATTTGGGGATCTTTATGAAAAAAATGGCTTTATTTATTTTTAAAAGACTGGGCTCTCTCTTGCTGAATATAACTAATCTTTTGGTTAGGGTATTCAAGAGATAGCTGTTAGGATTCCTTGGATGGTTCTTTCCTGTTTTATGTCTCTGTGGCTCAAGGAACTCCTAACAAGTCTCAGGGACCAAAGAGAGGAAATTTCCAAATTGGACTTGCATTAGACCCAGTCCAATGGTGTATAATGTACATGGGCTGAAGAGCCCAAACCCCAAAGAAAACAAGAATGCAACATGGATCTCTAGTTTCCTGACACGATAGAAAGAGCAGAGAAATCCAATCCTTTCTCCATGCTGGTAAAAAAAAGGAATGGACCAGGACAGTGCCAGGGAAAGCTGCCAAGACTGAGCACTGTACAAGAGTCTCCGTGAAAATCCAATCTTCTGTAGTCACAGAATTTTCGAGTTGAAAAGGACAGTTGTCCTGGGTGCTTGGACAAGAGTCACATACCACTGAGCACATCTGGGCTGATGTACGCTGGACTCCCCCTCTGATCCTTCAGCAAGTCGTCCTCACTCACAAGGTGCTTTCCAAGACAGAAGTTGGTGATGGTTATCCTGTGGGTTCTGGGAAGAGAAGAGAAAGAGGCATCCATTCAGCAAATAACTGGCACCTTCCTTTGTATCTTTTACTTGCATTTGGTTTCTTTGTCAAAAGTGAGGCTGAAGTTTAGGAAGTCTCCTCAGATTTAGGAAAACCTCAAATCTTAAGTAAATCCTTTGTTTAATTCTCACACACACCCCACCCCCACTATTCTGAGTTTAAGCCAGTCTGTCTGCCTGCCCCTTGGGGAGGCATAGAGGGAGCAAAAGAAGCAAAACCAGTCTTTGTTGCAGCCTGACCCATCCAGCTGGCTCCCTCTTTACAACCATGTTCACTAGTCCCCTTTGCCCTGCTGGTCCCCAGGCTAAACATCTGGAGCCGCCTGTAACAAGCCCAGAACAAGTGGAGATCCAGCTGCAGTGAGTGTGAAAGGTCACTGGCCCCAGGGCCCCATTTACCTTAAACAAGCAAGGAAGGCAGGCTGCCTAAGCTGGGTCCTAGTCTATCTGTTACCATTACAGTAGGGGAGCTGGAATTCTCTGCAGATGCAAGAACACTGCGGCAGCCCTGGGTGCGGACATCTCTGTTTAGTCGGTATTTTTGTAAGCCGCCATCACAACCTGATTGGAAGGGGCACCGCTCAGTCCTCTACACTCAGCTCCTAGTATTTCCCCTCATCCGTGTACCCTATCCTCTAATCAGACAAGGCCATTTAACCTTCAGCATACTGACAGCTCCTTGAGGTACAGTCTGCTTTGTCTCTGTACCTCCATCCCCCAGCCCAGCGCCTGGATAGCCGCTCCCTTCAAAGCTGGGCTGATACCACTTCCTACTGAAAGTCTTTCCTGACTGCCTCTCCTCCCATACTGCTGGCGCTTTCCCCTTGTCTCCCGGATTACTTTGTATTTCTATTTACTTATCCTGTGCACGTGCTGTCCTCTCTCCCGGTTCTCCCTCCCCCCCAATTAGAATCTAAGTTTCTTGATGGTTTGCACCCCTAGGATGGAGGAACAGTACTTGGTGCATAAGAAATGCTTACTGAGGGGTGGCTGGGTGACACGGTGAATAGAGCACTGGCCCTGGAGTTCAAATCTGGCCTCAGACACTTAACACTTACTAGTTGTGTGACCTTGGGCAGTCACTTAATCCCAACTGCCCTTCCTTCTCCCCTCCAAAAAAGGAAAGAAATGCTTGCTGAACCGAATCCCAGAAGAAGAGAATTTGAGGGCTGACTGATCAGGTCCTCAGCCCCTCTATAACATGCCTAACCAGAGGTCAGCTAGCTTCTGCTTAAAGACCTCTGCCAAGAAGGAGGAGAGACAGACAACACTGCACAAAGCGAAGCCTATTTCACTTCTGTATTGCTCTAATTGTTAGGAAGCGGTTCCTGATATTAAGTCTAAATTTCTCTCTTTCTCTTTGTAACATCCACCCATTATTTGAGCCTAGACAAAAAAAAAAATCCAATTCTTCTTCCACATGAGAATTCTTGAATACCTGAAGACAGTGGTCATACTCTGGGTTAACCATCTCAAGCTTCCCTCAAGGATCATGCTATGGCATGATCTTGAGACCTTTCACCAGCCTGGCTGCCCTTCTCTAAACACTCTAGAACTTGAGCTTGAGCTTTCTAAACTGTGGTGCTCAGAACTCAATATAATACTCCCAGGGTGGTCAGATGAGGGTATGGCCCCAAGGACCTACTACCTCCTAATCCCTGGGAGCTAGCCCAAGAGGACACCTGCTGCCAATTCATGGTGAGGCTGCAGGCCCTAACTCCCTCAGGATCTTTTTCAGAAAAACTGCTATCAAACCATGCTCCCCCTTCTCTGTACTTGGGAAGTCAAGTTTCTGAACCCCATTTAAGATTCAACAGTTAGCACTTTTGAATTTCATTTTATCAGACAGGTATTTATAAATGTTTGTGAAAATGAACTGACTCACACAGTCTATCAAGAAAAAATCAAAGCCTGGAGCCTTCCTGTGTCTGGGTACCTTTTTTTTTTCTGGAGGGGGGAAGGCAGGGCAATTGGGGTTAAGTGACTTGCCCAAGGTCACACAGCTAGTGTGTCAAGTGCCTGAGGCTGGATTTGGACTCAAGTCCTCCTGACTCCAGGGCTGGTGTTCTATTCACTGTGCCACCCAGGTGCCCCCTATCTGGGCCTTTTCTCGATGGTGCTGGGAAAACTTCTCCCCTTTTGGCCTCAATACCACTTTGTCTGTTGTAAACCTGCTTATACGTTGAGGTTCTGCTCAGATGTCTGCTTGTACCTGAAGCCCACCAGGCTACGGATGAGCTGTGACTTCTCCTACAGTTGCTCTCTTAGCACCTTGTTTGCACTAACTCATATAACCTTCTTCTATTAGCTCTTAAGAGCAAGGACTGCATCTTAAGGCTCCTCCATCTCTCCAGGTAGAAATGGCTTTTTTTTCTTTTTCTATTTTGCATTAGTCCTACATTTGTATATGCCTCTCACTTAGACTGGAACCCCTTTGAGGGCAAACTATGCTTTCACTTCTACATATCCCCTGGCATTGAACACAGCCTACTGGTGTGTAGTCATTGTTTGATAAATATTTAGTGAATGGTAAATGAATGCTCTCTCCTTCTTCAGGTCTTAGAAGTAAGCATCCAGTACTGGCTTTAAAGAAGATTACAAGGGGGCTTGTAATCTAGAGCTGAGTCTGATTTAATTTCCTTTCAAATAAGAATTGCAGTCTTTCCCAAAGAGAGAGCACAGTCCGTCTTCCCTGGCAGAAAGAAGAACTCCTGGGGATCAGGGTAAGTTTGAGTCACTTGGCCATCTCAGCCTATAGCTTCCCAGAAGTGTAGATGGAAGAATTGCCTGGCCCTGAAGCAATAGCTCACACAGGACTTAATCATTCTCTGCCTTTTCAAAACACAATTTACAAGTCAGTGCATGCTGGGCCGATGAGATCATTGAAGGGATTGTCCAGGAAGTCACTGAGCCAGTTCAAGGAGGCAGCAGCCCAGCCACCAGCAACAGAGAACTGCAGAAACTCTCTATTATCCTCCCTTGGTCTTAAAAGCTAAGAACAAAATGGATATAGGCAAGAATTTCTTCCACCTCTACCATCAAGAAGATGCTACTTTCCCCTTCCCCCATACTAATACACAAAGCCAGCTCAACAAAACCTAGCCAGGCCTGTACCAGTTAATTTAGAAGTTTTGTATTTAAATTAGCAGCCACCCAACTGTTAGGGGTTGCCTGGTATTATTTAGTCAAGGAAGTTGCCTCTAATTTATAATTACAGAATCTAGTTCCTGCTCACTGTAGCTACATAATACTGTGCTAAAAAAAACAAACCAAAAACCAAACCCTGGAATATACAGGTTTCCTAGGTAGTAACTTCTGAATACATCTTTCAATTCTCTCACATAGCAAACTGCCTTCCACTGGGGAGAAAGAGAGGAAGTAGCAAGTTTTGGTAGCAGCCCACCCAGTAAAGCTGCCCCCAGATTCTGTTTGTTCAGAAGACAAAGGAAATGTGAGACCAGGCTTGCCAAATTTACTTTGGATTTAGAAGCCAGGAATATTTATAAGTGCTTTCAAGTAGTTAAATAAGTTTCCATCCATCATTTTCATGCTCACAGTGCAAGGGCAGGATGAAGGGCTGTGTACTTTAACTCTTCCCCAAACCTAACATTAGAAAAACCCGGGATATTTATCTCTCCTTGGGAGAGATTCCTTCCCTTCCTAAATCTCCATGGGAGCTGTAGGAATCAGGGAGTTCTCTCAGCTCCTTTACTGAGCAAAAAGATTGGAAGGAGCCAGTAGAAGTGTCTTTTTCAATACAGACATGGTAACAGGCAAGCAAGAGGGATTAAGAAGAGGAGAATGGGTAGGGAGGCAGCTTGAGTCTGCTGGCGTTGGCATTAGTAGTACTTAGTGATTATTTAGAAAGCAGTGAGGTTTTGGAGAGATGCAAGGTATGAAGAGAATGAAGCATTGTTTATAATGGACCTGGGTAAACTGTGACACAGAGAGAAAATTAGCTTTCTCTGTTTCTGATTCTCCTCTCATGTGATTCCCATTGAAGTCCTTGTGCCCTACGGTCTAGCTAATGGCTGGGGAGCTGAACTGGATGGCAAGGAAAAGTGGAAATAGCTTCTCCAGTAACTGTCACTACCGGGGTGGGCACATATCCAGGAAGAAAAATGATACAGTCATGCCCCATCTAACATCATTAATTAGTTCTGGGCAAATAAAATTGGGGTGGGAGATTAGAAAAGATTTCATGCAGAAAATGTTACAAAAAGGTGAGTGGCCAAATGAGGTTACATTCGATCTGGTTTTATTGTGAAATGACACTGATTTGGGAGACCTTTCACGGAGATAGGTCTACATTTAGTTTAATTTTTTAAAAAAGTTTACATTTTATGATAAAATAAATATTGAAAATACCAAATACACCACAATAAACAATTTAAAAGCACCAATGCTGCTCTGGATTTGCTGAGCTTTGGTATAAGAAAGGCCTGTGTTTGTTTAAGCAGCAATGACTATGCCCTTTTGGGACCCAGGGTGGTGACCATAGGACCAGGCAAAAAAGGTAGCGACTACTATCAAACGTTTTGATTGTCCAGGGTTTTCAGATGCCCCAAACACAAAACTATTCCAGTAGTATCCTCCATTGCTTGGTTTGGCACAAAATAGGTGGGCATACACTGTGGGTCAAGAGGAAAGAGGTCACCAGAAACTGCATGTAAATGGGAGATGGGAAAAAACCTCCAGATTCTCAAGCTTATCGAGTTGCCTAAGGATTAAGTCTGTAAAAAGCAGCCCCCAAAGTGTTTTTCTGTCACCTCCACAGTCCCATTCCAGGGTTTACAGATCAGTAAGCAGCAGCCTCTGGCAAACACCATGCAGGGTCTGCTCATGGGAAGAGCACTCTATGGACCAAGCCCTGGAAGGAGACAAAGATGAATCCCTTGGGGTCTGCGCCTTCACAAAGCAGCAATACATACATGTAGAGAATATGCCATAACCGGAGTGCAGTGTCATGTGCTCTATGGGGTTGACAAGAGATCATTTCCAATGGAGTTGGGAAGGAAGGTGGTCTGTGGTTTTGGGGGAGCAAACACTTTCAGTGGCAGGGACTTAGTACATAAAAGCAGATGCCCTTCAAGGGGAGGGAACAGGAAGTGGCAGGGCTCTGAACCCTGCTGGCCTGGGGCTGACTATATTGAGTTCAGAACAAAAAGGGGTCCACCGGCAGCCCGTTCTAAGGGCCTGTCCAGTGTTTTCCGGCTTGCTATATGAACATCACTTCAGGAGAGATAGTGTTCTGACTACCTGCCCCTTGTTTTCCCTCATTCAGTTCAGATCTTCAGCTAGTTTTTATTAACTAGCTGGCACAAGGGGTACTAATGTGCTTTCACATCAGCTGACAGGAATTCAGCTGTTTTCAAACAATCCTGGTAATCCCCTGAAATGGGTAAGACTGCAGCTTAGCATGGCAGTTCAGCAAAATGTTTTTAAACCACATGAATGAGCCCATGCAGTTGTAAGAGTATTCATTTTAGTTTTAAACAAGTTTGCAGCACCCCCAAAATGGCCAGAAACTTTTGTCTTAATTCAGAATTCCTCTTCTTAGTTTTTGTTGTCTGGACTGCACAGGGCTTTAAATGACACCAAGTCAACTAAGAGTGGCCGTCAGATAAAAAGGATCTGGGGCTTCAAATTAGGCATGTTCAAAGGGATTTAAGCAGAGGTGTTTGGCTTAGCTGTAACTCATTTGTTTATAAGGGAAGGTTGGGGAAGGGGGAGGCTGAATGGAGAGTGATGGAAAAAAAATGAACATCAATAAACCATTTAAAAATTGAAGTGATGACAAGCTTGGGCCCAAAAAGGAGAAGATACTTCCCCCTGCTCCTTGGCAGAGGTTGGTATATATGAGTGTGGAACATTTGCATCATGTATCAGTTTTGGGTTTTTTTTTAAAAAATTTTCTCTTCTTCCTTTTTTTTTTTTTTGGTAAAACAATTTCTTTGTTATAAGGGAGGGCTCTCTGGGAGGAGAAAGAAGGGGTAAATCTTGATAATGTAAAAACAAAAGATAGGAATAAAAATCTATTTGAAAAAACTAAAGTGTTTTGTGCCAAGCTGATAAACTGCCTCTAGGTAATGCTGTATCTTCAGGACTCCAAGGATGTCTATGAAGGGATGAATACCTGGGAACATTACAGTGATGTTCCCTGTGCCTTTTGCCTGGCTAGGCTTAATGTTGATGGTATGCGTCCCAGGCAGAATGCTTTTGAAAATGACCAAAATGAAAAATGGCCAGTTGGTCCAGAGTTCATAGAGAAGGTCACAGATCACTAGAGAAGGAAGAAAGCTTAGAGTTCATCTGGTCAAGGGCTTCTTAACCTGAGGTCTATAAATTAAAAAAAAATTATTTTGATGACTATTACGAAATAGATTTCCTTTGTATGTCTTTCTTCTGGAAAAAAGCCCATAGGGCTCACCAGACTGCCAAAGGGGTCCATGACACAAAGAAGGTGAAGAAGCCTTGATTTTATAAATGAAGAAACCAAGGCCCACAGAGGAGAGGGACAGGAAATGCATGCCCTCTCAGCAACAGCAGCAGAATGGCCTTCTAAAGCTAGCACCTATTTTGTATGAACATATAACTGAGTCCCAGCACTGTACCCCCTACCCTGGCTAGACCATAAGCTCCTTGTGGGCAGGGGCTGTTGCTCTCTCTTTATCCCCAGCTTCTAGAACAGTGTTTGACGTTCAGTAGGTGCTTATTACACATCCGCTGATGTTGAGGATGGCTGTATGACTTTGGACAATCACTATTTCAGTGGGCCTTAGCTTCCTCCTCTGTAAAATGGGGGCTGGACCAAATGACCTTATGGTCCAGATCTTCTGGCTCCAAATTATTTTGCCAATTAAGGGCTGGACTCTAAATCCTATGCTCCTTCCCTATGATCCCTATTGGGGAGGTAGTATGTTTTTCAATAGAAGCAGTGGCCACTGTAGCTTGGAGTTAGGGGAAATCCCATTTGTCAGGCTTCCTCTTCTGGACAACCCAAGTCTCTGTCTCCATTGCAAGTCTCCATCTAGACCTTACCTTTCCTGAGATATGCCACCTCAGAAAAACTCAAATTCACTTGCCTCTTTCCTTTCTTTTGTTCCAAGTGAAAGAACAAGCTGACCTGCTAGAATGAGCCACCAGCTTTCTGCTTTGCCCCTTCCAGGCAGCTCGTGAGCATGTCAATAGTGCCTCTTGAACCTCAGGCCCTCTGGCAGGCTAACTGAGGCAATCTCAAGAGGAGGGGACACTTGGCAGGCTGGCCCTCAGAGAATGGGAGACCAGTCCTTGTAACAGTACTCTTCAAAGCTCAGCTACCTTGGAGGCTCCTGTAAGCTATGCTGACGTCAAAGGGGTTGACACTACATGGCACAGTGGTACAAGAGCAGAGGGCCCGGGCTCCAGTCACTGCTTTTGATACACAGAAGCTGGGAAAGTCATTTTGTTTCTTGAGTCCCTATTTCTCCATCTGTAAAAAGGGGATAATATACATCCTACTGACGTTCTCATAGGGCTGCTGCAAAGAAAGCATTTTTTTTCTTAGAGTAGATTAGAAAGATGAGCTCAGGGGCAGCTGGATAGTGCAGTGAGTAGAGCACCAGCCCTGGAGTCAGGAGGACCTGAGTTCAAATCCGGCCTCAGACACTTAAAACTTACTAGCCATGTGGGCTAGTCACTTAACCCCAATTGCCCTGCCCTCGCCACTCCATAAAAAAAGCAAAAAAAAATCCTACCCTCCCCCCCAAAAAAGAAAGATGAGCTCACACAGCTAAGGGAAGAGGGTCATGAAGCCTTTATTCCTCTTGGCCCAACAAAGGAGACAAGAATCCCATTCTTCTCCCCTACAGCTCAATTAGGGTGGTACAGGGACTGGCTCATTTTCTGTCATATCTCCAGTACCTAGCCCAGTGCATGGCACATGACAGATACCTAATAAATGCTGGCTTAATGAGACCTGATTTTCCAAATTGGAAGATGGAGAGGAGAGGCTTCTTTTTCAACACGAACAGGGCTAAGGCCCAGCCAAATTGGAGCCCTTCCTTCAGGCTAGAGGAAGCAACATCACTGAAGAGTCAAGAAAGGCAGAAAATGGGTAGAGATGAAATCTGGTCAAATCCAAGGGTTCAGAAGAGGGGTTTTATGAGTCTGACTGATGACAATACAAGACCCTTTAGACCAGCGGTTCTCAACCTGTGGGTCACGACCCCTTTGGGGGTCGAATGACCCTTTCACAGGGGTCACAGAGGTCGCCAAGACACATATTTCTGATGGCCTTAGGAACTGAGACACCGCTCCTCTATCCATCTCCAGGCAGGTCCGCCCACATGCAGATACGTCCATATAGGAGTATTAAAGGGTTGCGGCATTAGGAAGGTTGAGAACCACTGCTTTAGATCTTTCACAAATCTGTGAACGTACTGGCAGGAAAATGTCAGCATATATATGTATATGTATGTTTATATATCTATATACATATATGTATATATATACCTGTATATATGTATATATAAAATATGTATATTATATATATTATACATATATGTATAATATATGTAATTTTAAAAATACATATTTTTAAATTTTTATTTATTTTTATTTTTTTCTTTTTTGGAGGGGGGAAGGCAGGGCAATTGGGGTTAAGTGACTTGCCCAAGGTCACATGGCTAGTAAGTGTGTCAAGTGTCTGAGGCCGGATCGGAACTCAGGTCCTTCTGACTCCAGGGCCAGTGCTCCGTTCACTGTACCATCTAACTGGCCAAAGGCCAGCATATATAAAACAAAGACAAGCCTATGAGCTCTGATTTTCAACCAGAAAGAAAACAAAACTCCAGTTTTTCGGAAAAGCCAATAGATCCTGGTCACCAGAATGGCAGAACTGTGGCAAAAAGAGAAATCTCCTATGATGTCAGTAAAACTGACATAGGAGCCTGGATCTCACCCAACTCAACTCCATCATTTTACAGATGAGGACATTGAGGGAAGGTAGAAAAAAAAACTGACTTGCCCCAACTCCTTGACTACTTAGTGGCCAAGCTAGGAGTAGAAGCCAGGCCTTAGGTCAGGACCTTTCCACTGCACCATGTGGTGTCCTGGTTAATGTCAAACCAGTGGGATGGAGCTGTAGCAGTGGACCAATGTGTGTTCCAGAGGAAACTCTTAAACCCTACAAGAAGAACCATTCTAGCCTTCCCATTCTGGCTCCATTAGCCCTGCATGTGAGATGAACAGTGACCTGGAAGGCAGGGCACACTTTGAAGATGAACCTTTTGTTCCTAGCTTAGACAATCATGGGGTTTTTGAGCAGAACAAACCCTGAAATGTCATCTAGCCCAACTTCCTTCATTCTAGAGAAGAGGAAACTGAGGTTCGGAGAGGGGAGCAGTTGGCCTGGCCCAAAGTAAGACCTCTGGGAAGCAAGAGACCTCCCCAGGCCTCTGCTAAGCAGGGAGGCAGGGGAGGGAGTTCTGTGGCAGCGTTAGTGCAGTGAGTCACACTCCAGTTATGACCCTGTTGGCTCCCACTGTGTTTTTTCCTTTTCTAGGAACTTGGTATGTAACTCTTTAAAAAGAGAGAAGAGAAAGAGAGGGGAAGAGGAGAAAAAAAGGGGAACAGGAAGGGGAAGAGGAAGGGAGAGATGGGGAAAGAGAAAGAGAGAGGGAGGGAGAGAGAAGCAGGAGAGGGAGAGAGAGTGGGAGAAAGAGACAGACAGAAACAGGGAGAGAGAGAAGCAGGAAGAGAGGGAGAGATGGGGAGAGGGAAAGAGAGAGGGAGAGAGAGAGAGGAGCAGGAGAGGGAGAGAGAGTGGGAGAAAGACAGGGAAGGGAAGAGGGAGAGAGAGAGAGACAGAGAGAAAGACAGACAGACAGAAACAGGGAGAGAGGGAGAGACGCGGAGAGGGAAAGAGAGAGAGGGAGGGAGAGGGGAAAAGAAAGAGAGAAAAAGGAACTGCCTTAAACCCAAAGTAACCTCACTGATGATTCAGTCATTTCGCTTTTTCCAGCGAAGGGGTGACCATCCCCGCTGTCACCATATACTTCTTGTTAAAGTTCTCTTTTCTGTTTTCCCTGGCTCTTTTACCAGAAAACTGTACTGGAAGTCATTAGTTTCTTTGTTCCCTTCTTTAAGGCTCAGAGCAGAAGCAACTTAATCAAGTGAAAGGCATGAGGGAAATCTGCTTTAAGGTAGACAGAGGGGGATTTTGGAACGGATGAAAGTTTAGCCAAGCAAGAAGTGGAAGTGGCTGAATGGGGAAGTTACCAGGGCAGCAGAGAGGGCCTGGCTTCTGAGGCAGCACTTGGGCCTCTGGACACTCGAGGTCTCTGCTGGACCAGCAGATCCAAGAGGGTACTTGCAGCAGTGACAGAGGGAAGGTGCAGACTAGCAGAATGGGTTACTGAGTCACTAAAGAAATAGCGATCAAACTATTTGTTATTTAGTCCCACCGACCCCACTTACAGAATCACACTGAATATGGACAGTGAGAACCACATGGTTTTTTCCTTTTCTTTCTAAAATAAATGCCTTACTAATGTTCTTTGATCACTGTCACTTTTGACAGCCCATGCCATGTTCCCCACCTGGAGTCCACTTCCAAGGCCGAGAGGAACACGGCATGCTTTAATTACTCTCGGTCCTCTCTAGTCAGAACAGAGAACCACAGAAGTGTTAGAGTCATGACCTGACAAAGGCATCACTCTGGTTAGACAGAGGAGGGATGAGAACTTGGTGCTGTCTACTAACACAGGCCACCTCCTAGCTTTAAGCCACAGCCTTCCAATTCCAAACAGCCTGAATCTCAGCTGAACAAGCCAGGTTTACCTTTTCCTGAGAACTTCAGCAGTATTATCTTTAAGAGACTAAGAGCTGACACATCCTGGGACCCTCTTTGTCAGCCCAAGTCTAGAGTTTGCTTCAATATTCAAAAAGGGTTAATCAAGAAAGAAAAGACAGCCAACCAACGCAGACCTAGAAGCACACATGCATGCCCTGGTGTCTGATGACACTTTAGTCTTTAACCACTTTCTTCTGGAAGTAGGAGACCCAAAACACTGGGTGTGTCCTTCAGTCCAGATTTTCTACAGTATCTTGGTGCTGCAGTAGAGTGTGTGCTAGGTCTGGAGTTTGGAAGACCTGGGTTCAAATCTAGCCCCAGACACTAGTGTGTAACCTTGGGCTAGTCATTTAACCAGCACACCTCAGTTTCCTCAACTGTAAAATGGTGGTTACAGCATCTACTTTGTAGGATTGTTGTGAGGATCAAGTGAGGTAAGCACTTAGTAAAGGACCTGGCACACAGTAGGTGCTGAATCAATACTTATTCCCTTCCCTCCCCCTCCTCCTCCCAAAATTGTACTGCTGACCTTTTAGTCAACTGGAGGTCAAGACAGCCCTGTGATACCCTTTCATCAGATCTTCTTGTTCCCTACAACAGGGCTGGATCGTGAGTCTATCAGAGTTTCCATAGAAAGCAGACGACTTTGAAGCAGCTGCCGTTTCCCTGCCTGAGCTAGGACTGCCACTGACCTGCTGTGTCATGCCCCATTTCTTTTCTCTTCAAGAAGAGATGAAAGATCTTCAGGTAACATTTCTGGGGTAATTACTTTTGGGTCTGAAAGGAGAGCCTATCTTCCTCAGCAAATCAACAGCAACAGGAGATAAAAGAATCTAATTCTTGGCATTTCTCACTGTGGGTTTTTTTAGCTTCTGTACTTCCAAGATCACAGATCTGTAACTTTGAGAGAACCTTTAAGAAAAGCCCACCATCTTCCAACCACCTTGGTGATGAACCCCTCCTCATTAGTCTGTTTATCCAACAGTCTAATCCTCTAGAGCCTGTACTCCTTTGGTGGGATATACCTACCATGGTTCAGAAAGGGGCAACAGGCTCAAAGAACAAGTGAGGATTGCGTCCATGCAGGATGTAGGGAACAAGAAGATCTGATGAAAGGGTAGGGTGGGGGGCGGCATCACAGGGCTGTCTTGACCTCCAGATGACTAAAGGGTCAGCAGTACAATTTTAGGAGGAGGAGGGGGAGGGAAGGGAATAAGCATTGACTCAGCACCTACTATGTGCCAGGTCCTATGTGTATGTATAAACACAAAGGGCTACCCTGTGTGAAGAGGACAAAAGGGGCCCAGGCTGATTCATGGTGATATTCTCAGGGCCAGGGGTTCTCCTAACTGGCAACTCTTTAAGAAAGCAGAGGCTCCTGTGTCACTGAAAGGAGCTTAGAATTAGTGGCCGATGAAAGAAATGAAGGATGCCCAGAGCTGGGAGGAAGAGAGTCCAACTTGTCCTTGCTGAGGAATTCTCTTGCCCACAACATGCCTAACGTGGGCCCCCAGTCTCCTTCCTCAAAGGCCTCCGATGAGACTCACTCACTCCCTATAGAAACAGCTGGCTTGATTTTGGGGAAGGTTGGTAGAAGTTTTCCATTTAATTTGAAATTTGCCTCTTTGCAGTTAGTTGCCTTACACTTTGGGGCCAAAGGAAACAAGAGGTTTGTCACAAAGCTCTCTCCGATTATCTGAAGGGCTGAGACCATATCTCTTGTTCATTCAATTGGTATCTGCATAGTACATGATTTCCAGTCCGAGTTACACAATAATCACTGTCCTATGGAAATGGGATAAGGCTTGTCAATATCTTTCTAAAATGAAGGTGATTTTTAGCTGTGGTTGAGGCAGGGCAAAATGCGTTGGGACCATCATCTCCTTTGTTCTGGCCACTGTGTCCTCAGAGTCAGCCTGAGATTTTGTTAGCTCATCACACTAGTTAGTGTCACATTTTGGTTTTCCTAGAACTGAATCTGCCTCCCCACCCCTCTTCAGTCTTTTTTTTTTTTGTCTTTTTGGAGGGGGGAAGGCAGGGCAATTGGGGTTAAGTGACTTGTCCAAAGTCACACAGCTAGTAAGTGTTAAGTGTCTGAGTTCACATTTGAACTCAGGTCCTCCTGACTCTAGGGTGGGTGCTCTATTCACTGTGCCACCTAGCTGCCCCACCTTTCAGTCTTTTGGCCACCCCAATCCTGTCTATGTTTCTGAACCCAAAATGTTGGACTTGCCATCTGAGCCTGTCAAACATGTGCTGTTGTTGACAAAAATCAATCTCAAGATTAACAAGACAGTGAGAAAAGGTCACTCACCTTTTGTTCAGCACCATATTGCCAAGCTTCAGGTCTCTGTGCACAATGTTTTTCTGAAAAACAGCAGGCATTGAGAAAGTGCTGATTGTGGATTGGGGTTATGTAGACACTCACAACAAATTCAAGCCCCCTAAAAGCTTACGGTCTTTAGAGGCCTCTGGGCCCAAGGCATGGACTCTAAAATGTCCCCAAAGAAGCTGATCACAGAGCATGTGCGTGACTATCTCTAATGAGAGAACTTTTCTCACAAGTCAGAAATACTTTGCTTTTCAGCTCTTACTCTGATGTATAACACTCAAGAGAATCCAAGAATTTGCTAACTTTGTTAACTCATGTGGGAAGGAAATTGGATTTTAGAACCAAAAGTTCTCACTAAACTCCACCCTACTGCTCCTGCTTATGGAGAGTTGCCAAGAGAGAAAGACTGCTTCCAACATTGCCATCACTGGTTCATCTACACCCACAATTTCCAATATTGTGGATGAAATGATATTACCAACTGATTTATAAGACAGGAAACAAGACAGGTGTGGACAGTTCTAACTAAGATGAGAACTTAGGGGACAATCAGGGACCCAAAATCATGAACCCCAACAAATTCTCTATGGTGACTCATCTGTTGAAATGACATGGACCTACTTCTTATTTGCAACAGACTGATAAAGCTTTCAGACTGATTTTTAATATCCTAATTAACTGAGCCGATTTGTAATTGACTCTTATAGGTCATGCTCTGGCCTGTTTTTAGGTTTGAAAGGTCTCAAACCCAAGAAACCTGCTGTGAGTAGGTGCTACTACTCTTAACCTTGTTTACATTTAATTCTACCACTATCTTTCTTGAAGTTGCTGAGCCATCATCACTACTCAGATGGCTGAGAAAACAGAAGCTTTGGCAGGATTCACAGCAAGTATTCTAACTGTTAAGGAAGCTAAGATACTCATTCATCCTCACCCTTTGTCTAGTACTTGAAAGATAACATACTCTATGGTCGAGAGGAGAAAGAAGAACAGCCCAGCTTGGCAGCTGCTCACCTTATGCAAAGCTTCCACCACTCGGACCACATCATAGAATATAACGACTGTCTCCCTCTCACTGAGTCGCTTTTCCTTTATGACATAGTGCTGGAGATTGATCAGATCTGCAGTCTTGTCACTAAAGTCATGTGCACAAAGGCAGTCCAGGACTAGACAGATACGTTTTTTCATTTTCTTGACCATTCGAGTAGATTCCACATCCTCAACGATTTCACAAGCTCGGTCCTAGGAGGAAAGGAAAACATGGAGAGTGATTTTGTGACATTGGTTAGCTTTGAAGCCTCCTGTTTGGATTATAATATAAAAAGGAACAGGGACGTCATTCGGAACACTTAAAAAAACAAACAACCAAGCCCTCCCATGTAGAGGGGAGCAAGAAAGATGGGCTGAGTAGTAGTACATGACTATGGGATTGAAATGAAGTGATTAGGGAGTCAGTCAACATTACCTAACCTTTGATGTGCCAAGAGCTACACCCAGCAAACAAGCCTAGTTCCAGTGACTGGCATGGCATCTCAGAGAAGCACATTCAAACACTGCCAAAGTCTACAGCCAAAGAAGCAACTGGCCATATTCATAAATGGAAGGACTTACGTTCACAAATCAGTGTTCATTAAGCTCCATGTTTGTATCAGAATCAAAGAGAGTTGAACCCAGGGCCACAAGCTTAAAGCAAAAGCACCAAATGACTGATAGACTCCCGTCACTCTTCTCACAAGGGGTGTTTCTGTTGGGGGCGTGTGTGTGTGTATGGGGGATCTTAGGAGGAGATGGAGGTGTTCACTCTCCCTGTTCTATCATTTTTCAGCATGCCAGCCATTTCTTCATTGGCTGCCAGCTGTTCTGCTTGGTTCTGACCCCATATCATCACCAGGCACCCTCTACCCCCAGCTCATCACCAGGAAACAATTTCTCATCATGGAGACTGCTTCAGCTTTGATCTTCTGCTTCTGCCCCTCTAACTGGGAGGCAGAGCCAAGAGCCCCCCAAAGGCTCCCTTTGCAGAGCATTCAGAATCCCAGCAATCTCTTTATCTGCCTCCAGCTGCTCTGCGTGGCTCTGACTTTACTATCATCTCCACTATAGCCACAAGCCAGGTACCCCTGGCATGATCTTCACCCCTCCTCTCAGCTTATGTGTATCCCCAGTATTTAACAAAGGGGCTAGCACAGAGTAGGAGCTCCATCATTGTTTACCGTATTGTATCATATCTAGGTAGCAGCGTGAATTCTGTTCCCGTAAGACAGTAAAGGTTAAATAGAGGTCAGCTCTGGGAAGCTCCTAGGATTTCAAATACATTTTCACAGTCTTGCTGAAAAGCATGACTACTTCTTTCAACATCATCAATCCTACTCAGGGACTGAGGGTTTCTGGCCATTTCCCTCTTTAAAATTTAAGCTGAACTAAAATAACAAGACTCTGGAGCTTCCATCCTCCTCCCCCTCTCTTCAACAGTGTGCTCTGCTACCCAGCTTGTGGTCATCTAAGGTCACTAAAGATTCCCTAGCATCACAGAGCTCCGGTTAGAAGGGACCACAGAGGCCAGTTAGTTCAACACTGTCATCTTATAATTAAGGAAAGTGAGGAGCGAAGCTGAAGGGGCTTGGCCATATCTGGTCCCAAGGGCAGTTCAGTGGCAGGGCTGGAACTAGAAGCCCAGTGATCTCTCCACCCCCCCCACCCCCCCCGTGAAGCACTTAATATCTGTGCCAAACATCTGGTGCTTATCAAACAGTGTTTGTATTCCCATCTTTGTATGTACGGACTTTATCTTCCCAACTGGATTCTGAGATCTCTGAAGTCAGAGATCATACCTTAAATGTTGAATTACCCAGAGCCCTAAGTGCAGGGCCTGGTGTAAAGGATGTGCTCAATACTTATTGACTGACTACTAAAGCTCTCTAGTATTTTAAAATAACATGCACAAAAAAAAAAATGATCAAATCACAAGTACTTTAAAAATAAGGACTCTAGTCCTCTGGTATAAGCTGTTAAGAAAATAAAACTACTCTCAATATACCTTGCATAAGAAAAACTTTTGAATTACTCATTACTACTCTGGGTTCCCTCCCAGAGTCTCTAAAGGCAAATCTAAACACAAAGACCACATGGAGACAACTTCTACCATTCACTCCTCTAGACTAATGTGCTGAGGAGCAAAGGTCCAGTGGTGCCTGATCACCCATCAGGGGAATGTTGGTAAGGGAGTCACTTTGGTGGCCACTACTCTCTGCCCTCAGCTAATACTTTCAGGACCCCCCCCAAATAACTGGCTCCTTCTAGGATAGGCAGGAGAATGCCCCCTGTCAAGATGGTGACTCGTTTCTTTTCTAAGAACTGTTTTTCTTTTATTTTAAAGGTGTCAAAGCCCCTTTAAGAACACAGATTTTTATTTTTGGGTTTTTTTTTTTGGCGGGGGGGGGGGAAGGCAGGGCAATTGGGGTTAAGTGACTTGTCCAAGGTCACACAGCTAGCTTTTTGTGTGTGTTAAGTGTCTGAGGCTGGATTTGAACTCAGGTCCTCCTGATTCCAGGGCCAGTGCTCTCTTCATTGTGCCACCTAGCCACCCCAAGGACACAGATTTTTAATGAGCACATTTACAAAAGAATTCCTAACCAGCCAATGCAACTTGAGCGACTTGTTTTCTGCCTGAAGGAGCAGCAGGCCTGAATGGAGTGTCCAACAAATGCCTAAAGGAAATACCTTATCCATTGGGACAGAATCCAATTCTGGTCATTTTGAGGTGATATGGAAACCTCTAGCTTCTTGTTTTATTATTTTTCTTACATTTCTCAAGAGGCCAAGGCAACTTTGGAGAAGAGAGCTCAAATCCATTCCCAAAGTCCTTGTGTCTTTAAGAGACTTCCTGGTTTTCCCCTTTACCCAGAAAAGCTGCTTTTCAAAGAAATCATGACCATTTAAAATGTACACTGTTTATGCTCTGGCTAGAGTTGATCACTGTGACCAAGACCACTGGGTCAGTCAGGAAGCAATGTCCCCTGAATAACCTCCCTCAGCTCCTGAGGAAGCCCTGATTCACTGGGGTGGCTCTGCATAGGAAATATCATGATGAGGAACGACTCTCTGGGGAGGGGGATAGGAGAGAGAGAAAAAAAATTAGGGGATATGAAAACAAAAGACAGCAATAAAAAAATTCTTTTAAAAAATTAACACGGGAAGCTATTGCAAAGTAGCATGGCAAGCCAGGCCCAAGAAGTGGCTGGAGGCTCGCTGGCCTGTCCCATTTCTGCCCTTTACCTGGAAGAGCCCATGGTGGTGAACTACGCCATCCTGAGTGTGCAGAAGGGAAAGCAGAGAATATTCCGTGTGTAACAGCATCTTGCCTTGTCTTTCCTCTTGGGTCTCTAGGCCTTGTTCCCCCCTTTCTTCAAGGGTCAGAATCTTTAGGGAAAAGGAAAAGAAAGCCTTACTGTATTTGTTGTTCATTAAACCAAATGACTGTTAGGACTAGATGGGAGTACTGGAGAGGTTTCGCTTCTAATGCACATGGAAGACTGAACAGGCTTTTCAAATGTGACTGCTCTTTAATTTTATGTACATATAAATTCATCTAAACCATGAGTTGTAGAGAGTGACAGAATGTGTGAACCTAATTGCTTCAAGGTAAAAATGTAGTCACACTACTCATGTGAAAGCAACACTGGCATGAAGCTACCTAGGGTACACAAGAAGTCAGAAATATCGAGGCCTTCTCTTCCACCTACCTTTAGCTGATAGAAGTCATCTGTCCCATCTTTCCTCGCCAAACACTGGACAATGCTGGGCACTGGTGAGTTACCTAATCGAGGACCTGAGGGCACAGAGTAGAAAAAAATCTGTTTGCATTTCAGGGGCCATGCCTAGCACAATGGGATGTTATTAAGATCATATATCCCACATCTAGAGCTACTGGGGGGCCTCCACAGGCAACTGTGTTAAGTACATGCATCTCAATCCTGTTCTCTAAAGGTCGACATTGGGCAGTCTTTCCTATAAACTGTATTATTCCTAAAAACAAAGTGATGGGGTTTTAAAGTCTCCGTGAAAAATATCATGTCTACAAAAAGAAGCTTTTCACATACAGCAGGTGTACATGCAACACTGCCTTGGAGGGAGGTCCCTGATTCAAGTAGGGAAGGGACTAGATGATGCCCTTCTAGCTCTAAGATTCTGTGACTCACTGTTCTTGTCCCGTTGTCAAGTCCACACATCCAAGGGTGCTGTGTCACACAATCCAGCCATACCTGATTTATGCCCCTCTGTGTGAGGGCAGAGTTTCCTAAGACCTGCTTGCCTAATACAACTAGCTTCTGTCTCCAGGCAATCTGGGCTTCTGGGGTCAGTGTCTAGCACACAGTAGGCGCTTCATAAACGCTTATGTGATAGACAACATTTACTCAGGCAGCTCGATATAATCACAATATAAACTGTAAACCCCAGAATGTAAAATCCAGTCAATCAACCAATCCCATTTCCATCATATTCTGGTTTCTCTTCATTTTGTAAATATCTTTTCTCAAGTATGTTGACACTACCAAGTGCTCTTATTCATAAACTGCCTGCCAAATTTTATAGGTACTTGCAAGTTATATCAACGCCTTTCTAGAATTACTTACGCACTGTTCAGGCACCACCCCACAGCAATCATGGGGGTCTCTCAGGTGAGTTCTAAACCAAGTATGACTTGATCTCATGGTAAAATCGAGCAAGTATACCTCTCCTATATCCCAAATGGACTCGGGGGGGCTGGGGAGAGGGGAAGAGGACAAGCAGTATTTTCAGGGAAAAGAGAAAGGCTCCAACTCCTCAAAGGAAAGAGGGAAAGAGAGTCTAAGTCAGCAGACACACATACACGAGCACACTCTAATGAAGGTATTCAGCTCCAAATATCTGCTAACTTAATATTTCACAATTCCCCCGAGAAATTAAAAACAAACAAACAACCTTGAGTTTACTATAGGAGCCCCGATAGTTATGTGACTGAGTCCACGAGCTCTGCACATGCACTCATACTGGAACACTACTGCTCTCTTGCTACTCTACTCAGGCAGCACATGGAAGAGGTGTAAGCCAGCTTGCTCTAGACAACTGAGAAAACAAGTCTGACTTACCTAGGATAAATGGACCAGCTCTCTTTGCATTATTCCCGGAAATGCTACTCCCAAGCGCCTTCGCCCGAGCGGGCGTTTCCCCGGCTCCTCTATCTGATGCTCTCCGCTTCATCCTCAGCTCTGGGAAGAAAGGAAGAGATCCCCCCCAATGAATGACTATGTTACTCGCTCCCCAGCCTCTGACTTGGCAGTGCATCAGGAAGCTGTCTGCCTCTTCCTCCTCTGGTACAGGGGCAGTACTCACTGAGTTCTGGGCTAACTGGGGGCTAAAGATGCCTGCAAGGCAAAGAGTGAGAATTGGGCCAGAGGGAAGAAAAGCAGCATCTACTGACATGCAACAAAGGAGATTTCTGCAGATGCTGAAGGCGGTATGAGCCCAGGCCTGGGAGTCAGAAGAACTGAACCCAGTCCCATTGCCAATATTTACAAGCCATATGTTGCTCACGAGTCCTAGTTTCTCCTATAAAAAGGGGATAACATTTGTACTCATTGAACTGTTGTGAGGAAAGGACCATATAAATCACAAATTACTATATAAACTTGAGCTCTGATTATTATTATTATTATTATTATTACTATTAGTAGCAATTTTAGCTTATAAATACAGGCCCTGCCTCAAAAAGAGAAAACCGGTACCCACAGAACTTGCGCACATCTACTGAAGCCTTCCCTTAATTCACCTGAATGTACAGGTTTATATCTGGTAGATCTTGGTGATATTAGTAAAAATCCTCATTTAAAAGAGAACTTGGCATTTTAAAGCTAAATCTACTTCACTCTATTAAAACCATACACATAGCGAAATTCAAAGCATAACTTGAAAATTAAAAAACTATGGGTAGAGCTAAAGTAAGAAGCTTACAAGTATAAGCATTTCTTACATTAGGTCCAAACCCTAATCTAGGTTTTTTCAGGTGCTTGAGTAGTCCTTTAAGTTCATGGGTAAAATGAAAACTCAGAAAGCTTATGGGAATACTGGAGACCACCAATCTTTTGAAATGGGAGCAGTTAGGTGGCACTAGAGGGCAGCAAGGTGGTACAGAGGAGAGGTCCTCCAGCCTAAAGTCAGGAAGACCCAAAGACAGTCTCAGACATTAGGCTGTGTGACCCTGGGCAAGTCACTTAACCTCTTTATCTCAGTTTCCTTATCTGTAAAATGGGGGTCATAACAGTACATACCTCCCAGTCCTCTTCCCCTCCCCCCAAATAAAAAAATCATCCATAAACTGCAAGATATACTGGGAAAAATACTAGCCCAGGAGGCAAGGCTCCATTCTAAGTCCCAGCCATGACAGGAGACAGGTCACTTCATTGCTCTGGGACTAAGCTTTTCACTTGTAAAATGAGAGGGTCCATCACTAAGACCCTTTCCACCTCTAAAATGCTATGGAGAAATCTAAGTTATTTTACATATGACAAAGACAACACACAGACTAATTTCTCAGCTGCCTAAGGCGGGCTGCATGTCTTGCTGCCAGCCATGGGCATCAGGAACTAGCTGGGAACTCCTCAGCCACACACCACAGTCAGAGATGGATAATCCTCCCTACCCCACCATGGGGAAGAAAACATAGCCACGACACCATTTTAAAGATGTTCTGGCAATCCCCCTGCCTTAGATAATCGGTAATAATCAGATTTCTTTGAAATACCTCGTCTGGTACACACCAGTCCCAGAAACAGGAATTACTCTTCTCCTTGGAGACTTCCACAGAGGCTCTGGTACATCTGTGCAAATGCTGCCTTTATACAAAACACTGTCTAGACAACAGTTTGATGAGAACTGTTTCAACAGAGATGAGTGGGTACAGCCCTGACACGCTGCTGCCACACATTGTACCCTTACCCTATCTCCCCACCCCATTCAAGGCCGCTGGGATTCAATTAGAACAACAGAACAGAAAACCTATTTCAAAGTACAGGGAACAAGAGGGAAGGTAGCATATAAAAACCAAGATGCTAAGTCTGGCTGAGAGGCAGCACGGAGTCTCCCTTTCCTAGTAACTGTTTACCAGTAAGTACCACAATATTTCAGGCAAAGCCAGGCATCTTATGGAGAGACTGAATGCAAACCAGTGCTCACTGCAAGGATGAAAGGGACACTCAATGCCTCCTAGGTTCACAGCACCTGTTGCAATCTGTTTGCAGAAACTGGGTCTTGGGAAAAAGCCTTTTGAGATAGACAAGAATATACTGCTGCATACTAATTCTAACCTTTGAAATTCACTTGTAGGTATTGCATCATCACTTTAGCAGCCCAGAAATATGGTCACAAGGGATAGTCTATCACCACTGGGAACACACTTTATTCCCGTATTTGCCACTTAAGAATAGGGTACAGAGATTTCCGTGGGCAACACTCCCAGCAGTGTTTCTGAAGTCTTCTTTCAAGACAACACAGTCCCTGACAAGGCAGTGACAGCCTGGGGACCTGCTATGTATGTATGCATGTATGTATGTGTGTGTATGCATCCATGCATGCACGTATGTATGCACATATGCATGCATGCATGTATATGTGGTCTCAATGCTAACATCTCCTAAAAGGGAGCCTCCTCTGCCAGGGCTAGAATGAGAGAGCCAATCTAAAATCAGAGGTGGGGGCTGTGTTTATTTGTAGCTCCTCACCAAATCTTCTCTCTGGCTTGGTGCTGGTGCATGGGGATTTCAATGCTTTCTGGCTTAGAAGTAACCAGAGCTTTAAATACCTCACCTCCTTCTACTCTCCTCTTATTTAGCTCTACCAATGAACTCTATTGAAGTCTGGCTTCACTTAGTGAAGCGATAATGCAGGGCTCTGGGGGAAACATTGAGAGACACAGGAATATAACTTCTCCTTCTGGGGGCTGTGGCAGCTACCTCATCTCTTAAAAGAGAGTTAATCCAAATGTATTCTGGAGATGGCACCTTTGGAAAAAAAAGGTGACAGAAGCCAGCACAGAAATCTTGAAGTAATGGCAGCCAGTACATCATTTCTGACATCAACAAACCATTTAAAACAATACAGAGATAAAAGTGCAGAAAAGGGCACAGAGTAATATCACCCCTTTGTTAAAATTAACATACTCAAAAATTATAAGCAACAGAAGTTCATGATTTTACATACAATTCTCTTTTCTGTTCTTTACATATGAAAACATTTGTTTTAGACGGAGATTGTTAAATTCATATAAAAAAAATAAAGAAAATTGCATTACTCTAACCAAGTGGGTCGTAGCATCACTCCAGATCAGTGAATTCTTCATCTGGGGTTTGCTAAACTGGTTGAGGAAAAAAAATCTACATCTTTACCTCAATATAATTGGTTTCCCTTGTATTTCTCAGTATTGAATGCATATAAACATTATTCTGAGAAAAGGTCCATAGGTTTCACCAGGCTGCTACAGGGTAGAGTTAATTTGAATACAGCTGGGCCAAGCCAGGGATCTCTTGCCAAAACAGACAATGCCAGCAGCATTGTGGGGGAGGGGGAATGACACTGACACCACCACCACCACCACCAAAGGTCCAAGTCTTTGTTTCTGTATCAGACAGAGGCCAGTATTACAGAGTTGTGCCCCTCACTCAAACAGCTGGACTCAATTCGGTAGAGAACAGAAGAGGCAGAAGGCTCCAGTGATCTAACAACCTATGCTGACTGTCCTCCCTTAGCATGTGACTCAGTACCTCATTCTAGGAGTCAGCCACTCCACCACCTCTGAGAACACTTCTAATGTGACTGACTGGCAGGTACTGAAGAGGTTACCTGGGGAAGGTTTTCTGGTTAGCAGTCACCTTATGCAAGGCCTCTTCGAACCTCAGAGGTGCAGGCAAAACAAAGGAGGCCAGAAAGTTGAAAGCAGAGTTCTCATGCTGGGGAGTCACATGTGTACACAGGTCAATCCCTTTCTCTGAGAGACTCCTGGTGGCACAATTTGTCATCAGTTGTGAAATTCCAGCTCTGAAAAGAGAGAAATGCCTACTCTACAGTGGCCTCAGTCCAGTAGCTTTACAAGCAGCGCAAGACACTCTGTTACTTGACCTTTGAGAGAGAAGCCAGGGCATAATACACACATCTCTGCCTGAAAGGATTTTTTCAGAGTCCATTCTGTCTTCGGGGTTATCGTGCCGGCAGGCTGTCAAAGGCAGGGGACTTTGGGACACAAACATCTCCCACCATGGGCACCAGACACCTGGAAATGAATGAGCCCTAGGACATCTGCAACATTTATTAAGGGTTCACTGCTAAGCTGGGGGTCTGGTTGGGTGTGGTGGGAACTGGTAGACAGAGAGGAAATACAAAGAAAGGAGAAGAGGCAGTGTCCCTCTGCTGCAGGAGTTTACAAATTGGGAAAGGAGGATGAACATACATGAAAATCCTTAGGTAATAATACATGGAAAGAGATCACAAGATTATGTGATATCGACTAACACTGCTAGTCTTTCCTCTCTTCAATTCGTCCTTCACAGACCCACCAAATTAATCTTCTGAATACACAGGACTGTCGTTGTTCTCCTTCTCAAAAACTTCCACTAGCTCTTTATTGTCTCTAAAGGATAACACGGCAACTCCTCAAGCTGGCATTCAAAGCCCTCCACAATCTAGCTCAAATGTACATATTTAACCCTATTTTATATTACTCTCCTTTATATGCTCTATATTCCAGCCAAAGAAACTACCAGGCTGCTCCCCGTTCTTGTCCTTCACTTTTCTGTTTCCTTGCATTCATGCTCAGAAAACTCTCTGTCCACGTCTTGCTGCTGAAATTCTCTTCCTTCAAGATTCCGCTCAAGTCACCTCCTAAATGGAATCTGCCCAGATTCCTACCCTTCCTAGGGTTCTGGTCTACTCCTCTTCCCTCAACCTCCTGAGGAAGAGACACCAACATCTGCCACAGTTTCCCCAGGACAGAGCAGCAGTCCTCCTTTCTCCATGCCAGGAATTCTCTTGTCATCAGGTAGGGGTCTCACTTTAAGTAGGAAGGCATAAACAGAATGTCCTGATTAGATCATGGGTGTGAACACAAACAGCAGATTTCCAGAAAGGGCCCTTTAGGAGCTAGCACTTCACCAGGCAGTAGAGCTGGATGCAGATAGTCACGATATATTCCCACAACTTTGAAAACTGCCTTGTGGGAGTCGAATGAATCAGGACAAAGGTCGGGTTGTGAGTATAGCATCAAATTTGGGCAGGAGGAAGGCTGTAGAATCCTCCTTGGTGAGATTTAATTTGTAGGCTTTTGGGGCCATTTACTAAAAAGTTGCCCTGAATTTATAAGTTTGTACCTCCTGTCACCCTTCAGCCAGGCACAGAGGGTTCACAAGCTGGCTAAGGGTTTTGTTTTGTTTTTTTAGCTTAGAAAGGTAGTGTGTGACCCACAGTGAGAACAGATGTGGGAAGAGTGGTAGGTGGGCAACATCCTGGGCGGTGACCACAGCTGACAAAAGAAGGGTGTATTCTTCAGGGAGGAGCACCTTGCATAGCCTTATGCAAATTCTCTAGTGGGAAGGAGTACGCAAACCTAATTATAAATGGCTTAACTAGGGAGCTACATCCCCAAGGATGTCAGTCAGCCAATAAGCACTTAAGTACCCACTAAGTGTCAGGCCCTGTACAAAGTGCTGGAGATAGAAAAAGAGGTAACACTCCAAGGCTTTCAAAGGGGGTCACAATTTCTTGGGGGAGTCAAGCAAGTAAATCTGTAGAAACATACTAAATCTTGGATAAATAGGAAATCACAAAACGAAGGCACTATTGGGAGAGGCTTTCTGCAGAAGGTGGGATTTTGGCTGGGATGTGGTTTATCTGCTGGCTTGCAGGGGGGCACTCCAAACTATTTCCTGCCAGTATGGAGAAGTACAACTTGATCTATGTATGAGTATGTTGCCAAAGAAGCTATTCTCCACAGATGCAAGAAAGTAACTTCTGCAGGGCTCATACTCAGCCCCAGTCCTGTCATTGCTATTCACAGATTTACTCTACAAAGTCTAGCTTGGGATCAAGTGGCAGAGAAGTTTTCAGAGCAGTTTTCAGTTTTTGAGACTGGAAATACCTACTCCATAAGAGTTCTGAAGAATCCAGTGACTTTGCTCTCAATCTTTTTAGATTTAGATGACTTTCCCCCTGAAGATTCCCTGTCAAATGGGATTCATATCTATACTCTCTGCTTCACTGAACTGCTGTGAGAATCAAGTGAGTTAACAAATATAAGGTACTTTGGAAACCATAAAAGACTATGGCAGCCACAATATCCCATGGGACCCTTATTCTGGTGCTGTGATCTTTGCAGTGAAAACCAAGACATTTTTCCAATATGGGCCCAAACTCCCTTTCCGATCTTACCTTTTACCTTTCACACACTGTATATGGTTCAATCAAATTGGCCTTAATATTTTTCTCACGTACAACACTGCATCTCTTGCCTGTACGCCTAGAATTTACATCCTACCTCCCTCCACTTCTTATAATTCTTTGTTTGTTTCAAAGCTCAGGTCAAGGGCCACCAGACCTCTACCCGTATCCTTTCCTGATCTCCCCAGCTGTCAATGAACTCTCTTCCAAACTGACCTTGTATGTACTTTTTATATATTTATACAGGTGGGCAATGCTTTTGAGTTGTGTGTTGATTAGCAGGTGATCTGTATTTTGTCTTCAGCACACAGTAGCTAAGGTGTTTTCCAGGGACTAGAATAGTATTGATCATTCTGTCTCTGTCTCTCCCTCACCCTCTCTCATTGTATTTTATTTTTACTGATTCCTTTTTAATGTCACGTTCATTTCTAAATGTCTTCTTGTGCCCTCCCCACTCCTCACCCAGCAAGCTGTCGCTTAAGAGAGAAAGCAAAACACAGATAGATAAACAAAACAAAGCAATGGAGAAGGTAACCCATGAAATGATCTTCATACAAAATGTCTGTATCCCTGCTTTTGTCCTCCTGATGATGCCCTTGTCAGTCTTTGCTTTGCTTGACTTTTTTTTTGCTTGTAACAAAGCAATTCAACAAAACTAGCCAACACATCCATTATGTCTAACATAACATTGTGTGTGTGATACTCTGTACCCATAGTCACTTGTTTCTGTAATGAAGAGAGGAAGATGCATTTTCTCAGCTATTCTCCAGAAGCAAGCTTTCAAGCATTTTCTCCTGGTAATGGTATTTAAGCCTCCAAGTCTAGCCTGAGACTTGGATTTAAATGTGGCCCCTGAAACTTACTAAAAACCTAACCCTAGGGAAGTCACCAAATCTCACTGAGCCCAAGTTGCCCCCCTGTAAAATGGGATACTACCACCCAATGTAAACCTCAGCAGGTTGTTGTAATGCTCAAATGAGAACTGATGTTAAGTACACTGCAAATTCTCAAGTGCTATGTGAATGTCAACTTCTATGAAGTGAAGCTGATTAAACCCAAGAAAAAAAATCCCTGAAAATCACAAAGCCCAAACATTTAAGCGCTGAAATTCTCTGGGAAATCAATGCTATTTCAAGAGAAGATCTGCACAGACTTATCTCCAACTTGGAGTACATTTTTTAGGACCTACAAGCAAGGAAAGACACTCTGAGATCAGGTTAATAATCAATGGGCCTTATAAAGTGGCCACTTCAGAACTGGATTTCTTTGCTTAGGATAGTTTCTCTGGTAAGAGTTTAGTGTCCTCTTAATGTGCTTCAGTCAGGGTTAGGTATTCATATGCAAGTATTATAACATAACCCATGTATGTGCGGACATCTTCATTTTTCCAAAGTAAAGCATTCACTTTGTTCATGTGAAAAAGTGGAAAAGATTTGTAACCCTAACTTGGCAAGAAATTATGCATCTGTACCATTTCATAAATAATATTTCTCAGCCTATGTAAGGACTACATTTATTTCTTTAACTAGAGACATCTGTAATTGCTTGAGAAGTCCAAGCTCCCTGAAACCTTTCATAGCTATGTAATGGGGAGAATACCTGCAGCAGAAACAAAGGAAGTGACTCACAAGTGGGAAGTGGACAGGACAGTCAGAAATAGAACCCAGGAGTCCTGCCTGTTTCCTCCTGTAAGCATTGGACAACATCCTCCTTGCTAGTTAACAAAAGTACAAAATGCTTTTGCAGAATGATCTTCTGCATAAATATTTTGACAAAAAAATTTCTGAACTCATGTGTGGAAGGACCTTCTTCTAACTACCTCAAAGAGAGAGAGTGGTTATGAATGAGCACAGTGCAGTACTTTAAAAAATTAAATCAATAATGTGATTTTTAAAATCTGTATGGAGATAGGTCCAGTTAAAAGTTCCCCTTTGTATCATCTTTAAAAAGCTGAGAGAAGATTGCTTCTGGAAACTAAAAGGTCTGAAGCTGAGGACACTTTACACAATGTGATTACATCACTCTGTAAGCCTCAGTGTCTATGGCCAATGGGGAACAATACAAAGACAATGAAATAGACAGAGGATAAGGAGAATCTCTCCAAAGAGCTGTTTCTGGAAACAATCATTAAATGGGGCAGAAAACTAGGTCTCTCTCTATATATGTTAAGCTGAGCTATTCATTCTGTTCTTTAGCAAATGGCTTTACAAGTAGTTGTCTAGGGTTTTACCAAACCAGTCATCAAGAACCATTCCCTAGTAGAACAAAGGTGGCAGAATAGAGAAAGCACTTACCCCACCTCTCCCAATATTTCCCTCCAAACAACTTTACAATAACACTTCAAGTCAAATTCTGGAGTGATAAAGCCAAGAAAAGGTCAGTGAGACATTCTTCCAGCCCAAAACAACTTAGGAGGTCAGAAAGAAAGATCTGTGACACAGGAGCAGAGGCTATCCTGGGACCCACATGGAGGAAACACAAGTGGTGGGGTCCAGGTGGTGGTGACAGAAACAGTAGCAGGAGCTTCAGGATCTCTCAAGCTAGAGATGGGAAGGGGGCTGGCAACTTATCAGAAAGATTACAGGGGACCCCTGTGCTAGCAATAGTTACAGGTCCAGATGTAATTGGCAAATCCACTGCCTATACCCACTTGTGGGTCAAAATTCAAGGGTGGAGAAGAAAATTTTTTGGTCAAGAAGTAGTGGAAGCCTTAAGGGACAGTATCACTTTTAATCCGAAGGGAGCAGGGAGACTCTGAAGCACAGCATCAAATGCAACATCAAAGGATCTGTACCCTTCCTGGGTAAGGATCAGAGTGCAGAGCAGAAGATCAATGACCACACCTCTTTGGAAGCACTGAAAACTTCCAAGCCCAAAAATTAGCTCTGAAAACAAAAAGGGAAAAGATCATTCTGAAGACTGAGACGGTGCTGGGACAGGGCATCCACATGCTGAGAACAGAGTTCAACTTTAACATAAAGGTCAAAATCAAGAAAAAGGGTGAAAAAAATCAGCAAACAACAAAAGAACCTGACCATAAAAAGCTACTACGGCAACAGATAGAAGACACAAACTCAGAAGACAATGAAGTAAAAACAGCCACAAGCTAAGCCTCAAAAACAAAATGTTAATGGATACAAGTCCAACGAAAATTCCTGAAAGAGCTAAAAATGATTTTTAAAATTAAATAATAAAAGAAGAAAAATGAAATAAAGAAATTAGAGCAAAGGAAGAAAATTACAAAAAGGCAATGAACAACTTGGTATAAAAAAGGCACAAAAAACACTTTAGAAAATAACACCTTAAAAAACAGAATTAGCAAACTTCATTGATGAAAATAACTCCTGCAAAGGAGTAAGGGGGTACGGGGAGGAATGGGGTGGGGGATATATGAGAGGGTTGACTGGGGGAAGGAGTAATCAGTATGTTTGCCATCTTGGGGTGGGGGTAGGGGAGAGATAGGGAGAAAATTTGGAACTCAAAATCTTGTGGAAATGAATGTTGAACACTAAAAATAAATGAATTTTGAAAAAAAAAAGAAAATAACCCCTTCAAAATTAGAATTGTGCACATAGAAGTCAATGAATCCATAAGACATGAAGAAACAATAAAATAAAGCTAAAAGAATGAAAAAAATAGAAACGTGAAATATCTCATCAGAAAAAACAAATGATCTAGAAGATAGATTAAGGACAGATAATTTAAGAATTATTGGAATACCTGAAGGACATGATCAAAGAAAAAGCCTAGATATTATATTTCAAGATATTATGAAGAAAAACTACCCCAATATCCTAGAAGCAGAAGGTAACACAGAAACCAAAAGAATCCACCAATCACCACCTGAAACAGATTCCCAAATGAAAATTCCCAGGAATATTATAGCCAGATTCCAGAACTTGGGTCAAAGAAAAAATATTTCAAGCAGCCATAAAGAAACTCTTGAAATACTATGGAGTCACAGTTAGAATCACACAAGATTTAGCAGCTACCACATTAAATGACTGGAAGGCTTGGAATATGATATTCTGGAAGGCAAAAGAACTGGGATTACAACCAACAGCAAAACTCTTATATACATACATACACACACACATACATACATACATACATACGTATGTGTATATATTTATATATAAAATCCTTCAAGGGAAAAAACGCATATTTAATGAAATAGAGGATTTTAAAGCATTTCTGATGAGAAGACGAGGGATAAATAGAAAATCTGACTTTCAAATACAAGACTCAAGAGAAGCATAAAAAGGTAAAGATGAAAGAGAAAGCATAAAGAACTCATTAAGGTTTGCCTTTCTATATGGGAGGATGGTACATGTAATTTCTAAGAATTTTATCATTTTTAAAGCGATTAGAAAGGATTCTATATAAAAAGAGGTCATGGAGAGAGTCAATTATATTGGAGTGATGTATAAAAAAAAATGGATAGGTGAGAAAGAAGGATGTCCTAGGAAAAAGAGGAAGGGTGAGGAAGAATTACCACACATAAAAGAGGAGCAAGGAAGAGCTTTTCACAGTGGAGGGGAAGATGGGGGTGAGTGGTAAATATTTGAACCTCACATCTAAAGTGGTTCAGAGAGAGAGAGAGACACACACACACATACACACACACACACACACACACACACACACATACTCCTTCTCTCTCGCTCTTGCTTTCTCTCTCTCTCTTTCTGTCTCACAACTGGTAACAAAATACTATCTTACCCATCGGGGAAGTAGGAGGGAAAGGGGATAAGAGAAAGAGAGAGAGAGAGAGAGAACATATGTGTGTGTGTGTGTGTGTGTGAGAGATAAAAGGGAGAGTAAATAAAAGAAGGTAGTGGTCAGAAGCAAAACACACTTATAGGTACAGATAAAAGAGAACAAGAAGGATAAACAGAAGAAAATAGGGCAGCTAGTAATCATAATTGTAAATGTGAACGAGATGAACTCACCCATAAAATGGAAGCAGATGACAGAGTGGATTAAAATAGAGAATCTGACAATACGTTGTTTAAAAGAAACACACGTGAAAGAGATATACACGGGGGGGCGGAGCCAAGATGGCAGCGTAGGAGCAGCAACGTATTGCAACTCTCATACAGCCACCCCAAAATACCCATAAAACAGGACTCTAAACCAATCCTAGAACTCCAAAACGCACACAAAGATACTTCCCATTAAAGTCAGCTGGGCTATGAGGAACCATATCAGCACTGCGAAACCAGCCTGGCCTGAAGCCACTGATGAGCCCTGGGGGGGCCGCCTCCGGACGAGAGGA
The DNA here is from genome assembly GCA_028646515.1 of Pseudochirops corinnae. NCBI lineage: Eukaryota > Metazoa > Chordata > Mammalia > Diprotodontia > Pseudocheiridae > Pseudochirops > Pseudochirops corinnae. Next base: position 73,692,177 of record CM053588.1, on the reverse strand, counting down.
GCAGTGAGCGGATTAGCGGCAGCTGCGAGCAGCGTTCAGAACTAGGTCACTGGGACTTGCGAAGTTGGGAGGGAGGAGCAGTCTGGCTGAAAGGCCTCCAGAGCGGAAAAGTGAAAGGCAGAGGTTTTGCACCCGCCTCCGTGTTGCAGCTTCCCGCCAGCGGCCTGCAGACAGCAGGGGGACTAAGCGATTGTTCTGAGGCCAGTGCTCTCGCGTTGAATGGCCTGGATCCGGATCGCCGTCTTGGGCTTCGGTCTTGGAGTCTTCATTATCCAGCGAGCTGGAAGTAAGTAGGAAGGGTCCCAGCATCTTCCTTAGAGCTATGGCAGCCGGGAGGACCCCAGCGATTTGGGATAGAGCTTTCCCTTCTGGAAGCAGAGCCCCACAGAGATTTAAAAAAAAAAAAATCACAGACTGACCAACCATGAGTAAGAATAAGCTTAAGAAGCAAAGTAAGAACAGCACCCAAACCCTAGATTCCTTTTTTGGAGAAAAGAAAGATTATGGGAGAGAGAGAGAGGAGGAGAGTGCAGCCAGAGCGCCCCCACCAGGGACCTCCAATAAACATGAAGAATTCCTTAAAGCTAGAGATGAGCTGAAGAAGGATTTTGAAAACCTAAATAAGGGAA
>CM053588.1:73636469-73691048 GCA_028646515.1 Pseudochirops corinnae | reverse complement strand
GGGATGGCTGTTTTGGGGTGGTGGGTAGGGGAAAGAAGGGGAGAAAATATGTAACTCAAAATCTTGTGGAAATGAATGATGCAAACTAAAATAAAATTAAAAAAAAAAGAAAGAGATATATACATAGAGTTAAATTGATGGTGGAGTAGAATCTATTATGTTTTAGTTAATGCGAAAAAGGCAGGGGGTAGCAATCATGATCTCTGACAAAGCAAAAGCAAAAACAGACCTAATTAAAGGTTTTAAGCAGAAAAACTACACCTTGCTTAAAAGAACCAAACATGGGGCAGCCAGGTGGCGCAGTGAATAGAGCACTGGCCCTGAAGTCAGGAGGACCTGAGTTCAAATCCAGTCTCAGACACTTAACACGTACTAGCTGTGACCTTGGGCAAGTCACTTAACCCCAACTGCCCTGCCTCCAAAAAAAAGCAAAAACAAAAAAAGAACCATAGACAATGAAGTAATATCAATACTAAACACACACGTACCTCTTTTTCCTAGGACACCCCTCTTTCTTACCTATCCATTTTTTTTAACATCATAGCATAAAATATGCATAGCATCCAAATACTTAAAGGAAAAGTTAAAATGAATTACAGGAAGAAATAGTAAAACTTTAAGAGTAGAGGACCTCAACGTTCCCCTCTCAGCACTAGATAAATCTAACCACAAAATAAGTAAGAAGAAAGTCAAGGAGATGAATAGAATCTTAGAAAAGTTAGATATGATATACTGTCCGAGAAAACTGAATTGGAATAGAAAGAAGTATATGCCTTTTTCTCAGCTGTACATGGCACCTTCACAAAAAGTGATCATGTATTAGGACATAAAAACCTCACAATCAAATGTAGAAAAGCAGAAATATTACACATACCCTTTCAGGCTATAATGCAATAAAATTTACATTTAATAAAGGGTTGTAGAAGCATAGATTAAAAGTTAGTTGGAAACTAAATAATCTAATCCTAAAGAATGAGTGGGTCAAAGAAAAATCAAAGCAACAACCAATAATTCATTAAAGAGAATGACAACAATGAGACAACATTTTTAAAATTTATGGGATGCAGTCACAGCAGTACTTAGGGGAAAATGTATATCTCTAAATGAGAACATCAATAAAACAGAGAAAGAGCAGATCAACAAACTGAACATATAATTTAAAAAACTAGGAAAAGAACAAATTAAAAATACCCCAAATGGAAATCCTGAAAATCAAAGGAGAAATTAATAAAACTGAAAGTAAAAAAGTCATTGAACTAATAAATAAAACTAGGAGTTGATTTTGTGGGGGGAAAATGTCATAAATAATTAGTTAATATGATTTTTAAAAAGAAAGAAGAAAATCAAATTACTAGTATAAAAAATGAAATGGGTGAATGTACCACTAGCAATTCAATATTAGGAGTTATTTTGCCCAATTACATGCCGGTAAAAGACAATCTAAATGAAATGGATGAATATTTACAAAAAGATAAACTGCTCAGATTAACAGAAGACGAAACAATACTTAAATAATGCTATCTGAGAAAAAAAATAGAACAAGGCATCAATGAGCTCCCTAAGAAAAATTCCCAGGACCAGAAAGATTTACAAGTGAATTTCACCAAATTTTTAAGGAACAATTAATCTCAGTACTATATAAACTATCTGAAAAAACAGGTAAAGAAGGAGTCCTATCAAATTCCTTTTATGACACAAATATGGTTTTGATACATAAACCAGGTGGAGCAAAGATAGAAAAAGAAAACTATAGTCCAATTCCTTAGTGAATATCAATGTGAAAATTTTAAATAAAATAGTAGGTAAGGACTACTATTTACTACTACACAAAGCTTATACACTATGACCATGTGAGATTTATATGAGAATGCAAGGCTGATTTGGTATTAGGAAAACTATCAGAATTAACTGACCATATCAGTAACAGAAACAACATATGATTATATTAACAGACACAGAAAAAGCCTCTGACAAAATATAACACCCATTCCTATTAAAAAACACTAGAAAGCATAGGAATCAATGGAGCCCTTGTTAAAGTGATTAGTACCTATCTAAAACCAAGAACATGTGTTATCTGTAGTGTGGATAAACATGAAGCCTTCACAACAAGATCAGGGTTGAAGCAAAAGGATGCCCACTATTACCATGATTATTCAATATTGTACTAGAAGTGCTAGCTATAGTACTAAGATAAGAAAAAGAAACTGAAGGAATAAAAATAGGCAACAAGGAAACAAAACTGGCACTGTTTGCAGATATGTTGGTACACTTAGAGAACCCTAGAGAATCCGCTAAAAAACTAGCTGAAACAATGAACAACTTTAGCAAAGTTGCAGGATACAAAATAAGCTCACATAAATCATCAGTGTTTTTATATATGACTAACAAAACCCAGAAGGAAGAGCCAGAAAGAAAAATTCCATTTAAAGTAGTTGCAGACAATATAAAATACTTGGGACTCTTACCTGCCAAGAGAAAACCAGGGACTATATTATGAACACAATTCTACAAATTAAGATAGAGCTAAACAACTGGAGAAATATTAATTGCTCATGGGTAGTCTGAGCCAATATAATAAAACTGATAATTCTACCTATGTTAATTTACTTATTCAATGGCATTCCAAGCAAACTACCAAAGATTATTTTACACAAGCTAGAAAAAAATAATAAATTCATCTGGAAAAACAGAAGGTTAAGAATCTCAAGAGACTCAATGAAAATATGTATGAAGGTGGTCTAGCAGCACCAGATTTCAAACTATGTTGCAAAGTGGTAATCATCAAAATAATCTGGTACTGGGTAAGAAAATAGAATGGTAGATCAATGAAATTGATTAGGTACACAATAAATAGTAGTAAAGGACCATAATAATCTAGTATTTGATAAACCTAAAGATCCAAGCTTTTGGGATAAGAACTCACCATACATAGGACAAGAATTGCTTGGAAAACTGGAAAGTAGTTTGGCAGAAACTAGGCATAGACCAATATCTCATATTGGTATATCAAAATAAGGTCAAAATGGAAAAACAATTTAGACATAAAGGATATCATAAGTAAACTAGGAAAAAATGTACCTGTCAGACCTATGAATAAAGGAAGAGTTTATGACAAAATAAGAGATAGAGAGGATCACGAAAAGCAAAATGGATAATTTTGATTACATGAAATTCAAAAGCTTTTGTAAACAAAACTTATGGCAACCAAAATCAGAAGGAAAACAGGAAACTGGGGGAAAAAATTTGACAGCAAGTTTCTCTGATAAAGACCTCATTCCTCAAATATATAGGAAATGGAGCCAATTTTATAAAAAATAATAGCCATTCCGCAGTTGACAAATGGTCAAAGGATATGAACAGGCAGTTTTCAGAAGGAGAAAACAAAGCTATCAATAATCACAAGAAAAAATGCTCTAAATCACTACTGATAAGAGAAATGCAAATTAAAACAACTCTGAGGTACCACCTAACACCTATCAGATTGGCTAATATGATGAAAGGAAAGTGATAAAATGCTGGAGGGGATGTTGAGAAACTGGTACATTAATATATTTTTGGTAGATATGAACTAGTCCAAACATTCTGGAGAACAATTTGGAACTAAGCCCAAAGGGCTATAAAACTGTGCACACCCACTGACCCAGTAATACCACTACTAAATCTGTATCCTTAAAGAGATCAAAGAAAAGGGAAAAGGACCTATTTTTACCAAAATATTTACAGCAGCTCTTTTTGTGGTGACAAACAATTGGAAATCAAGAGGATGCTCGTCAATTGGGGACTGGCTGAACAAGTGGTAGCATACGACTGTGATAGAATACTATTATGCTATAAGAAATGATGAGTATGATACTTTCAGAAAAAAATCTGGGAAGACCCACATAAACTGATGCAAATTGAAGTGAGCAGAACCAGGAGAACACTGTACACAGTAACAGCAATACTGAAAGGATGATCAACTGTGAAACACTTAGCTATTCTGATCAAGACAATGATCCAAGACAATTTCAAAGGACCCATGATGAAAAATATTCACCTCCACAGAGAAAACTGATGAAATGAACATGAACTGAACAGACTGAAGTATATCTTTTTTACTTTTTCTATTTTTTTATGTTTTCTTCTGTAATATGGCTATTATGGTATTATGTATTATATGATGGCACATGTATATTTGATATAAAACTGCTTGCCTTTCTCAAGGAGGAAGAAAATTTGGAACTCAGAATGTTAAAAAAAATGAATGTTAAAATTTTTTTACATGTAATTGGGAAATATTTAATGAAATAAATTTTTAAAAACATATAAAAAGGACCATTCCCCTACCACCACAACCCCCTTCCTCCCTGCAACCTTTCCAAAAATAAGCCTGGTTTTTAAAAAAAAATTCTCCAAAGGTAGAAGCAGATTATTTTAAAATTAACAGTTAATGACTGTGGAACATTGCCCATAGTCTGTCAGGCATGGTTTGATGTGTTGGTTACTTTTGCCGAAATCATTTTTAAAAGAAAAATCTTTGTATAAGGGATATCCAGAAGAGGGTTGGGATGGGGGGAGAGGTATATTTGGAAATGAATGTCAGGTAAAAAGACAAATGGCATCAGTAATACATTAATAATTAATGGCATGGGGGGCGCGGCACACGCAAGGCAAGAAAGGGAAGAATGGGAAAAGGTAGGATGGTAGATGGGTAGAAAGGTAGAAGAACCAAAATTTCTACTTAGGCTTTTGATTCCCCTACTGGAGCCACCATCTCATAAAGGAATAATAACACATCTAGTCCAACATCCCCAGGTAGTTTTTTATAACCTTCTGAAACTCCAATGCAGATCTTCAGGAAAGCCCTAGGCCTAGCTTGGGAGGCAGAAGACCCAGTCGCTGTCTGTGGAGGCAGCCAAATCAAGTTCTCTACATGCTAGCTTATCTGTGAAGTGCCACAACGCTTTTAAATGACAACACACCAAGTTACCTACTCACCCATTGCTCAAACCTTCTATCATGTCAGGTTTTGGACAATCCATTTCCACTTGCATTGGAAGAGCCTTGTCCCAACTGATCTACAAAATTCCCTCTCTGCCACCCTGCAGTACAGTCAAACTGACCTCTTCTGTTCGGCCAAGCTTCTGCACTGGTCGTTCCCCCATGCCTGGAATCCAATTCCTACCACCCAATGCTTCAGACTCTCTCTTCCTTCAAGGCACAGTTGAAGCCTTCTACCTGTACTTTCCTTATGTGCCTCTCTATTCTCTTTCTATGTATTCTGTATATGTTCACATTTGTACTTTTAGTCTCCCCATTTGAATGTAAGCTCTTTATAACCTGAAATTGTTTCATTCTTTGTACTTGTATCCGTAACAGAGGGAGTACTGTTTATTCTTCGTATCTGTATCCCTAACACAGTGCACAGCACATGAAAAGTGCAGTTAGTGGCCAAAGAAGAGAGATGAGGAAGGCTGGGAAATAATGGGGAGGACTAGCCGTGCTTCTGATCAGGAACAGCTTGGGCTTTGTTACAGTGTCTATAGCAACAAAAGGCTCCGAAAGCAAACGTCAAATTCAATTCAGATGAGATGAAGTGAAGTTAGACAACGTTCATTAGCTGTCCTTGGCAAGATGGAACTAAACATAAAATTTCACACCTTTGACAACTGACAATATAGTTCATTTTCTGAAGTTTCAGCAGCTGTTGTGCAGAGAGAGAAGGAGCTCTGCACCAATATTGGGGAGGGGGGTTTGTAGAGGAAGCAAAGGCTTGCTGGCCCACTTGGCAAAGCCCCTGCAGGGAGTACTTCATTACAAAGCAAGGTAACCTGTCCAAACAGGTTGGCTCCAGCCATAAGGTCTCGGGAAGAGCCATTTCACATCCATTCTAGCTGGTTAACAGCCAGAGATAGGACTTCTCCCCACTAGAGAATCCAGAGGTCAAACAAGGTCTACCAACCAAAACTGCTGAGAGCAGCAAGGGCACCAAGGGGCCACTTCAGGGAAGTTGTGGATTGTGACACAGCACCTGAAGCTCCACTTGGGACAGCACAGCCTCTAATTTCTTATACTCACAGCACTGAGAACCATTTGCTCATCTACAGAATTAAAATCAGTGTAACAACTCTCCTGGAATACTCACAACTTTTCTAGAAAAGAGCTCACTTCTGACTCACCAGGCTTCAGAAGCCAGTCAAATCCCAGGATTCCCCAAACTGTTTACACATAACTAACTCCCAGCTCAGGACCAAGGGCCACTCGGGCACAGTGAGCTGCCAGACTGCTAGGTGGTCTAAGCTATAATACCTTCCATTCTTTTAGATGGTTGTAGCTACAGGGGCTAAGGGTTGATTCACAGACAGCCATCAATCATCTACACTTTGCAAACGGTTTTAACTGCACAGGTGGCAAAGCCAGTCTGGCTAAGGTTCAACTACAGCAATCTCATACTTTCCTCACCTCCTAGACCAATTACAACAAAAAGTCATAAAAGCCCAACCTACACTATGTACTTCAACCCTTCTACCTAGTTAAATGTCATATACACAACAATGGGGTTTGCCCCCTGTAAGACTGTGTATCACACTGGACACTGTGCCAAGAGCCCTAGACAAGGTCCACTGGAGAGCAACAATCAAGCAGGTAAACTCTAAGCTCACCCAGCCTCCCAAAAGAGGACCAAAAGCTGGGGGGAAAGAGGCCTCTGGTGGGGAAAGACTGAACTCTGAAAACAAAACCACAAAAGGTCTGATTAGGGTCAGCACAGACTTCACCAAATTCTAGGGCACTATAAAGTTAAGTTTAAATAAACTTACCACCAAGGGTTTTCACTCATGAAACTGCCAAGTTTTATAGGACGAAAACAGGAATAGTTTGAAAAGGACATCTCAGAATGTTTAGGGGATAGTCTAAACTTGTAGGAGACAAGAATGACCTTCAAACCATCCTCTGCTGTTTTGGGGAAAGAATTCTAATTTAGAATGGCTCCTGAGGGGACAGAACTGGGATTAAGGGCTGCCACGTACAGGTTTCTGGTCAATATAAGCAAGGATTCCTAATCATGAGAGCTGTCCTGCCCATGGGATGGGCTACCTTGTGGAGTACCTTTACTTTAGGAGGTATCCAAACGGAAGCGCAACAACCATATTGTGGAGGGGATGCACACTTTAAGGAGAGGTATGTAGGGAAAGAAGCAGTAGAAAAAAAGGCCACAACAAAAAGACCACTGGCTTGTGATCAGTAGACTAATGTGTTCAAATATCAGCTCCGTCAGCCATGTGCTTTAAGAAGTCACTATCTCTCTGGGCCACAATTTCTTCATCTTTGAAATGAGGTAATGGGGCTAGATGATCCCCCAAGTCCTTTCAAACTCTAACATTCTAGGATTCTATAGGTTGGACGAGGAGCAGCACCCAAATTTCCCTTCTAGCTCAACGACTCCTGAGGACCTTCATAAACTACATCGTAATAGCAAAGAGGGCCTATCAGCTTTGACTTCCTAGGGTCAACAAAGGCTGCCAATCTGACTCTGAAAAGCTCAAAGCCTAACACACCACCCCAACCTGAAGGTGGAGAGCACCTGACCCATTCCTCCTTGGAAGCATTTCTACTTTTGGCTCATGATTTCTCTGTGATGTACCAAACCATAGATAGACAGATGGATAAACAGATAATATTTATTAAGGACTTTATCTGTTTCAGGTCCTGTGCTGCTAAGTGCTGGGGATACAAACATGAGCTTATTAAGCTGTCCCTGTCTTCAAGGACATCATATCCTAATGCAGGAAGACAATACATAAAGAGCTGAAACCATAGGTGTGTTCCCAAAAACTCCCTTGTCAAGCAATCCTGTTTAATTTATACTTCCTATGATTTCAGACACATTAAAAAAATGAGCTTCAAAGGGCTTCTACCACTTAACTTTTAAGATTCTTTAAACTCGCTATACTGGACAGGAATTCTCAAAGTGCGGTCCAAGGAACCCCAGATGGTCCCTGAAACCTGTTAAGAACTAATCTCATAATAATACTAAGATATTTCGATTTCTAAATACTGTTAATACTGATAGATATAACCCAAACAAAAGCTCTCTGGGAAGTTTTCAATAATTCTTGAAAGTATAAAGGAAGAGGTCAAAAGGTTTGAGAACGGCTGTATAAAGGAACTCCTTTGCTTTTTGTAAAGAAACCTTTTGTATTATAACTAATCACTTCCAATCTTGTAGCTTTGTGCATTTTGGGTTTTCCCACATTAACTTTTCTCTAAAATATGTACAATGGTATAGAATCTTATTAACATCTGCAGATCCAACATTTAAAACAATTTATTTTCTGCTAGCAAAAGTAAATTGGCTAGCCATTCCTCAAGAGACATTTTAATGTCCTATCATGCCATATAATTTCAGCCCAATATGCTTACTGGAAAAAAAAAATGAAAGCATTGACCTGAAATCTTTGCAGCCTATACTTAGAAAAATGTCCAATTTGGTCTCCTATGACTTTAGACTTGAAGGATTTTTTCCAATATACCATACACTCCATAATACCAATTAGCCCTTTAGTTTTAATCACTAAAGGTCAGAGAAGAAAGATCCTTTCAGCTAAGCCTGGTTCCTTGAAAAGAAAGCATCTTTAATAACTGCCAGGAGAAATTCTGGGAAAGTTCCTGAGAGGTGATGGATTCAGGAATGCTTAAGAGGCTGAGACACGTACAAAATGTTCCCAGTCTTAACTTTGGTACCTTAAAGCTTGGATCAAGACTTTTGTGACACCCTCTATATTTGTGGATGTGGCTAATGCAGAAATTTGGTTTGCCTGACTAACCCAGTCTATAACAGGGTTTTAGTTTTTCTGTCTTTCTGAGTGGGGGGGGGGGGGCGGTGACTGGAGGGGGAGGAAGAGAAAATGGATTTTCCTTGATGGGAAAAAAAAAGAAAAAGAAATTGCTTTCCTTATTCCTCATTTACTACAATCTGGAGAAAGAATTTTATTACAAGGGATACATGTCTTACCTGAGACCTAGCTGACTTCTTTAGCATGACCTAGCAGAGTAATGGCATAGCTGAAATCAAGAGAGTTCCCCAGAAATCCCCAAGCACAGTTTTAATTCTGACCCCAAAGATGAAACTAGGAATCTCATTAGCTAGAAGTGATGCGGTTACTTCTGATGAAGACCATTCTGCACAGGCACAAAAGCCCAATTATCAAAGGTATGTTGTATTTTGTATTAGGGCGATAGTTCAGGATTCACAAAACCTAGGTTTTCCAGGGTGGCTATCCTGGAGCCACTAACAAATGGTGAGAAATTTCTGACCCAGTTTTTAGGGAGTGAATTAGGAAGAGAAACCTAATACTAGTATCCCTTTCTAGGATTAGGCTCCCAAGGGTCCTTCAGAAAAGCCGACTTCTTGACAGTTCAATTCTGCTAATGATGCTGGTCTGTTTGGCTGGCATTTGAAGGGGAGGGGGAATAGTGGAGAGGAAGGGGCTATAATTCAATGGCCAAAAAGCTGCTTTTCTGGAACTTCCTCAGCCCAAAAAGCTGTTTCTAAATGAGGCATTTTGGGGTTGGGAAAGCTATGTTAAGAAATTTGAGCTTCTGGGAAATTCAGGAAGCTCACTCACCTCCCTGCCTAAATGTATGCAACTGAACAGAGGAGCATGGGTAAGCCTCATTCTTCCCATCCTGTTGTGTACAGTTGCCCTTCTCTGGGAAGCCATTTAAAGACAAGTGGATAAGTCCTAAAACTAGGGAACAATCTATAAATAACAGAAATAAACCATTACATGCACACTCAATCATTTAAAACTTTTGTTCCTACTTTTGTATTTTAAAGCTTGTCAATAAAAATTAAAATAAAATTGTAAAAACTAGTAGGGAAACCATCACTAGAGTTTAAAAGGGAGACAGGTTTTCTCCAAGACTTTGTAATCATTCCCCGGGACCCAGCTACGCTGTATTTCAATTGCTGGTGTAGAAGTGATTACTGGATCCAGTCTGCAGAATTCTGTATCTGGGGCCAGAAAATATAGCACTTGCTTCCTTCCTAAGCCAATTCAGAAATGGGACTGAAGTTACAGGAAAGGTAAGAGCATTAAAGAATCTGAAGATACTTTCTCCTCCCCCCCTTACACTGGATGCTTGCTTTGAATTCCACATTCTCTCAGGACTTCCTATTGCCCTATATAAGGTGCTACCTAAGTCATCCATTTTCCTCCCCAAATGACTCTAAAATCATAGCATTTTAGAACTTGAGTTCATCTGGTACAAACTCCTTTCCCCACTGAACCCCACCACTTTGCAGAGGAAACTGGTCCCAGAGAGGGAGAACCATGTGGTACAGGAGAAAGAGCACTTGCTCTGGACTGAAGACCTGAATTCAAATTTACCCTCTGACACTTCAGACTATCTGTGTGAGTGACCTTGGATAAGTCACTTAGCCTCCCTAGGCCCCTGTTTCCCCATCTATAAAATGAAGGTGTTGGACTAGATGGCCTGAGGTCTCTTCTACACAGAAATCTGTGATCCTGAGTGAACTGTTCATGGCTACAGAGAATCAGGACTAAAACCCACAACTCCTGATTTTCCAGGCTAATGTTCTTTCCAATACCCCAGCCTGTTCTGAGTCAATTTCTCACAAACTTTGTTTTTACAAAGAATAAAATGAAACTATGAACATTAGATCCTTCAAGGCACTGCCTTCAGTTCAAAGGGACATCTTCAATTGTCATTAACTGCACTAATTAATTATTGGAATTATGTCCTTAAGTCAGTATGAGGTTTAGCAACCACAAATGCTGAAAAATGAAGCAAATCCTACATATCTTTTTGAGATCTAGCATTAATCAAATCCTTAAGAAAGCAACCTGATAATCCAAATGTGCAGCTGTCCTAATTGGAGAGGTCAAAGACTCTATACTGTCTAATCTGGGCTACCTTACCGGCTGCAGTGGGGTCAACTGAGATAATATTTATAAAGTGCTTAGCACAGCACCTGCCTCTTAGTAAGTGTTCCCTTCTCTAGCCCCCTCTTTAGTACACTGAATTTAAGTAAGTAAATGTGCACAGCCTACCTCTAATTTAACTAAATAAGAACTGTGGGTTTAACTAAGCTTTTGCAAGTAAATCACTATTTGGGGTATATTTAACCCCCTATAATTAATTCCTCTTCTAGTCTAAGGGAAAGACTTTCCCATACTTTTAGATACAGGATTTAAAAAAAAGTCAAGATCTTGGAAATGAAGCTTCCGAGGAATTTATGACCACTATTTAAAAGCAGAAAGTATTCCTCTTTATATTTAAAGACCTGGACTTCCACAAATTTTGTGCTTCCTTATCTCTTGCAGAACTCTTAAGCCTGAAGGGAAACACGCCCAATAAAACTTTCTCTTCCTCCTTATAGGTTCTCCCAGAGAAGTACTCAATAATAAAACCCAACAATTTGGGGCTTTTCTTCCTACTAACTTAAAAGGGCAGTATGTAAACAGCTACAGGAGAAAGTTGTTATTCCTTCCACTCAAGTAAAGGCCATTCCATTTAAGGACGTTTAAACTACCTAACTTATCAGTAGGTGGTGCCACCTGAAGTGGGCCTGGGAGGATCTAGATCCAGCAGTCGGGTGAAAGGTACAAACCACAGAAGGCTATGGCACCTAAGGCGACCAGTTGCCGGATCCAACACAGGAAGCCGGCCAGGTTGTGACAGTAAAGCAGCAACAGCTCAGACAAGCAAGTGGGAGGGAGGGCTCAGACTGAAAAGTGAATGCTGCAGAGGGCCCAGCCTCCTAGGGATGCAGCATGCCATGAAGGTCGGTCACTATGTAGAAAACAATGTGTGGCTCTCCAGGTGCCAAAAGAGAGAGGGTTTTCAAAAGGACTCCCAGTAAACAGTCCCCTCCTACATGCTCTGCTACCCCCCCTCCCCACTTCCTTCCTAGGCGCTCATGATAAGAAGAGCACCCTGGGCCACCATCCGGCTGGGGCTCATCTATCACCTGCGGGGCAGCAAGGCAACTCAGAATCACACGGAAGGGAATGTCGAGTCGCTTCTGCATTCAGTCCTTGAGAAGCTGAGGGGGCTGCAAGGCACAGCAGCCCACGAGACCTTCAAATAGGAGAGGCAAAATGCAGCAGCACGGTTACCACCTCCCCTCCCCACTCGAACTCCCCGGGGCCCCTCGGCAATCCCTATCCAATCCACCACCTCTGTCCATTCCAATTAATCACCCCTCCTGCATTCCCTCCCCACCCCCAACCTGGTCATCCCAGTCCTACCTCCTCTCCAGCATGTTCCCAGCCTTCTCTCCATCCTTTTTTCTCTTACCAGCTCTCCTCTTCTACAAAGTCTAGACCTTCAGGCTGCCCCTCGCCTCCACCAACCAACCAACCAACCAACCAATCAATCAATCAATCAAACAGCATTTATAAAGCTTTTACAAGGTGCCGGGCACTAGGCTAGACTCAGGGAATACAAAGACAAAAAAGCAGTCCCTGCCCTTGAGGAGCTTCCATTCTAAAGGGGGAAACAACGAGCACGGTGCTAAACATAGGGTCTATACAAGTCATACACTTTAGGGCAGCCCCCACTTCCACCCCCCGCCCCAGGACAGACCCCTCCCCCACCTCACTCCCCCGGCAGGTCCTCCACCGCCTCCTTCTAGGAGGACTCCTCCCTCCCCCAGAGAAGATCCCTTTCAGTGCCACCTTCAGGGTAAGATCCCCTCACTGCAGATCCCAGTTTGCTTGCCCCCTCTTCGGTTCCCCCACCCCCAGAGCTCCGCTCACCTTCCCCCGGCGCTCAGCGCTCCTCGCCCATAGTCCGAGTCCCGGAGCCGGGGGCTGCTCAGCGCTCCGTCCCGGGGGGGCGGGAGGCCGGGGGGCCGGGGGCGGGAGAGCCGCTCTACCGCCGCCGCCCAGCGCAGCCGCTCGAGCCGCCGCCGCAGCCGCCGCCGCCGCCGCCCGAGCCGCCGCCTCCCTCCATGGCTGCGGCGGCGCCACCTGACAACGGAAATGACGCACCGCCACCCCCACGAGCCAGGCCCTCCTACCCCCCCCCCCCCCCCGGCTCGGAGCTCCGCCTTTCTCTTCTAGTGAAGGGAGAGGGGACAGCCTGCTGGCTCCCTATCCGGACCCGGGTCCAAAGCCCCTCGAGCCGCTGATTGGCCTCTGGGGAGCGGCCATATTGGTGCAGGGCGGAAGCTATTCGACTTCAAGTCTGAGGGGCCGGGCCCTGACGGGGACTGGCTCTCGGTAGGGACGGGGCAGAAAGGAGAGGGGTGATTGGTTGCTGAGTAAGAGAGGGGGCAGGCCTAGCTGGTCCAGCTTCTTCGGGGGTGAGGCCACCGGGACGGTGACGGCTTAGCCCCTCCCCTCACACCACCCCCGTCGGAATCCTACAGAGCCCTGAATCACGCAGTCGCACCCACCTCCCGCCCCCTTCGGAAATCCGCTCTGACGGTTTGACAGTTACTCCGGGCTCCGCGGCCCGGGGGGGGGGGGGTCGACCCCGGGGAATACCGTATTTTTCAGAAAAGTGGCCCGGCTCCCAGAACCCCATGTTAACCTCTGGAAACGAATTTTCTGAAGCCATGCGTTTAATTCTCTATAATAATAATAGCTAACATTTATATAGCGTTTACTATGTGTCAAACACTGTGCTAAGCGCTTTATAATTGTTATCTCATTGTGAACAGCCCTGGGAGGTAGGTGCTATTATTATCACTCCCATTTTATGGATGAGGAAACTGAGTCAAGCAAAGGTTAAGTGACTTGCCCAGGGTCACACAGCTAGTAAGTATAAAAGGCCAGATTCGACTCCAGGCCTAGGGCTCTAAGAGTTATTGTTTATTACTGAACATAATGACATGTTAATAATAATAATAATAGCCCCACATTTCTAAACACAAATCCCTGGTGGGTAGGTAGATGGTGCAAGTATTTTTATTGATCTCCTTGAGAGCAGGGACTGGCTTTGCTTTTTTTTTGTTATCCCTAGTGCTTAGTAGTGCATGGTACGAAGTAAGTACTTAATAAATGCTTGCAGACTTGTTGACTTGATTTAACCAGCCCAGCTTTGGTCCTCCAAGCCATCAGAATGTCATGCTTCCCCAAAAATCCTCCTGTAACACACCTAACCATAACAGTCAACGTTCCCATTTGTGTTCTTTTCCCCTCTTAGTGTATCATAAGCTCCTGGAGGGCCTAGACTCTTACTTTTTCAATTTGTTTGCCCAGACGAGCCTGGCACATAGCAGTGCTCATTCATTCATTCATTCATTCATTCCTACCTCTGGTCCACCAGGCCACATCCTTCCCTCCCATTTATCCTCTTGGTTAGCAGCATACTATAGTGTGAAAGCAGAAGGATGTAGGATCAGAGGCCCTGGGTTTAGATTTCTGCTCTGCTGCTGACTAGTTGTGAGATCTTGAGTCCCTTTCACTCCGGGCCTCAGTTTCCTCATCTGTAAAATGAGAAACCTCTCTTTAAGGTAGGTGACCCCTACAGTCCCTTACATCTGTAAATCTGTAATCCTGTGGTCTCTAAAGCCTCTTCCAACTCTAAAAATAAAAATAAAACAATGTACACATATATATGTATATATACGTTACATAATGTATATACATAGATATGCAAATATATTTGTATTAATTATTGACTTTATGCTGTATATATTTGTGTGTGCCCTTGCTGACTCTCCCATCGGAATAGAAAGCTTGCTTGGAGTCGTTACTGTTTCTTGCTTTGTTCCTGTATCTCCTAGCCCAGTGCCTCATTCATAGAACAGTTGCTTAATAAATCCTCATTGATGGACTGATTCATCCTTCCCCATGTTTCCCCTACAGCAGGGATTATTAACCTTTTAGTGTCATGGACCCATTAGACATTATTAGACACATTATTCCATTAGACTGTGAGCTCCTTGAGGGCAGGAATTGTCTTTTGTATCCTCAGTATCTAGCACAGTGCCTGATAGTAGGCACCTAAGAAATGCTTGTTGACATGATCTGCCCCCATCTGGCAGTCTGGGGAAGCCTATGGACCCCTCCTTAGGATGTTTTTAAATGCATAAAATAAAATATACAAAGTGATAAAGCCAATCAATTACATTGAAAGTTATCAAAATATATAAAAAAACAAAACGAGCCAAGTTCTTGGACCCTAGGTGAAGAACCCTGGCTCTAGTTGAGAGAGCCTACTAAGAAGTCATCAGGTCTCTGGGGATAAGACCAGACCATCTTCTTCCCTCCCTCTCCCCGAGCTCTGACAGATTTCACCTGTTCCTACCGACTGCATAGGCAGGATCCTTTCAGTCACCTGTTCCCATGTCTCACTACTCTGAGCTGTCTAACCTCAGTCCCTCCTGCTGCAGTTTGGGCAGCCTATTTCCCTTCTGGTGTCAGCAACCACACCCACCATGAATCAGCTTCTTGCAGCAGCAGCAGATGGGGCCTTTAAAGAGATTGCATCATGCTAGGTGACTCATGCCCCTCTCTGGGCTTTGTTGAGCCTCCCAGAGCTAAGGATCTGCCTAACAGAGAAGCTGAGCCGCCTTCCATGGCCACAACCCCCAATCTTCCTTCCCCACCTTATCCCTCCTCCAGGGAAAGCCCAGAGAGCTGTCACCTCCAGGAGAGAAGTGGGAGGCTAAGAGTGCTGGCATATGGATTATGTGTATGTCTCCCTTTCTGTCTCTCTGAAGGGGTATTTCCATGTCTCTCCTTGAGTGTTAGGTTTTCGCTGTCTCCTTGTCTGATGCTTGTGTGGCCACGTGGGTCAGATCTGTCCCTCTGTATGCTACAGTTTCTGGACGCCTGTGGGCATGGGTATTTGTGTGGCTGGGCACCCTCTGCAGTTATAAATCTTTTGTGGGATCCAGCCTCCCACTCAGTTGGCAGAGAGCACTAAATCCTGCTACTGGACACTTCATAGGGTTTGGAATTTAGAAGTCATCTAATCCGTTTTGCAAATGGGAAGATTAAGCCCAAGAGAGGGGAAAGGAAGGAGCCTGGCCGAGGCCAGTAGTGGCAGAGCTAAGTCTAGGACCTAGGTCCTCTAAGCAACCTTGTCAGGTCAGGGTTGCATGGTCTCTAAGGCCCCTTCTGAGATTCTGTAACCCTAAACGCAGCGCTCTCTCCACTGTACCATCCTGCCTCCTCAATGGCCTCACCCTATATGTTTTCTTTTGTTGCTCTTCTTCCCAAACCTCACCAATAGCTAGGGGTTAGGAAACTAGAGTAGGGTGTCATGAAGACCTGAAGGAAAGCAGCTCTTACTCTTGGAGAAAGCCTTAAAAAGAAGCTTTCCTTCTCTGTCTTGAAGAAAAAGCAGGCCAGGGGCAGAGGTTGTGTGTGTGTGTGTGTGTGTGCTTGCGGCTGCACCACATCTCCGTGGGACCAGTCCCCTCATCCCTCCCAGTCCCCATCCACAATGCTACTACATTACCACATGAACCTGGATAAGAAATTCCGTTCTTCAGCAAGAGGGCTCAGGGCAGTGCTCTCCTGTTGAAACAATTTCCTGCTTTTTGGCCATGTGAAGGTGTTCATACTTACAAGCCTCAGATACACAGATTTGAGGTTAACATTTCAAAGAAGGAAAGGGTTTGTGGAGCTTATAGGTTTCTCTTTCAGCAAACTTGGTGTATAAAATCTTTTACAGAATTTCAGAGCTAGAAAGGACCTGAGAAGCCATTTACTTATGGGGTTCTTAACCTGGTGTCAATAGACTCATATTCAGTGGGTCAGAGCAGCTAGGGGTACAGTGGATAGAGTGCCAGACCTGGAGTCAGGATGACTCATCTTCCTGATTTCAAACCTGGCCTCAGACACTTACTAGCTGTAAGACCCTGGGCAAGTCTTAACCCTGTTTGCCTCAGTTTCCTCATCTGTAAAATGAGCTGGAGAAAGAAATGGTGAACCACTTCAGTATCTTTGCCAAGTAAACCCCAAAAAGGGTCATAGAGTCAGACATAACTGGACAACAACAAATGAATAGGAAAGAAATGACATCCTGATTCAATTAACCCTTTGGTTTCCTTTATAATCCTATACATTTAAAAATATTCTCCTTAGAAGGGGCCCAGAGACTTCACGGGGCTGTCAAAGGGCACACTCTAAGGTTAAGAAGTCCTGGTCTAGTCCAACCTGGACCTGGACAGGAATCCCTGCTACACCTCTAATAAGAGGCCATCAGTCGTGTGCTTCAAGAACTCCAGTGAAGGGAAACTCACTCTCTCTGAAGACAGCCCCATTCCTCTTTGAGCAGCTGGAATGTCAAGCAGTCTGAGTATTAACTCGCTCCTCTGCTCCTATATCCACTCTCCTGATTTAGAGCACCAAGGAATTTGGCTGAGTGGCTAGAAGAAGTTGAATAAGGGATGGACAGATGGGCCTCAGACTTGCCTGGAGATACTGCTTTCCCTTCTCAGGGCATGGGACAGGATGTGGCTGGGATACTGGAAAGTCCCTGGAATGGCTCCTGACATGGGATGAGTTTGGGTTTTCCAAGGGACTCATCTTCTTTCCTTTGCCCCTGATATTCTCCTCTCCTTTCCCCTGCTATACTCTGTACCCCATCCCCCTTCCTTAGCCGATTAAAAATATGGCACTTTATGGGAGCAAAGAAGGAGAAAGAAAGAGAAGGAAGGATACATGACTACAAAGCTATGAGAACCCAAAGGCGCCAGCCGGGGAACTGTCAGCAGGACATAGATGTGGGGAGATTGGTGTGTGACAACACACACACACACATACACTCTACACTCCATCTTCTGCTCTGGGGATGCAGACAGCTCTGCCATAACAAAATGACGCCTGTCACAACAGCTTGAGATGGCTGGCTGACGATGCACAGGCTTCCGAGCAGCTGGTGCCTGTCACAAAAGGGAGGGGGAGGAGGGAACAGGCACACTCACTCACCTCCTGTTCCTTCAGGCTCTCAACTCCACCCCTCCCTGGACACCATCCCGGCTGGGGGCTTCCTAGGCATGAGGTGGGGGGTTAGGTCGGTGGGCTGGGGGCAAGGGATATATAGCAGTCTCAGGAGAAGCATGTCCTATGCTAGCTGTCATTTCTCTGCCATGGCTCATGGGGAGAGGCTGCTATAGGACCAGGTGAGTTTCTAACACATGTTTATCTGGCCTCCTTTCTTCATCCTTGTTATCAATATGATGAAAATAGACCTCTGGCTTAGGAATCAGTAGATGTAGGCCTGGAGTCAGAACTGGGCTCCTGTCCTACCTGTCACAACCAGTATGATTTTGGGTGAGTTACTTACCTTTCCTGGGTCTCAGCTCATCTGTAAAATAAGGAAGTTAGCCCAGATGGCTGCTGAGGCCCATTCCGGCTCCAGATCATTGGTTCTATAAATCTCTCATGCAGCCCCAGCTCTGTCACTCTTAGCTTTGTGACCTTGGACATGACCCTTCTCTGGACCTGAAGTTCCTATACTTGGGCTAGTTGTTCTCTTGAGGCCCCTTCCTGTCTTTCAGAATTGATTGGTCACTTGCTCATTCCATTAGGAAGGAAAAAATAAGCCAGAGGCAGATGATTTCAGGCCTGTACACAGGTCAAATTGAGATCTGAACCCATAGCTAACTACCACACCTTTATTCCTGTTCTTCCCTAAGGGGGAACAATGCTCCAAATTTTAGTTCATCTGGGGTAAGGTGAGCAATAGGCAAATCAGGTGGTTTCCGTTTTCCAGGTGATTGTAACCAGTGGTTACATCTATTTCTCTGAAGAAGTGGAAGGGAGAGAGTAGATCTCTCTCTTTGTCCCTTGAGCTGGGGGCGTAGTAAAAACAGTTGGGACACAATCAAGGAGATTGCAGCTCCATCTGGCCATGCCAAGACAAAAACGGGACTGAGCTCTCCTCACCCTCTCTAGCTGTCTCTTCCACTCCCATTGTCTCTTTCCCCTACAGAAAAGGAAAGAGAATGAAACTCCAGATCCCCCATTTTGTGTTCTGGCAGCCTATTCCTTAATGCTGAAAAGGTTGGCATATAGTATCAAATGAGATAACATACGCAAACCTTAAGACACTATATAAATACTGGTGACTGTTGTTATTATACTGTTGTAATAGAAATTTGGGGTGGGTGGGTAGGTACACTCACTTGTAGCCTATATGAGCTGGTCACCCTTCAGCCTGCTACTTAACTCATTTCTATATTAATTTCTCATCAACCTGTCTTCTAGACAATCCAGTGATTTATACAGTTAATAATAATCTCACATTTCCATAGTCATTTAAGGTATGGATATTGCTTTCCCCACAATAGCAGTGCAAAGTTGGTAATGCAGATATTATCCCTATGTGAGGAGAGAGTAGTCCCAGGCCTTCTATTACATCACCACTGGGAACCCCAGATATGCAAAGTCCTTTCACAGAGGCAATTTAAGGGTAACTGACAAGTCTTGTAGAGTTGGTTGGACCACTGACAGGCTAAGTGACTTTCCCATGGTTGCAGAGCCAGTGTGCATCAGAAACAGGACTTGATCTCAGGTCTGAAATCCAAGGCTGACTATCCCTCCACTATTCCATGTTGCCTCTCACCTGAGCTTTACACAGAAAGAAACAAATGCTGTCCCAGGTGGCAAGTGCTCTTTTCCCTATAGCCTTCCTTGCATCCAAGGTGAGCATCAATATTCTTCCTGATTACTTTCTAAATCTGGGCCATCTCCAGTTGTCCTGTTTTAAATCTGGCCACTGGGCCCAGATGGCTCTGGAGGAGGTGAGGCTGGTGACTTTGCACAGGCCTGCCTCACTATAATCCAATGTCCCTCATGTCCTCAGCATCTGGCCCCAATTAGGGGTCTGCTTTCACTGGTGTCACTACAGATTCTGAGCATTTTAAAAGCCAGCAGTTTGTCCCTCCATCTAAATCACATTAATCCTTCCCTCTGCAGGACCCTTCTCCTTCCTAACATTTATTAACCTGCAGCCCTTTATCGGGGAAAGTGCATGTCAGATGGCAGTGACTTTGATCTTGTCAGGCCTTCCATCAGATATTCAAGCAATAGATTCATGAAGACACACTTCATGAGGTAGGTTGTCCTTGTCTCCCCCACTATAGGAAAGTATACTCCCACAAACATGAGTTAGTCTTGGACTTTTTTTTTTTCTTTTTGCAGGGGGGAGGGCAGGGCAACTGGGGTTAAGTGACTTGCCCAACTCATTGTCTGATGCCAAATTTGAACTCAGGTCCTCCTGATTCTAGGGCAGGTGCTCTATTCACTTGCCACCTAGCTGCCCTCTACCCTTGGACTCTTGTTCTTTGATCTTTGTCCCTTGAATGCAGGGAACTTTTTGTGATGGTCTGTCCCCTCAGGATGGGCAGTACTTTCTGTTACAGGTCAAATGCAAGAATGGTCCCACTTTGTCTATGTAAGCAGCAGGGTACAGACAAGACAGGACTACTGGAAATTCTCATCCTGAAAAACACTTTTGTGACCACAACCTCCTGGGCTGAGATTGATAAAAACCCCTTCAGTATTAATGAACACTTGCCAATGGCACTGTTGACATTACTGCCGGTCACCATAAGCCATGAAGGTAATTTTTAGCCCTGATGAAGAACAGGGACTTTTAGCTCATTGTATAGATTCCTTCCTCCCTTCCTCCCAAGGGTTTATCTCATCATTTCAAACCCTGAGATGTGACCTTTGCTTGCCTCAGGAAGTCCCTTGTGGCTAAACTCCTAGGAACCAGGAACCCACAGCTTGCCCTCATTCTTAGGAAACAAAAGAGACTGAGAAAAGAGAGATGTTGACGCTGGATTTGAGGTTTAGAGGGAACTGAATCCCTGTCTTCTACTCTTTGAAGGTCTGTCATTTGGAGGAGAAATCAAAATTATGTTTCTAGGACCCAAAGAGCACAATTAAGAGTGGTGGCAGGTTACAGGGAAGGTGGTTTTAGCAAAACATCCAGAAAAACTTCCTAATGAGGGAACTTGTCCAACCATACACTGGCAAGAACTCACAGGTACGTAGTGATTCCAAGCTGGTTTATGAAATGAAGTATTCAACTAGGTCCCAACAGATGAGTCCCTGTCAGCAGGGCTGGAGCAAAGTCCAGAGTCCTGTGCTGGGCGGGTAGGAGCTCTGAACAGATGGCCTCTGAGAGACCTTCTAATTCTAGAATTCTGTGATTCAGAGAAAAAATAACAAGTAATTCCTTTCCTACTGGAACACTTTAATTCTGTACAACATGGACAGACAAATGGAAGCTTGAGGGGTCTAGGAAGGCCTAGGACTTGTGTTTGCATTCAAGTTTGGTTTCAGAAGTAAACAACTGAGTGGAGAGGATTCATAAAATATTCTTAGGCCAGCACATTCAGCAGCAAAGATCATCAATGAATTTTAGAAAAATATTAAAAATGGCTGAAATTAATCCTTTAATACAGAATTGGGGAGCTCCATGGGTCTGACTGGTCAGCCCCAATGGCCAGGAAGCATAGGGGACAGTCTTGAACTAATCCAAGATTACAGACATATCAGATTTTGGGTACCCAGATCAAATCCTGGGTCTGTAAAAGGCAAATGTGGCTTTGGAATGAGCTTGTCCTTCTCCTTGTGGTCTGTGTCTGATTAGGGAGAACTGTGTATCAGAAAAAAGGGCAGCTGTCTCCATGTAAAGCTGTAAGGCCAAGAGCTCTGAAGGAACCTGAATGAAAGGGGAAAGTCTTTCACTTGTACTTCTTGGTAGGAAATTCCCTTCGGCCCTTACCCTCACTGCCAAAGTTGCGCACCCGATGGATGGCCTGAAGTTGCTGCTCAATGGTGGCAGTAATATCTACATCATCGGGAATGTGGACATAACGGACATTTCGACCAGTCACAAAGAGGTCATCGAGCTGGACCTGCTGTCCCTGTCGGTCTGTGTAGGTGACCTCAGCCAGGCGGATGTTCATGAAGGCATCCACATTGTCCACTCGGCCACGGGCTACAGTCTCATCCCGAAGGTCCACTGTGGTCACCAGGCCCCGGAGACCCTGCAGCAGGATGACCAGGCTATTCTCAGCAATAGTCCGCTCTTTTACTGAGTGGCTGACCTCCATCTGGCAGTGAAGATGTGGGGATACTTCAATGCTTCACTGAAGACAAAAGGAAACACATATAAGCAGTGCAAGTGAAAGGTCTAACTCACCTTTACAGAATCTTGAGAGCCAGAAGGGACTTATATTGAGGTCGTCAAGATTTTGTGTGACATGAACCTATATGACAATCTGGGGAAGCTTAGAGACCACTTCTTAAAATGTTTTTTAAATGTATAAAATAAAATACATAGAATTACCAAAGAAGCCAGTTACAATGACATACAATTATCAAAATATTTTAAAAAACAAGTTCACAAGTCCTAGGTTAAGAACCTTTGACCTAGTTTAACCATCTTATTTTAGACACGAGGACACTGAGGTCCACAGACAAAGGTTCCCTGACTCACTCAGAGTCATACAGGTAGTAAATAGCACTAATTTTCAGGGTTTCTTCAAATGTTACCTCAAAACCACTGCACTCTGGGAAACACTTGACCATCATTACCTGCCTCCATTTCTCACAGCAGCCTGGGATTTAACAGACAATACCCACTGTTACATGTTGATCCCTTGTATTCTTCTATGGCCAGTGTGGCTTTGTGTGCTGGCCCAGGAGCTCCATAGGGCAAGGACTATGCCTCCTTCCCCTGTCCTTAAAGAGAAACTAGCCTCTCGCCTGTGTAGGGAAAGCTGGGAGATGGAGTCACACATGGGTGCCAGAACAGGCTGTCTATTTGTCTTGTGCTGTTTCTATCTGAGTGACCTTCGATGAGTCACCTACCATTTTCCTGGAACTCACTCTTCTCTGCAAAATGAGGGAAGTGGACTAGGTAATCTCCAAGGAGGTACATGACAAAGAACACTGGTTTGGAAGTCGTAAGACTTGGCTATGCAGATCCTTGCCCTCCCAACTGTTAATTGAGCAAGTGTCAGTTTCCCTATCTGTATGATGGTAAAATGAGGGAGCTAGACTAGAAGATATTCTCTAAAGTCTATAAATTCTTTAGTGGATGGCCCAATAACCCAGTGGTTCTTAAACTGAAATAGGTGAACTTATTTTTTAAAAACATCTTGATAACTATTTCAAGATAACTTATCTCCTTTATAATCTTACATACTTTATTTTAAGCATTTAAAAACATTCTCCAGAGAGGGGAATCCATTAGCCTCACCAGACTTCGGTTCCATGATTAAAAAAAAAACGTTAAGGATTATTGCTAACTTCTGTAGGATTTAATCAGATGAAAGATTTGTAAATTCCTAAGAGAATCATAGATTTTCAGAGTTGGAAAGGCCTTTGGTGGACACTTAGCCCTGAGAAATAGCAGTTATTCAATCTTTGCTTGAAGACTTCCAGTGAAGGAGAAACCACTACTTTTAGCCCATTCTACTTAGAAAATTTTTCCTAATATCAAATGGAAATTTACCTCTTGGCAACTTTCTACCACATTTCAAGTTCAAGGGCCTTGGCAATCATTAATTCAACATACTCCTAAGGTCATAGGTCCTAGATCTAGACTTGGGAAAGGGATTTCTGAGATCACCTTGTCCAACATTTCATTTTAGAGATGTGGAAAATGAGTTCCAGGGAGGCACAGCTAAGTGAGCATCACAGGAAGGGCTGCCCAGCTCTAGCCTGAGCTATTTCCATTCTTCTGTACCTCTGGGTACCAAGCTGAGCCAAGCCTCAATCACTGGAGATCATCTGAGGCTCAGTAAGGATGGTGCCCAAAGTAGCAGAGATACCCACTCGGGCTCCCTGACCCCAAATTCGGTGCTCTCGCCCCTAGACCAGTTGGTCGAGGTTTTTTTTGTTTGTTGTTGTTTGTTTTTTTTTTTAGCAGTTTTGAGGGATCAGAGGGTGGAGAATTAAGGCATTGCACTCTCTGAGGCTGGAGGGACAAGTATCTTTTTGGAGGACAGGGCAGAAGGGGAGCTCAAAGCCCTCTGCCTTTCAGGTAGCAGGAAGGACGGGGTGAGGTGAAGAAGGTATTATCCAGGGTGTGGGGAAGGGGTAACAACTTTATATCTACAGTGGACAAAGGTGGGGGAGAAGATAGGTGGTGCAGGGGACAGAGTGCTAGACCTGTTGTCTGGAAGACCCGAGTTCAGATCCCGCCCTCGGGCACCTCCTAGCTGGGTCGCCTCAGTTTCCCCATCTACAAAATGGGGCTAATAACAGCACATTCCTCCCTGGGTTATTGTGATTATCAAGTGAGATAATGATTGTAAAGCGCTTAACACAGTGCCTGGCATAGAGTAAACGCTACCTAAGTGAAGGCTGTTATTACTAATGTTATTAAGAACGTCATCGAGAAGGGGGGGAAGGGAAGAAACACTACAGGATCTCCTCCCCCGTTTTCCCTCTCTCGGGGCTTCCAAGCCGGCCCAGGAGCCCACTCCTACTATCCCAGCGCCTCCGCTCCCCCCCCCTCGCTTCCCCTCCTCCGCCCGGTCGGAATTATGCCCCCCGCCACGCTCCCCTCCTCAGGATGTCCCCCACCCCTCCTAACTCCCCCCATTTCGGCCTCCTCCCAGTCCTGCGGACCCACCACGCAGGGCCCTTGACTTCTCTCTTTCTCTCTTAGGCCCGGGAGGACTCCAGGGGCCATGGAGAAGCCGAGCGCAGCCTCACCAAACTTAGCCTCCAGGGCCATAGGAAAGCAGAGACGGTGGAAGGACGTGACCACGTGATGCAGTCGCGCAAACCCCGCGGGAGAATAAAAACTACAAGTCCCAAAAGGCTTCGCGGCGCTAGGCCCTTCCTGCGCTCCTTCCGGCTGTCTCCTGCGCATGCTTGTTGGGGCAACTGAAAGCCCACCTCCGTCCGTGGTGTCATATCCTCTTCGCCCGCCTATAGGGGCTCCAAAAACCGCTTCCTCCGCGAAGTCCTCCCTCATATCTTCCATTGGCACTTCAGCACAGTTTTGTGGAAGAAACTTCTTCCAAGTCTGATTTTGCCCCCTTGGTGCTCTTTGAACACCAGACTCCATGCATTTCCCGTTGGCTGGGGGTTCCCATGCCTGGAGTGCGCTCCCTCTTCCTCATCGCTTCCCCTGGCTCCCTTCCAGGTCTCACCTCTAAGGCCGGTGCCTTCCCTCTGTGGCTCTCCAGTTTATCCCGTTCAAAGCTCGCTTGTGCATGGCTGTTTGCATGATGCCTTTCCCTGCCCCCCCTTCGTTAGGGCAGGGGCTCTCTTTGGTCTTTCTTCTTAATCCCTGCGTTTAGCACAGAGCCCAGTACCCAGAGCTCAGTAAATGCTTGTTGACTTTCTCCTGTTGTACTTATTCAGTCGTTTCTTCCTGGTGTCCGACTCTCTGCGACCCCATTGGGGGTTGGTTTGGGCAAAGATAGTGGAGTGGTTCGCCATTTCCTTCTCCAGTTGACAGATGAGGAAACTGAGGCAAACAAGGGTTAAGCGACTTGCCCAGGGTCACACAACTAATAAATGGCGGAGTGGCAACTCAGGATCCTGACTCCAGGGGCGCCACATAACTGCCCCGTTCTCCTCTGCAACGTGGAATAATACAGGACATGGCACCAAACAGCGCACTATAGTCGCGAGAGCGATTCCTAACCCCGTTCCACCCTCCAGTTTCGCTGCTTTACTGAAGCTCGTCTTATCTCCCCAGCAGGGGCTTGTCTATCTTTATCTTCGTACCTGTAGGTGCGAAGCGAGTCATTTATTGGGTGAATGAAGGCCGGGCGAATGTGTCGAGGCGGTGACCCGTGTGGGAAAGCAGAGTTTCACCCAGGAGGGTGTGGTCAAAGGTTGGCTCCGGAGAACTGGGCTCAGCGTTGGATCTAGATTTTTGAAGGTGTTTTTCAGTGACAAACTGAGGATCCTGATTACAGGATGGGAGTGAGAGTAGGTACTGCTGGTGGAGGCAATCAGGTGAGCTTCCTAAGTTGTGTTCTAAAAGTTAATCAATCGCTGAACATTTGTTAAACCATGTGTCAGGCACTGTGGTAATGCCCGGGGATACAAAAGAGGCAAGAGACAGTCCCTGCTCCCAGAGAGCTTAAAATGTGACAGGGGAGAAAACATACAAACGGGTATGTACAAAGCAAGCAAAATACGAGATAAGTAGGAAATAAAAGTGGGAAAGCACTAGAATTGAGGGGCTGGGGAGGGCTTTTAGTGGGGACTAAAGCTCCCCAATAGTCAGAGCATAGAGGGGAGAGGGCTGTGGGTATGGGGGACAAGGATAGAACAGCCAGGAGGCCAGAGAGGCTGAATCGATGGAAGAGCACCTGTCAGGGAGTAAGATGTAGGAAGACTGGAAAGGTAGGACAGGACTAGATTACCTGGTGAATGCCCAACAGAGCAGAGAGAGGACAGTGGCTAGGAGCAGGGTCATAGAAGGTTTTGTTCCCCCCCAAATGGGAGAGGCTTGTGTGGATTTTAGGGCAGAGGCAAAGGAGCCAGTGGTGGAGTGGGAAACCTTGAAGATCAAAGAATCATATGGAATCTTGGGGTTGGGGGACAATTTACTAGTCATTTAGTCCAGCCTACACAAGAACAAGAATCCTCTCCTTCCCCTGGAGAGAAAGGAGGGAACCTATGGAATTTAGCTCTCTGGAGTCAAGTAGGAATGGAATTTAGGTGTAGGTGATGAGGAGAAGCTTTGGAGAGGAGAGACAGATAGAGCTGAACATCTTCATTCTTCTTACCCATTGTAATTCCTTGTGACAAAGACACTTGGGGCACAAGAAGAAAAAAAACAATCATGGTTTCGTTAGTTTTGAGGCTCAAATGAGTTCCTATCTGTAAAGCACTTTGCAAACTTTTCAGGACTAAATAAATCAGCTTTCACTAGAAAGATGCACATTTCAAAATATCCACCCTCATGGGAGGGTTGGGCCAAAAAAAATCATCAGACTTTGTGGTCACCCCCCTCGTGAATTCTCTCTGGAACTTTTCCATAGGCATAGCTTTTGAGCAAATGAGGATTCCTATGGACATAGTTGTTTGCAGATTATCTCACCCATTTGAATGAGATCTCTTTGAGGCCTGGTGACCAAGTAGACAGAGGGTCATCTCCACTCGTCCTGATCTATATCTGGCCCCTGGACCCAGAGGGCTCTGGAGGAGAAAGTGAGGCTGGTGACCTTGTACAGCACTGCCTCACTTAAAGCCAATTTACTTGCAAGTCATGGTATCACCTTCCTGATGTCATGGCCCTCTGAGAATGACAGACAAACAACTACCAAGGGGACAGAGAAATCTGGATTCCTGAGTTCACATTCTGACTCAGACATTTATTAGTTGTATGTCACTTAAACCTCTGCTGACCTAGGTTTATTTTTCTGTAAAATGGGAATATACCTACCTCCCAGGGTTGTGGTGAGGACCAAATGAGTTACTATTCAAGGCCCAGCACAAAGTAGTTGCTTAATAAATGTTTATTGACAGCATGTGGAAAATGCTTTTAACAACCTTAAAGTACTGAATTAGAGTTATTATTATACTTTATTTTTCCAGCACTTAGCACAATGTCTTGTACACAGTAGGTACTTAATGCTTGATGTCATGGGCAGAAAAGATGGAAAAACCCTGGACTGCCCAGTGGGCTGGCATCAGAGGTCTTTAGTTACAAGCATGCTTATCACAGTTTCAAAAGGAATTTTTATGGTTTTATTTTTTTTAATAAAACAGGGTGGAATCTTGAGGAAAGTTCAGTAGTAGAAGTTAGGATTCATGGATTTTAATCTAGTTCTGGCCATTAGTGTGAACCTTTCCCCAACCACAGTCTTAACTTTCTCACAGGGGGAAAAAGTCAGGAAACCACAGGCTTGGTGAAGACTTCTGTGTTCCTTAACAACTCTACTTGGTGTGAACTGAAGAGCAGCCTTGACTCAGGCTGCAGAGGACAGATGCCAAATACCCAGAAACTGGAGAGAACCCAAAGGGTGGGGGTGAGATGCTGGGGTCAGCCCACAACTCTGATTGCTTTGGTTTGGCGTGGCCGTGTCATATTTACATTTGAAAATGGGTGTGTCTGATATTGTGGGAATTGACTTCAAATCCAATCACAGAGCCATGTGATGAAGACATGACTCAGGAAGAGTTGGAGTTTCCCCAACCTGATTCCTCAATACCTTCCTGCTACCCGTTCCTTGCTGGACCCATTGTGAGACAGACACCATGCAGCAGCTGAGGAAGGTTGGTCAGTAAGTGAACAAGTATTTATATTAAGGGCCTTCTCTATGCCAGGCACTGTGTTGAGCTCCGGGAACACACACACACACACACACACACACACACACACACTCAAAAGAGAAGATATAACTAAAGAGAGGGTAGATATTCTGAAATCTGCATCTTTCTAGTGAAAGCTGATTTATTTAGTTCTGGAAAATTTGCAGAATGCTTTACAGATAGGAATTCATTTGAGCCTCACAACAACCCTGTGAGGTAGGTGCTATTCTATTCTGCCCATTTTACAAACAAGGAAACTGAGGCTAAGAGATTAAACAATATGGTGACAGTTAATAAGCATCAGAGATGGGATTCAAACCCAAGTCTTTCGGACTACAAGTCCAGCAACTCCCTTCACTATAGACCACTGCCCATGATGGCTTTTTTCGCAATTTTTTTTTTCTTCGTGGGTGGTCAGTCTGTGGTTTGGGAAAGGGTAAAGGTGAGGGCTTTACTCTGTACTCTACCATTGGGCATGAACATTCTTTCTATTGCTATAACCTCCTACAGACAAGAATACTGAGAGATAGTGTGATAAAATGGTTAAGTGCCCTGGAGTTAGAATCAGAAAAGCCTCAGCTAAGTCCTGACTTTACCACCAGTAGCTGGGTATGTGCTTGGTAAGTCAAAACCTTCTGGGGCTTCATTTCCCTCATCTGTGAAATGGGGATAACAACACCCACAGAGCCTACCTTACTGGGTTGTTGTTGATTTTGACACAGTCAGGGCTCCAAGGTTTACAAAGCCCATTTTCATCACTGAGGATGGTAGGTGTTAATCATTATTCCCATTGCAGTGGAATCGACTGAGGTCAGAGAGTTTAAATGACTTTGGGGCCATACATTTAAAAGGTGGTGAAGTTGATCTGGGGCCAGGTCTCTGCTCACTCTAAGTCTGAGGTTCTTTTCACTACTGCATTAGCCTAGGAGGATCCAGTAGAAAATATCAATGAAAATGCTTCGACAATGTGATGCGATCCAGCCAAGTCAGCCATTTCCTCCACGGCCCCATTTTGGTGTGGTGGTCCTTGGTTAGCTAAGATTTTGCCATCATAGCGTGAGCTCCCTCAGGTGTAAGCAAACTGGAAAGCCTTCACATTCAGACCTGGTGACAAAGCATGTGTCTCAGAAAACAGTATTGTGCACAGAGAGATTCATCCACAGAAAATGGGCCACCGAGTGAGGCATCCCATGAAATGACTAAAATACAGTGTCTGGCATGCTGCCTTCCACAATGGTGCTTCAATAAATGTTTGTTGACTGAAGTGGATGAAGTAAATTTTAGTTATAATTTTTAAAAAATGTGACAGCCTCATCCCTAGAGGGCTGGTAATTAGGCAATGATTTGTTGATTTGGGCTGCTGCCACTGACAGAAACAAAGTCTCCTTTCCATGGAGGGCTTGGGATCTGTGGTAGAGCAGAGGGGCACAGGAGTGGGCAGAAGCATCTGGGCTGTTTTGGGGTTAGGTCACATGGGGAAATGTTTCTTTTGGGATTTGTCTGGTATAGCAGACCCCACTTCCTGATGCTTCCTTGTCCACAACTTGAGAAAAAGGAGAGTTTTGCTTTATAACACAAACGGGAAGGCTTGGGTACTCTTGTGTGACCCAAAAGATGTGATCACTGATTTAGACCAGAAAGAGTCCTTAGAGGCCATCTAGTTCAGACCTTTATACAGATGAGGAAAAAGACCTAGAAGAGTGAAATTACTTGCCCAAGGTCACAAAGGGAGTAAGAAACAGAGCTGGGATTTGAACTTGGGTAATGTAGCATCCCTTTCATTGGACCATGCTGGTCCAACCTGTGGCTTAGACTGAAGCAAAGGATGTGCCAATGCTGCCATATTGTTTACCTGGAATTGAAAGCTAAACCTATAGGTGGTTGGGTGGTCTCCTTACACTGACAATTACAGTTGTGGCAACAGTCTTAAGTCACTATGAAAAGGGGGCTTCATGGAATGCTGTTCTCTCTCTGTGCCCTTTGGTATGGGGTTAAATGAACAGAGTTCAGAGAGTTTTATTCCTGTCACTCCTGCTGTTATTTCTGACTTACCCCCTTGTCCTCTCTTGTGGTCTCTGGACATTCCTACTGCCCCACACAAAGGAATTACACTCGCTTTCTCAGCATTGATGTAAGTCCAGAGTGAAGGAACAGGCCAAAAGATTGCCTCATCAAAGAGCTACTTTAGGGCTAGAGATTTTTATCTTATTTATTCACCAAGAAGACAGATACATTTGAAATCACTGGCATCGCTCAGGAATATGTTATTGGGAGGTGGCCACCTTGTGCTGGTAGTTTGTGGCTCACCTCCAAGGGCCCAGAGGACATACTCCTGGCAGCTGGTAAAACCTGGCTTTGTAGAGTTTGCTTAGCCAGACTTAAACAAAGGGGTAGGAGCTAGCCTTTAAACAGGCTGGAACATTTCCCCCTTGTTTAGCACCCAGCCAAACTACCCCCTTCAAAGGGAGCCCAAATTGTGTCAAAGGAAGGGGCTGAACAGAAGGCACTTTGTAAACCCTTGATGAGTGTTAATGCATGCTACCCCCTATCTACCACACACTTTACTGGGGGTGGGGGGGTATTGGTCATCGAGCTTTTGTGAGATAGATGAGCAGAAAGCAACTTAAACTTGTTTGGTTTGTAAAGAAGACTTATTCACTCATATCAAAGCCTTCCTCCGGTGCCAGAGCACAGTCCACAGTTCTAGAAGTATGCTAATTTTTTTAAAGATGAGAATGGGGTCATCCCTACCCTTATTCTCACTGCAGAAGAGGCTTGTTTTAAGTTGGAAACAACAGGTAAAGGGGGTGGGAGGAGAGGAAGAAGCCACGTCACCCCCTGTGAGGTCCTACATCACCAAGCTGGATGCTTCCTATATATAAATAATTTAAGTCTAATCTATATGCTTTATTTGGAACTGAACCAGCCATGGTTCATGAGGACCAGTAAGGGATTACTGCATCATTCCAAAGTGCAAATCCTTCAGCACTAGGCGAGAGCACATCTGGTTCACCAGAAGGGGCTGAGGGGCAGGCCCATCCCCATGTGTGCTCCATGAGGTGGCCCCCAGCTTCCCCCACTGCAAAGCATGCTCTATGGCTAGCTCCTGCAGGTTACAGTCTAGCAGATGGGAGGGAGGGGCTCCCCAGATCACTCCTGCTTCAACAGCAAGGCTGAATTGATTTCAATCTCCTGAAAAGAAAGAGGGCAAAGCCTAGGAATACTTTAACAGAGCCCTAATTAGATTCAGGAATCTTTTTCTCATGAAGAGAAATTGCTTGGCTGGTAATGGAAAGGCAAAGCAACAGCTCCCTGTGGTATGTCGGTCACCTGAGCACAAAGCACTGGCTTTGTGAGCCACATCTCGTGACCTCCTGCTTGTCTGGTATGCCAGCCTGGGAATGGCAAAGACAGAGAAAGCAGTGGACAAAGAGCTGGGGGGAGGGGGAGAGGAAGCACAGACTATGCTGAAGAGCAAAATATTTTCTTTATATATATATACACATATACATATACATATATATATGTATATGTATATATATATATATATATACACACACACACACATATATAGCTACATATCTGTGTATCTCCGCATGTTCCCCAGTCTGGTTTAAGATACAGCTAGGATAGTCCACCACACGGCACTCATTGCTCGGCCTCCCTGAGATTCTCGATCCTACTACAATAGGGAGAAGAGAGCTTTCCAAACCCCCTACAGGGCAGAACACAAAAAGAAACATTTGGATTCCCCATTAAGAATCAGAGACACTGACAAGATCCAGACCTCCCACAGGCGAGACGAGGGAGCAAAGCTGAGAGGAGGTGCACAGGATCCTGCCTTTATGTACTCTGGGGCTGGGATCTGAGCCTTCCAGGTCGAGGATGGCTGCTCCAACATTGGAAAGGAAACATGGAAAGCTCAAGTTTGAAAATCAGAATGAATTTAGCTGAGTGACCTGTGTGTGTGTGTGTGTGTGTGTGTGCATGCGCGCACACATGCACGCACACGTGTGCATGCATGAGTGAGCTCTGGAAGAAAGCTCTGAGCAAGGGAAGGAAGCTTGTGCGGTTGGTCACACTACAAAAGTACAAGAGATAAAGGCTCCATTTGGTAGAAAACTAGCAGCATCTTTGAGGGTCCTAGTTCGGTCTCAGGCAGCTTTAGTCCAGCTGTCTCTGCTGTAGGTGGGACCCCTGGCTTGTTACAAATCATCCATCATGGCCAGCAAATCGTCACCTTTGCTGGTATTCTGTTGGGGTTGATCATGGATCTCAAACTCCCCCATGATCCGAGTTAGCTCTTCATTTCTTT
Organism: Pseudochirops corinnae; assembly: GCA_028646515.1. Lineage (NCBI taxonomy): Eukaryota > Metazoa > Chordata > Mammalia > Diprotodontia > Pseudocheiridae > Pseudochirops > Pseudochirops corinnae. Next base: position 73,658,510 of record CM053588.1, on the reverse strand, counting down.
GCTGGTCCTGTTAATGACAATAAAGGCAGGAATGAGCAGAAAGCATGTGAGGAGGTATGGCTGGCCCAGGGTCTAGGAGGAAGTCTGTTTTGAGAGAACAGTTCTATCTGGTTACTCAGTATGTCATGTCAGGTCACTAACAACTCTAGGTAGTAAGCACATTTTAGTTCCCCATCTGCTCTTCTAAACCTAAAAGGTGTTTTTGTTCATAGCTCCCTAATGGTACTGATCAGACGCTGGCTTGTACAGAAATAGCCTGTCTTCTCTTCCCTGCTATATTGTAAGCCTTCTGAGGGCAGGGGCTGTGTTGTCCATCTTGGTCAGCCTTTTATTTATTGGCAGTAAATGTTCACTCCACTTTGTATCTGTTGTCCAGTCTGATTTCAACCCTCCCAGGAAAAGCTTATCACTTCTAACTTCCCCAAGCTGCTAACCCACACCTTGGATTTCACCTCTCTCAGTCTCCTTTCCCTTCAGATGGCAGGGCTGGAGGGTGGAGTACTAAGCTCCTCCCAAAGCTGTCCTATCCAGATGGCAGTAACTGGACCTTCAGCTCCCTCCACTTTGCTTCTGCCACAATGCCTGCTTCCACCCTACCATCCACCTTGGTTTTCCTTCTAGTCTCCTTCTGTGTATTGTCTTCTCCTGTTAGATTACAAGCTCTCTGAGGGCAGGGACATTTTTTCTTTTTCTTATTGGTATCCCTAACACTTAGCACAGTGCCAGGCACACAGTAGGCATTTAAAAAATGTTTGCTGAATTGAACTGAACTAGATGTTTGTTGAACTAAATTGGCTTCTAAAGGTTATTAAGAATATTTAAAATTCAAGACGTTAAGTAATAAAAAGGACTAGATTTTGACTCTAGAGTGGAAGAAACTGGGGTGGAGAGATTTACTCAAGGTCACCTAGCAACTCCATGGGAACAGCAGCTCTAGGAGCTGGGCGTCCTGGTTTTCAGCCCAATGCCCTTCTGCTATCAAGTTAATTGGGGGCTTCTTTCTTTGGGGGAGGTCCCCTCTTCTCTGCTACACCATTATTAAAATTCTCCTCTGTTTGGCTGAGAAGGTTTCCTATTCTTTTCCATCCAACTCTTCTCTCCCATCCAAAGCGGTTTTTGTACAAAGCAGGTCCTGTTAGAAGGTTCTCAGTCTTTCTCCAAGCTAAGTCACCTCCTTGCTTTCTGGTGCCCTGTACTCACTCACCTGGGCTGCCTGAATGTTGATGACTTGGTATGATAACTCTTCTGGCCTGGTTAACGCTGCGTGCCTGAGTACAAAAGGTAGGAAGAAAAACAATACATTTAGAGTATAGGTATGTTTTCTTAAGAGAAACATAAGCAGAAAGAGATCCACTTCTAATTTCCTGCAGGTTTTCCTAACATGACCAATGCTTCCCTATAACAGCACTGCTTAGTGCTCCCAGCTACATCCCCTTATTTGAGGGTTTGCTGGAGGAGCTTTTGAAGTAGCCTCTGATGGGCTGTCACCTAACTGCTAGCCCAATCATTCTCTATTTTTATGGAGTAGCAATAAAACAGAAAGGCTGCTGGGTGGCTCAGTGGAAAGGATGCTGGGCCAGGACTCAGGAAGATCTGAATTCAAATCTGGCCTCAGACACTTACAGCTGTGTGACCCTGGGCAAATCACTTAACCTCTGTTTGCCTTAATCCAATGGAGAAGGAAATGGCAAACTCCTCCAGCATCTTTGCCAAGAAAACCTCATGGACAGTACTTGTGTGGTGTGGTCCATGGAGGTAATGCAGAATCAGACGTGACTGACCAACAACAGAAATAAAACAGGGGTTAGGTTGACCATCAATACTAGAATTATAAAGTGGGTGAAAAGTACATTTTTTTTTTTTTTGCTTTTTGTAGGGCAATTGGGGTTAAGTGACTTGCCCAAAGTTGTACGGCTAGTAAGTGTTAAGTGTCTGAGGTCACATTTGAACTCAGGTCCTCCTGACTTCAGAGCCGGTGCTCTATTCACTGCACCACCTAGCCACCCTGAAAAGTACATATTTCTAAGACTATGACATATAGTCTGATGAGCAGACTCCTGAGTTAGCTTTTCTGCCTTCCTATTTCTCAGGGTCATTAGCCACTACCTTCATGTTGATTCTGAGGAAGGGTTAAAAATTATAACCATGACTATATACACACATACATACATACATAACATCAAATATGTATATGTGTGTATATATATATATACACATACACACATATGCTTTTGATTCTTTTGAATTCATATCATTTAAGATATGCAACCATACATTATACTTAGGAATAACATTATATAGAAATAGATTGGCTTTTGTGGCACTGAGCAGTGTAGAATTAAAGCCCTGCACAGGTTCCCACTGCAAACCTTACCCATCTCCTTTTCCTCATCTCTGGGCTCAGCTGCACTTGCTGCCTGAGGCAGAGTCAGGCTTGCAGAGGAGATGAGGCTGGATCATATTTGAGAACCTGTGCAGAACTTTAATTCTAGACCTCTCAGTGCCACAAAAGCCCATCTCTTAAATGTTATTAGGAATACCACATGGCCACAAAACAGAAAAGGGCATGATGTCAGAAAATCAAAATGGCAAGGAACTCAAATGTCAAAGGAAGGACATGCAGTGAGGGTGAGCAGCTATAGCGTGCTGCCCGCACCAAGAAGAGCTCATATCTAAATAGTGCTTTGGGAAAGCACCCTTCCTCCCTGTGTCACATGGCATCCTGATTTTTCTCCAGTACCTCCTTCCTTCACCACTGCAGGTCACACGTCTCGCCCTCTGTCCATGACACATGAGCTTCTCTCCTAGATCCCTTGACACTGAGTGGACACTCCTGGAGGCCATGGGTCCTCCCTCAGTCAACCCAAAATCTTGATACAACACTTACCCGCTTCCTTTCTGGGTCATTTTTCTTTGGTAATTTCTTTTATGCTGTTTCTTACCTCAGTTCTTTACTGGACATATGCTGTTGCCTTCACATACCCAATGTATGTAGCCTTCACATACACTCTAATGACAGACCCGCTGCTCTAATGTGGCTTCTCAGTATCATGAGGACATTGATGCCAAAAAGATGGCCTTTGTTTCAGAGAGAAGTGTGGGGTCATCGTTCCCCTTTAGAGATGAGGGAATGGGCTCTGGGCAGTTAAGTGATTTGTCTATGATTATACAGCCATGAAGTTTCTCAGCTAAGATGTGTACCCAGGTCTACTAAGTCTAAGTCAAATGCTCTCTCCATTATGTCTTGCTGCCTGCCATGTATGTGTAACATGTATGAGAAGAAGTACAAAACACTTTATGATATGGTGTATATGACCAGGAGATCAGTCATAGATGAAGGACAACAAACAGGTAACCCAAGTACTACATTCATGAACATGATATCTCTCCCTCTCAGCAGAATAGCTGAAAGCATGGACAGCTGTATTCTGAAGGGGTAGGGGGAGAGAATACCTATTCTGATAGGCCCACCAAAGTACCAACAGGACTAAAACATACTCTTCTTCTTCATCAGTGGTAAACAGATTCAACCGGAATCCGGGTTCAGGGACACTGGTTTTGTTCATCTCCATTCCTCCCAACAACCTGGCCAAGAAATTCAGTTCTTCTTTAGCGAGAGGATTCGGGGCAGTGCTGTCCTATTAAAACAATTTCATGCTTTTTTAGCTATGTGAAGGTGGGTACACTTACAAGCCTCCGATACTGTAACAGATCACACAAATTTGGGGTTAACATTTCAAATAAAGGAAAATATAGCTCAAGTGAAAATAAAACAACACGATTTCTGGGGTGAATGAGGTCCGTTTAGAAAGCCTGGAAATGCTTCCAGCCACTCTCTGTGTCAGAAGTAAGCTCTTAGTCATAACAGCGCAGTGATCTGAACCCGAAGTAGAGGGACTTCAAGCCCAGCTGACATGCTTTAGGTCTCCATGACAGGCTCTGAGACTGCTGCAGCAGTGCCTGCCGTTTCATTACAAAGTATTTTTCCTCTGTAAAGATGAGAGCTTTACATTTTACTTTAGGGTCCACTAATTTTATTTTTCTTCTTTTGGTACCATCAACTAAAGCCATGAGAACAAGGGCTTGCTTCCAGGCCTCCTTTTGGATGAGCTTTCACCCTGCCCTCCAGTGGTGAGAGAGGCATGGAAGCACTGATCCAGTGGTAAAAGTGATTTACTGCATAATGAACTATTTACCACAGCACTGGGAATTTATATATAAGGGAACTTAAAACCTTGCTTAGGATTCATGCACTGCATCACTTAACTGAGAAACACTTTTAGAAGACGAGGATCCATAAAAGTGTTGGTGTCAATCTATAGTAACCACTGGCTTAAGGGCTCTGGTTCATGTGACCTGGTGTGTGGTGTCTGGGTTTGTCAGGCAAAGGCCCAGGTGACCTACATCTGCTCCCTGAAAGTGCACACTTAAAGGGCAGTTAGGAGAGCACATTCTAAATGGGCAGATGCTTCTGATGACCCAAGAAGAGCACAAGCAGCACTTTTAAACTCTCAGCAGTGCCCATACCCACCTTGACTCCGGCCGGTTATGTTCACAGGAAAGGTTCAACACAGACTAAAGGTAAAATGCTGGGATGGCAACACCGGAGGGTAGAAAGCAGCTCACCTTAGTGTTCAAAGCTGAGTTCTTTGATGCTCCAGACACATGCGTTTCCACTGGCCGACTATTGCTGTACCTGGTATTGGTAACAAATAGTTAAAGTATTTTCCTTGTTCCTGTATTCTTTCACAGGCTTTCTAATTATGTCCCATTACAGCTCCCACATTAGTTACTCTAAGGCAGTGGTTCTCAACCTGTGGGTTGCGACCCCCTTGGGGGTGGAACGACCCTTTCACAGGGGTCACAGGGGTCACCTAACACCATCGAAAAATACATATTTCTGATGGTCTTAGGAACCCAGACATTGCTCCTCCATCCGTCTCCAGGTGGGTCCGCCCACATGCAGATATGCCCACATACGAGTATTAAAGGGCCCCAGCATTAGGAAGTTTGAGAACCACTGCTTAAGGCATCGAGTAGCTGGAGTGAAGAGTATGGTTTTAGGTGTATGGATTTTGGAAAGGTATTTGGATGCTGAATTACTAAGCAGGTATCAAACACTCAGAATTTTCAATACCTCAGGAGCAAACAAAAACAAGAAAACACAGAATTGGGAAGCATCTCCCTTCATGTTTTAGGGTCATCCCCAAATAGGGCCAAATGTGATAATCATATATAACTGAAAAAATGCATACTATTAGATCAAGAATTAATGAAAAAGCATTTGTTAAGTACAAATGCACATTTAAGGCAGCTAGGTGGCTCAGTGAGATAGCACACTGGGCCTGGAGTCAGGAAGACCCAAGTTCAAATCCAGCCTCAGATACTTATTAGTTGTGTGACCCTGGGCAAGACACTTAACCTCTGTTACTTTAGTCCACTGGAGAAGGAAATGGCAAACTATTTCACTATCTTTGCCAAGAACACCTCATGGACAGTACTGGTGTACTATGATTCATGGGGTCATGAAGAGCTGGACAGGACTGAATGATTGAACAATAAAAATGTGCAAATGGTGGGGATACAAAAAGGAAAGCAAGACAGTTCCTGCTTTCAAGAAGCTCACATTCTACTAAGGGGAGAAACACAATTTGGCATATTGGAGGCTCCAGCTGCAAGTCCAAAAGGAAAGGCCCAGTGGTCTTTAGGGTATTGCCTCCAGGCAGACACAGTGTCAATGCCTCTTTGACTGTTTGCTGAAGGGCATGAGCAGAGGCTCTGGCCAGCTTTCTTCCAGGCTCCTTGGTGCCTTTTTCTTTACCTCCAGAATTCTTTTCAGTGTTATACTCTTAGTTTTCTATGACAAGATAAAGGATCTGCGTTCATTCCACAGGAGGAAGAGAGCCATCTCTACTTCTATCAATGGTTTTTACTGCTAGGCTCAAAGAGGCTTTTAATTCAAAACCATTCTACTTGGATTCTTCTCAGAAAGATAGAGTTTACTTACATATTCGTCCCTAGTTTGAGGACTCTGTCTCCATGAAGATCAAAAGAACCTTCACTTTGTGCCCTGACATAGTGTCCGCCATGCTTAAATTCCACTGTCTTCACTTCTTCTCCTTTGTTATTAAACATCCTGCAACACCATGAATAGTTCAGAATGAGCTCAAGGGGGCAAAGACCTTTATGTGCTTTATTCTTTATACTAGAGGATAAGGACTTGCTGTTTTGCCTATAAAACATTGCTCCCAATATGACTGGATAAGCTCTAATGCTTGTAAAATGAAAAATGATGGTGGGGCAGGGTAGAAGTGTGCTCTGTACAGGGAAACTTTTACTGAATTCTGTATAGTTAAGGCCAATGACTGAGACCTTAGTTTATAACAAAAACAAATCTCAAGAGTCTAAAGAGAATTGAGGAAAAAGCAAGAAGAAAATTGAAAGTTATTTGGTCCAAATCTTTGTCTTATGCACAGATCATCAAAAGTTACATCATCTCTGACAAATGCTCATTAAGCCTCAGCATAATATATCGGGTGACAGGGAACTCACTAACTCACTCCATTTCTGGAAATCTCTAATTAAGAGAAAGTTATTTCATATATTGATCTGCCTCCCCATAATCTACCTGCCAGTCCAAATTTTTTTTTTATTTTAATTCCCTCAGAACAAGTTTAATCTATTTTTCACATGAAGAGCCCTAAAATATCTGAAGATAGTTATGTTTCCACTAAGATTTCTCTTTTCCAGGCCAAATCTGACTAGTATGTTGAACTAATCTTCACACAGAAGGTAATCTAGTCCCCTTGCCATGCTGGTCACCCTCTTCTGGGTTGCTTTCCATGGATGGTTGATCATTGTTTCTCTTGTGGAACACAATACTCTAGGACAGTGGTTCTCAACCTTCCTAATGCCGTGACCTTTTAATACAGTTCCTCATGTTGTGGTGACCCCCAACCATAAAATTATTTTTGTTGCTACTTCATAACTGCAATTTTGCTACTGTTATGAAATCGTAATGTAAATATCTGATAAGCAGGATGTATTTTCATTGTTACAAATTGAACATAACCCACAGGTTGAGAACCACTGCCCTAGGAGGTAATCTGGCCAACACAGAGCTGTGTAAATAACCTCCCTACTTTGGACCCTGAATTTCTACTAATGGAACCTTAGGTTTTTTGGGGGAGCAGGGAGAAGGGTCAGCTACATTATACTCTTGACTTGTATTGAACTTTTAGTCACTAAGATGCCCACATGATATCAAATTGTGTCTTTTCTATCCTGTACTTATGAAGTTAATTGTTAAAAAGGTATTAAGAACTTCTGTCAAATCATTATTGCTGAGAATTCACCTGATGAGTCCAGGAACTTCGGTTCCCCATGGAACAGGCCCAGATATTGGCAATACAAAGCGGCCATTTGAATTCTGGACTTTGTCCTTTAGAAACATGGACACCTAGGAAAAATACAGTAGTGATATCATTTTTAATATCAAGCAAAGTGAGCACAATCTAAGAATCAAATGTATACAAAATCATTTCTGAGACTGCTAAATATGCTAGAACACGGGGCTGTTACAGTTATCAGTATAAGGAGGAATGTGTAAAGTAATAAGGAGGAAGGCATTGATGCACAAATGACTCAGGTGTTAATTTGAGTTTTACAGCCTTCTTCACAAATGAAAATCCTTAATGCCAATTTTTATCCCATCGTTTACTCAGAGTTTGATGTGTCATGAACTAAAAACTGTCAAGAGACTTTTAACAAGCTAATCACATTAACTATTTAAAGTTATTTATGTACTGTGAATAAATCTATTTTTAATATCATCTATTACTAATTATTTTATATGGCATGACTGAAAGGAGATTTGGCACAGTGGCTTCCTCAGGATTTTAAAAATTGCCTTTATAAATGAAACACAACATTCTTATATCAGGTAGTCTTAGAAACTGGCTTGATTTTCCATTGTAAATAGTTGTCACCTATTAAGCATCTATTATGTATAAGGCCCTGTGCTTGGCACTGAGTATATAAAGACAGTTAGGCCCTAGTCCTTGCCCTCAAAGAGTTTACAATTTAGTCTGAGACAGAGCATGTGTGTAAAAAGATAACTTAGGATACAAAGGAGCATATACAGATGGTAAGTGTTAGAGGAAGTCCAAGGACAGAATGATTACTGTTGGCTGGGCTGGTGGGCTTCATTGAGGAGGTATGACTTGAGAACTGGGGCTTGAAGGATGGGTAGGACTTTGATAATTGAAGAGGATCCTTGGGAATGGTGTGAGGAGGGGTGGGAATAAGAGCACTGAGTTGTCAGGACCAGGTATCTGGAGGAATGGATATGTGTAGGGAAATGATGGAAAATAAGTTTGGAGATATAACTATAAAAAAGCTACTTGTGGTAGTTTCTGTCAGAAATCAACCATATTAAAAGCTACTTCTATTTCTTAATTTAATTACAAAACTTGTATTTTGCAAACAGAACTTCACTTGTAGAAAGAATGGTGATTAAATAGGTGATCTCTGGAGATTACCTCACATTCTCCTGCAAATAGAGACAGAATAGTCTTTGTGTTTAATTGAAACAAGTGAGATATTTGTCCCTAGAAGATTGTTAGTATGATTTTAAAATAGGAATCAAGGACCCTGACAAAATTATACCTATAGACAGACTCTTACTATATTAATACTATTAATATCAACTACTCACATTTCTAGAGAACTTGACAGTTTAAAAAGTGTTTTGCTTATCACAACACTGTGAAGTAGATAATACAAGTGTCTTTGTTTTATAGATGAGGAAACAAATGAGGCCCAGAAAGCTTACATGGTTTGCCCATGCTAGTAAAGTGAAGGACTGACTTTGAAACCTCTTTTACCCAAAGAGTCCCCTGTACTTTCCCTTCATAGAGTGCTCTCCTGGATCCTGCTGCCTGTCAGTGTAGGTCCCCCAAAACCACACTTCTGAGTTCTGACACCAGCTCCATTTTAAGGCTGACTGATCCTGTAAGAGACTGTTTATCTACTTACCCGGATGTGCATGTCCTGAAAGAAAATCAGCAGAGTCTGTCTGATGAGATGGAACTCACCAGCAGGAAGACCACCATACATCTGCCAAAGAACAGATAGAACAAAGCCCATGACCTTTCTGGGAAGGGGCAGGAGTGAGTGCACAGTGAAATGAAGCATCAAGGATGGACCAGAAAAGCAAAGCAGAGTAGCAACAGCCATGACAGCTGGGCCACCCAAGGGAAACATTACAGAATAAAAATAAAATGAAACTAGTGTGAAGAAAATTATCAGAGAATAGATATCTTTAAAATATCTTTACAGTACATTTTGTCTTCCCCCCAAAGCTCCTGAGAACATACCCCAGAATTTAATAAAAATCACAGAGTTCTAAGGGAGACATCGTGGGGGTTTTCCAGGACAGTCCTTCCTAAGCCCCTCTTTTCTCTCTCCCCATCTATAATTTTACATAAGAGTGAGAAAAGACTTGCATCTGGGCTGACACCAGGAGACACCTGGTAGAACATTTACTATCAACTTCTGGGGAGGCTGGAGGATCCCTGGTTAAAGATGTGGCAGAAGAGATCCCTGGGCATGAGGCTGGATTAGATGCCATTTTGAGATTCTAGATGTATACTATTGTTCAGAGACTTGAGGATTTTAGGAACTTCTCTCCAAAGACGACAGAAAACACTGGCTACTCTTTGTGGTCACTGACAGGGCAAACAGTTGAAGCTAATATCTAAAATGTTTCCTGAGGTAGTAGCTTCTTCTCAGAGAGTTAGGAATTTTGTTAGAAGACTTGTGGGCCTCCATGGCCATGGAATTTACCTTTCCTAAATATTGAAATGACAAAGAACGTGAACAGGGCTGTGGGCTTAATGACTGATAATGTCCTTACTTCAACTATTTGCCGAAACGTTTCATCCACTTGGTTCACGATGGTTGGAGAGTCTCGGATAAAATCCTTGATGGCATCTAAGTGGTTGAAAGTGACCAGCAATACATCCTTAGGTCGGGGACACAACAATACTTGATATTTGAAAGCCATGGTCATCAAGTCATAGAGCTGAAAACCCACACAATAAAAACAAAAATAAATTACTGAAGTCATGGTGACTGATCAATCAATGTGACAATGATATTGTGCTACTAATATTTTTTGTGGTTGTTGAGTCATTTCCATCGTGTCTGATTCCTCATGACCCCATTTGTGGTTTTCTTGGCAAAGATAATGGAATGGTTGGCCATTTCCTTCTCCAGCACATTTTACAGATGACGAAACTTGAGGCAAACAGGGTTCAGTGACTTACCCAGGGTCACACAGTTAGGAAGTATCTGAGGCTGGAAGATGAGTCTTTCTGACTCCAGGCTCAGCACTCTTTGCACTGTGCCACCTATTATTATCACTCCATTAAAATCTTCTGTTGTCTCATTGTGACATGGAAGTGACCTTGGGTTTTCTCCAGTCAGAAAAACTTCATGTACAGGTTTGGGCATGACTGTGTACCAGTTTTCTCAGGACTAGCCCAGCTAAATTTGGAAAGACTCATCACCAGAAGGTTGGTGATTAATTTTCTTTTTTTAAAAAATATTATCCATTTATTTATTTTAAAAAATTTATTTACTTATTTTTAGTTTACAACATTCAGTTTCACAAGTTTTTGAGTTTTAAATTCTCTCTCTCTCTCTCTCTCTCTCTCTCTCTCCCTCTCTCCTTCCCCTTCCCCTTCACCAAGATGGCATGTAATCTGATATAGGCTCTACATATACATTCATATTAAACATATTTTCACATTAATCATGTTGTAAAGAAGAATTATAACCAATGGAATGAACCACAAGAAAGAAGAAACAAAACAAAAATGAGAGTGATATTTGCATTCAGGCTCTGTAATTCTTTCTCTGGATGTGGACAGCATTTTCCATTATGAGCCTTCTGTAGCTGTCTTAGAACCTTGCATTGCTGAGAAGAGTCAAATCTATCAAAGTTAGTCTTTGCACAATGTGGCTGTAACTGTGTACAATGTTCTCCTATTTCTGCTCCCCTCACTCAGCATCAGTTCATATAAGTCTTTCCAGTTTTTTCTGAAGTTTGCCTGCTCATCATTTATTATATAGTACAATAGTATTCCATTATATTCATATACCACAACTTGTTCAGCCATTCCCTAGTTGATGGGCATTTCCCTCATTTTCCAATGCTTTGCCACCACAAAAAGAATTGCTATGAATATTTTTGTACATGTGGGTCCTTTTCCCATTTGTATGTTCTCTTTGGGATAGAGCCCTAGAAGTGGTATGGCTGGGTCACAGAGTATGCACATTTTTATAGTCCTTTGGGCATAGTGGTGATTTTCTTGTCCACTGCAAGTCGTGAAGAACATTTCCAAATGCATGGAGCAGTGCAATCAGGGAGAGAGTACCCACAATGATAAAAATCATACATTTACTGGGCTCATTTTTTTTCTCGATCTCATCTTCATTTTTTTCTCTAGACCTTAGATTGGACGCTGGACAGACCCTACTACTGACAAAGAGTCAAACCCATCTCTACATAAATGCCTCATTCTCTACCTTCTAAAGCTGGTACCATTTAAGTTTACTCGGGGGACCCAGATCTCTAAACTTCCTACCACTCACCCATCCCCAGATTCCTGGAATTTGGAGAAGGAACACTCTACTCCATCACAGGACAATGGATTGCAGAAGCTCCAACCAATGGTTATTTTCCAGGCCTATGGCCAGCAAGTCTTCAACTCTTGCTCCCATTATCCCAGAGATCAGTATCATTGCCTCCTGGACAATCTTTAGCCTCCTATCCCCATCTAGCTCAAGGTTATCACTTCCAAAGCACTCCTCTATTCTCTCCTTCCATGACACCTCCTAAACCTCCATTCAATTAGCAAAGTTTCTTTTATCCCTGATCTCCTTTTTTTCCACTCTTTTCATCTTCTTATCCTCACTGAAAGCTTGTCCTCTCTGGAAGACTGTATTCCTGATGCTCCTCTTTGGGGAAAGCTGCTCCTTAGAGAACTATGGACTCACTGAGTTACCAATGTGCTGGCTAAGGCAGTTAAAAAGGTTGGTACTCAGCAACCTGGCCACAGACAAGACCAGAAGGCATCCGTTGGGGATAGTTCTACTGCTTGAGGTAGGGCCATGTGGAGTCCTTCATTCAGCTCCGAGCAGCCCATTTTAAGGATAATAATAATAATAACAATAACGATAATCGTAATGGTGATAGGTGACTGTTATTAGCACTTATATGTTGGCTGGTACAGCATTTTATGCACACTTTACTGTTTAACACAACAACCCTAGGAGGCTGGTGCTATTAGGATCCCTATTTCACAAACAAACAGGAAACTGAAGCTCAGAGAGGTGACTTGCCCAGGGTCACATGGTCCAGAATTAGAGTTTGTGGCAAGTTTTGAACCCAGGTGATGGTGACTATCAGCTCCACCCTTCACTCTGGCCAGCCATGTCTGATAAGAGTCACAAGGGTAGTAAGGGGGCTCCGTAAAGTTTCTGCAAGATGAAGAGCAGCGGAAGGAAGTGTTTGCTTTGGCTAGAGGGAAGAAGGAGGTCTTTCCTGCCCAGGAGAGCTCCGTAAGGGGTGGCACACTGCAGGAAGAAGCAGCTCCACAGTGGAAGCTGACATGCTAGGGCCTAATTTGTCTCATACTTTAGAGCAGTGGTTCTCAAACTGTGGGTCGTGACCCCTTTGGGGTCGAATGACCCTTTCACAGGGGTCACAGGGGTCACCTAAGACCATCAGAAAACACATATTTCCCATGGTGTTAGGAACAGAGACACTGCTCCTCCATCCGTCTCCAGGTGGGTATGCCCACATGCAGATACGCCCACACACGAGTATTAAAGGGTTGAGGCATTAGGAAGGTTGAGAACCACTGCTTTAGAGGAAGATATTTTTCAGGAATGGGCTGGACTTGGTTCCTTTCAAGCTGAAATTCTGTGATTCATATCCCCAGATACAAATGAAGAGGACGTGAGGGTAGGAGGTGACAGTGTCCAATGTTCCCCATCACCACTGCCACCATCATGTAGCAACCTTTCCTGCTTTGGGGGTTATTCCATCTCCCGTTATCGATCAGTCAACAAGCATTTATGAATCCTTTGTGTGCCAGGCCCTGAGCTATGTATGCCACAGGCATGCAAATACAGAGAATGAAACAATCTCTCTCCCATGGAGCTGATGTTCTAACAGGGGAGACAATGAATCCATACATAAACATATACAGAATAATTATAAGGAGAACAAACACAAACAAATACAAAGTGATTAAGTATGAGGTGGTTTGGGCACTAGCATTTAGAAGCAACAAAAAAGGCTTCATGTAGAAGGTGGTGCTTGAGCTGATTGGAAGGGATAGATGGATTCTGAAGTGGAGAGAAGGGAGCACATTCAGGCGCAGGGAATGACAGGCACAGAGAGAGGGAAGGGAGGGGCATACACAATGGATAGAAAGGAGGCTCATTTAGCTGAATCTCAGAGTGTGGAAGAGGGAGAAATGTCCCATAAGGCTGGAAAAGAAAGGGTTAGGGACATCCGAGGGCAGCTAAAAGCTGAACAGAGGAGTTTCTATTTCATTCTAGATCTAACAGTGACATGGCCAGATCTGCATTTAAGGAAAATCCCTTTGGCAGCAGGATAGGCTGTGGTGGGGAGAGGCCTGAGGTTGGGAGACCAATAAAAAGAACCTTAAAATCGAGGTGAGAGCTGATAAGGGCCCAAACTAAGGTGATTGGTTAGCTCTATGAGTAAAGAGAAGAGATTGGATTTCAGAGATGTAAAAACAGCAAGATTTAGCAACTGATTAGATATTTGGGGTGAGGGGAAGTGGGAATCCTTGATAATGCTGAAGTTAAGAAGCTAGGCAACTGGAAGGATGATGGTGCTTTCTATAGAAAGAGGGAATCTGGAAGACTAGAAGGTTTGGGGGAAAGATGAGTTCATTTTCAGATACACTGAATTTGAGATATCTTTGGGATGTTTGGTTTGAAATGTACATTAGATAACGGCGATAAGGGCCTAAAGCTCAGGGAGAGACCCTGTCCTGGATATGAAGATCTATGAGTCAAATGCATATAGAAAACAATTAAACAGAGAAGGCTGAACTTGGGGGAGTGCAGAACCTAAGTTCAAATCCAAGCTCTGCTACTTCTCCTTGTGTGACCTTGGGCAAGTCACTAAAGTGCACTGAGTTTCAATTCCTCACTTGAAAAATGAAGGGACTGGAACAAGTGTCCTCCAAAGTCCCCCCCTCTCCCCAACAACTCCTGACCTGTGATGTGGGCCACAGCCCGGCTGTTGTGTTTAATCCACGCCCTCCTTTCTCAAGAAGTCTGAGACCAGGTCCTAATCAGCTCTCCAACCCAACTTGTCCTCATAGTTGGGAGCAGGGAGTCTTTCAGACCTTAGAACACCATCATGGCTGAGGCATCGCCTTAATGCTGGACAGCAAAACTCCATCTCTGGCCATCATCTCTAACCCTTCCATTTCTCCTGCCTCTTGCTAGACCTATTTTTGATCCTTACTACAAGTCCTTCTGTCTTTCCCCCTTTTCTCAATCTATCACCCCTTTTCTGGTCCTTCTTTTCTTCCTGTTAAGGAAGATTTGACTTTATAGACAATCAATTCAACTCATATCGTTCTGCACCTATCACTCTCTTGCTCTCTTGTGCTACTGCCAATTCCTAACTCTGTATCACCTCATTATCTACCTTCTTAGCCTCTATCTACTGAGTGCTGCTGCAAGAAGACATACCACCAAGTTCACTGCAAACTATGTGGTTTAATCTTTCTCCCTCTCTCTTTTTTACTTAATAGTATTTTATTTTTCCCCCAATTACATGTAAAGATAGTTTTCAACATTCATTTCTGTAAGATTTTTAGTTCCAATTTTTTTCCCTTCCTCCCTTCCCTCTCCCCTCCCCAAGAGAGAAAGCAATCTGATATAGGCTATACATGTACAATCATGTTAAACATATTTCCACATTAGTCATGTTGTGAAAGAAGAATCAGAAAAAGGGAAAACCATGAGAAAGAAAAAACAAAAAAACAGCAAAAAAAGTGAAAAGAGTATGCTTTGATCTGCATTCAGACTCCATAATTCTTTCTCTGGATGTGGTTAGCATTTGCTGTCATGAGTCTTTTGGAACTGTCTTGGATCACAGTATTGCTGAGAAGAGCTAAGTCTACGATAGCTGATTATTGCACAATGTTGCTGTTGTGTGTACAATGTTCTCCTGGTTCTGCCCACTTCACTCAGCATCAGTCTTTCCAGGTTTTACTGAAGTCTGCCTCTTCATCATTTCTTATAGCACAATAGTATTCCATTACATTCCTAGACCACAACCTGTTCAGCCATTCCCCAGTTGATGGGCATCCCCTCAATGTCTAATTCTTTGCCACCACAAAAAGAGCTAATGTAAGTATTTTCCCTTTCCTGTGCTCTCTTTGGGATACAGAGGAGCGGCACTGCTGGATCAGACAGCCCTTTGGGCATAGTTCCGAACTGCTCTCCAGAATGGTTGGATCAGTTCCATGTGCTCCAGTCTCAGCTGGGTCCTCACTAGTGCTTTTCCCTTCATTCTCTGTCCCAGGCTACAGTTTTTCTGTATCTCATCTATTCTCTAAGCCCTCGTGCCTTCTCACTTCCTCCTGTCTAGTAAGCAGCAGTGTTCTTGCCTCCTACTTCACTGAGAAAATTGGGACCGTCTATCTTGAGTTCTCTCATCTCTTCTACTCCACACCTCAAAACATATGTGGGGCATTAAACACATGCAGTGATTAAAGCTTAAAACTTCACTAAGACTTTTGGGACATGCTACATATATATATATATGTGTGTGTGTGTGTGTACATGAGGAGACAGTGGGTGAAGATGTGTCTACCTCCCTTCTCCTTCCTTACTTCTGCTTCTGAGTAGGAGGTCTAAGCCAGCTTCTCTTAGTCCACCTGTGCCCTAGATCTCATCCTCCTCTCACTTCTTCTCTAAGGGCTTGGCCTGTGCATTATTCCCTCTCTTCCAATTACATTCAATCATTTCCTATCTATTAGTTCTTTGCCTGCTGCCTACAAACATGCTCAGGTCTCCCTCATTCTTAAAAAAGGCTCCCCTTGATCCTGCTGTACCTTCAAATCATCTCTCTCTCTCTTCCCTTTCAGAGCCAAACTCTTAGAACAAATCATCTATATTTGTTGCCTCCACTTCCTTCTCTGCTCCTGGCAATATTGATTTTGATTCCACCAAATGATTAAAAATGTACTCTCGAAGGGTATCAGTGATTGTTAAATCTAATGGCCTTTTCTTAGTCCTCATCCTTCACTGCTCTTACAACTTCTAGTACTGATGACCAGTCTCTCTTTGTTGGATAGTCATTATCTCTTCTCTTGGCTTTCTTGTCCCTGCTTTCTCCTGGTTATCCTCCTACCTCTCTGACTGACCTTCCATTTTCACAGCCCTTAGCTTGGGTGTCCCACAGGGTCCTGCCGTTGTCTCTCTTCTCTCCTCCCTTTATGCCTCTTCCTTTATGATCTTATTTGTTTCCATAGGTTTAAATATCATCTCTACCCAGATGACTCCCAGATCTGAGAAAATTTGAGAAAAGATATATGTCAAGCAGAAATCTCTCTTGAACTATAGTCCCATATTATCAATTTCTAGACATCTCTTTGATTTCTTGTATTTCAAACTCAACATGTCCAAAGTGAAATTAATTAAATTGTCCTCTAAGCCTGTCTTTTCATCCAGACTTCTCTATTTCTATTGAGGGTACCATCATCTTTCTACTTACCCTGCTCCATGAACCAAGTCATCATTGATAGTTCTTTCTTCCTCACTCCCCATATTCAATTAGTTTCAGATTCTACCTTCATAGTATTGGCCCCTTTTCTCCACTCACTGCCATTACCCTAGTTTCTACCCTCACTTCTTCTTGTCTAGTGCGAAGGTGGGGTTGTAATTAGCCTACGTCATTTAGCCTTGATATATTTATCAGTAACAATAGCTACAACTAACTATATACTAATAATTACAACTAAAAAACAGCTTTTACACAGTACTAAGGTTTGCAAAGCACTTGAGAAATATCTCATTTTATTCTCAAAACAACAGTAAGAGGTATGTGCTTTTATTATTCCCATTTTAGAGCTGAGGTAACTTGTTGAGGTTGATCCAGCTTATAAATGTATAAGGCTGGATCTGAACACAGCTCTTGCTGACTTCAAGTCCAGAGCACTATTCTAGTTGCCTCAGTGAGAGAGAAAGCTCAGTATCAACTGAGAACACATCTTAATTGAATCACTCAAACCCAGGGGTGTGAATGAGGCCTAAACATCTCTATTCAAGCAATCAAAGACTTCAGATTAAGTGCAGAAAGTCCTTAGAGTAACTGCAGTGACACTGGCAGGATTGGCTCAGGAAACCTGGATGTGCCCTGTGGGTCATTGATAAAATATTGAACCAGTTCAGGCCCAGGAGATTAGAGCAATTCCAGCTAGTCCTTTTAAGAATTTATTAGGAAGTAATGGCACCCTCAGCTGAAGTCTGTCTTCCTCCTCCAACCCCACTGACCTGAGGAAGACCTTGTGAAGTCTGTAGTCAAGGAAGACTACCCTTCTTCCCACAGTGTCTTAGAAGGGAAGGGTCTTTGATAAGCTGACAGCAGCTAAGACATTAGAAACCAAGAATAAATGATGAAGATTCACAGTTTTATAAAGAGTCCAGTAGAAAACTACATCATAGCCTTCTAACCCTCAAAATCTGTGATTATGTGACTGAAGTGTACAAATATATTTATAGTAACACTTTTTGCTGTATCAAAGAACTGGATACAAAACGAGTATTCATCAAAGGGAGAATGGATGAAGTTAATGGAATGTGAAGTTAATGAAAAATTATTGTATTATAAGAAGTGACAAATTGGGGTGAAGCCAAGATGGAGAAGAATGGTAGAGACTCACTGGAGTTCTCCCAAATTCCTCTCCAAACAACTTTAAAATAATGCCTCAAAATAAATTCTGGAGTGCAGAACCAACAAAAGGAAACAATCTTCCAGCCCAAGGCAATTTGGAAGGTTGACAGGAAAGGTCTATCTCACTGGGATGAGAACAGAGCATTGCCTAATGGAGGTCTCTGTCTGGTAAACCAACGGCAGGCCTTGGGGACAACTGAAGGGGAAGTGGAGGCTTCTGGAGTTCTCAACCCACAGGTGGCAAAGAGGCTAGACAACTGGTCAGAAGATTATACTGGATCTTTTGCTGGCCCTGGGTGCAGGACTCTGTTGAATTGCCTATACATAGTTCCTGGTTGCAGTCCTAGGGCAAGGAGAAGCATTAACATACTAGAGTGTGCAGCAGTAGGGGTGACAAGGACCTCGGTCACAGTTTCAGGGTGGAAAAGGGTAGCACTTGTGGTTGCTCACAGACAAGAGCACAGGCCAGGAGAGCAATGGCCACACCTCTCCTTAGATCACACTTACCTTGGAAGAACTGAAAACTTACAGATCCCCAGAACTAGCCCTGAAAATAGGAGCACAAAAAACCTTAAAGCTTGGGACAGTGCCCTTTCTACTCATCAAGTTACAAGTCAAGAAACAGACTGGAAAAAGCAGCAAACAACAACAACAACAAAATAACTTGACTCACAGAAAGTTACTATGGTGATAGGGAAGGTCAACACACAATCTCAGAAGACAACAAAGTCAAAATAGACATATCCAAAGCCTCAAAGGCAACTCAATAAGAAAAGGCCATTCCAAAAAGAATCCCCAGAAGAGCTCAAAAAGGATTTTAAAAATCAAATAAAGAGAGGCAGAGGGAAAATAAGGAAAAGAAATGAGAGTGATGCAAGAAAATCATCAAAAAAGAGTTAACAGCTTGGTAAAGGGAACACAAAAAATATTGAAGAAAATAACACCTTAAAAACCACAATTGGCCAAATAGAAAAAGAAGTATAAATTTCACTGAAGAGAAGAACTCCTTAAAAAAGTAGAATTGATCAAATGGAGAAGGAATTACAAAAACTCAATGAAGAGAATAATTCCTTAAAAATTAGAACTGGGCAAGTGGAATCTAATAACTCCATGATGCATCAAGAAAAAATAAAACAAAATCAAAAGAATGAAAAAATATAAGAAAATGTGAAATATTTCACTGGAAAAATGACTGACCTGGAAAAGAGATTGAGAGAGAATTGAAGAATTATTGAACCACCTGAAAGCCATGATCAAAGAAAGAATGTCAATATCATATTTCAAGAAATTACCAAGGAAAAATAATCTGCTATCCTAGAATGAGAAAATAAAATTGAAATTAAAAGAATCTGCCAATCATCTCCTGAAAGAGATCCCAAAATGAAAATTTCCAGGAATATTATAGCCAAATTCTGGAACTCCTAGATAAAGGAGAAAATATTAGCAGCCAAAAAGAACCATAGTCAAGATAACGTAAGATATAGAAGCTTTTACATTAAAGGATCAGAAGGATTGGAATATGATATTCTGGAAGGCAAAGGAGTTAAGATTACAACTAAGAATCACCTAGCAAAACTAATATATAATCCTTAAGAGAAAAAAAGTGGATATTTAATGAAATAAAGAATTTTCAAGCATACCTAATGAAAAGACTAAAACTGAACAGAAAATTTGACTTTCAAATACAAGACTTATGAGGAGCATAAAAATGTAAACAGGCAAGAGAAATCATAAGGGATTCAATTAGGTTAAACTGTTTATATTCCTACATGGGAAGATGATACTCGTAACTCTTAAGAACTTTATTACTATTAGGGCAGTTAGAGTATATACAGATAGAGGGCATGGATAATGAGTTGATTATGATGGGATAATACCTAAAAAAAATAAAATTAAGGGATCAGAAAGAGTAATACACTTGGAAAAGGGGGAAGAGAATGGGGTAAGTTCTCATATAAAAGAGGCAAAAAAGAGCTTTTACAGCAGCAGGAAAGATGGGGGTGGCAGGCAATGCTTGTATCTTACTTTCATTGGAACTGGCTCAAATCGGGAATCACATGGTATGTGATTGTGATGACTATTATTGTGCTGTAAGAAATGACTGCAGGAAGCTTTCAGAAAAACATGGAAAGTTGGGTATAAATATTTATCTTACCTTCCAGGGAAGTAGGAGCGGGATGGGCATAAGAGGGTGGGGGCCGATGGAAAGGAAGGAGGATTGGAAGAGGTGGTAGTCAGAAGCAAAACAATTTTGATGAGAGGGTGAAAGGAGAGAGAAAGAAGGATAAACAGGAGAAAAACAGGATAGAGAAAAATACAAAGCTGCCATAACTGTGAAAGAAAAATTTATAGCAAGTTTCTCTGATAAAGTCCTCAATTCTGTGAATTGATACAGAGTGAAATAAGCAGAACTACGGAATTAATTTACGTGTTTCCCTAATTTACAATATTGTAAACGTCACTACTCATGACTTCAGAAGACTAAGGAAGCATGCCTTGTGCCTCTTGACAGGGAAGTGATAGAATAGAGGTACAGAGGTACACGGTTTTGGACCTGGCCAGTATATTAATAGAGAACCTATATTAGGGGTGGAGGTGGAGGCTGAGTAGGAAATGAAAGAACTGTAAAAAGAAAAGTTGGTTCAATAAAATTTTAAAAAATTCAGAGGGGAAAATGAAAAGATCTGAAGGAGACAAAAACATCCAATATACAGAGAAACACAAAAAAAGAAGTGAATGAGAAGAGAGAAAGTGGAGGCAATGGGCACAGACAGCATCCCTATAGAGCCTGGCTCCCACCCACGTTGGGCTCTGAAATCAAGGAGACATACAGGGCAATCTTGAGGGGATAGCAGGGCCAAGGGAGGGTTTTTAAGCCTAGAGAAGATCTGGAGTATATTTATAGGCATGAGAGAAGAAGGCAATAGATAGGGAGAGGCTGAAGATCAGAGACAAAGGGATGACTGACATGAGGCAGTTATAGACACAATTAGAATCAGAGTTACAATCAGAAGCGTTAGTGTGGGTGAGGGGAAGGTCCACCTCTTTGCCAGAGACTACAATAAAGGAGGAAGGATGATGTCAAGTTATTTTGTGATGGAAGGTAAAAGAAGAAGGGTGAGTGAATGGTGAATGCTTTCTATTTTCTCAGTTACATTTGAGGTGAAGTCCTTTGATGACACTGTAGGCAAAGGGCTGTGTGGGAAGCTGGAGAGAAGGGTTGGAACAGCTGCTAAGGAAAATTCAATAGAATGAATTAAGTAACAGTAAAAGGGGAACTTGCAGGTCTCTAGGCCACATGGCCCTCTAGGTCCTAAAGCACTGCCCTTTGATGGAATCTAAACTTCACAGAATGTACACACTTAAGGACTTAGAGGGTCTCGTGTAGCCTTGATGCTGCAGGTTCCCCAACCTGCGATCAACTTTGAAAAAGCTCTCCCAACAACTAAAGTTATCCAAACATGGAATCAGACACTTTGGGAGATAATATGTTCTCCATCACTTAAGGTCTTCAAAGTAAATCTAGGCGGCCACTTATTGGGATGCTGTAGGAGGGATTCTTAGGCTGAATGAGATGGTTTTCGAGGTCCCTTCCACTTATGAGATTCCGTGATTCTGGGTCAGTGAAAGAAATACAAGTGCAGTAGGAGAGGTGGGTTAAGGCCAGAAAAGGAGAGTTACAAGATGCAGAAACCTGATCACTAGTGTCAAATATACTGGAGAGGTCAAAAAATGTGAATGGAAGAAAGAGCATTGATGACCTTTGGAAAAGCAGTTTCGGCAGAGTTGTAGGTAGAAACTTGATTATAAAGGGCTAAGGAGGGAGAAAAAGGAGGCACTGGGAGGCAATAAGCATGCATCGCTTTTTAGAAGTATAGCAGTGATGGTATATGAATGTAATGGAATACTATTGTGCTATAAGAAATGGGAAGGAGACAGACTTCGTAATTACCTGGAGAGGCTTATACGGACTGATGCTAAGTGAGAAGAGCAGAACCAGGCAAAACCTGTACACAATCACA
>CM053588.1:73595380-73635969 GCA_028646515.1 Pseudochirops corinnae | reverse complement strand
ATACACGATTGCACGCCACCATGGGGGGGGGGGGAAGGGAGGGGAGAAAATCTGAAACTCAAGTGATTATGGAACTGAATCTTGTAAATTAAAAGTAAATGAGCAAATAAAAAAAAAAAGAAGTATAGCAGTGAAAGGGAAAAAAAAGATATAGGATCATGGATTTAGAACTAGAAGGGAGCAACTATCACATTATTTTTCTCTCTAAACTCTTCCCTTTTCCCCTCTTTCCTGATCCTATAGAGGGCAACACCATGCTTAGGCTCATAACCTAGGAGGAATCCTGGCTTCCTCCTTATCTTTCATTTCTCATACTCAAGCTGCTGCTAAGGTTTGTCAACCTCATATTTGCAACATCTCTCTTCTACGTCCCTTTCTCTCCTCTGACACTGCCACCCCTTAGCCTGCCTCAAGTCCCTCCCTACACTACCTCTGTCTCCATTCAGCCACCAGAGTGATTTTCCTAAAGCACAAGTTTGACTGTGTCATACTTCCACTCCCCACCACCCCCAATTCCCCACTCAATAAACCCCAGTGGTTCCCTATTGCTTCCAAGATCAAATACAAAATGTTCTGTTTGACATTGATAGCTCTTCATAACCCAGCCCCTTCCTACCTTGCTTGTCTTCTTGCACCTTACTCCCCAGGATGTACTCTTTAACTCAGTGTCACTGAGTTAAAGTTCCACAAATGAGATCCTCCATCTCTCAAGCCCAGGCATTTTCTCTGACTGTCCCCCAAGCCCAAAATGCTCTCCTTCCTCAACTCTGATTACTGACCTCCCAGGATTCCTTTAAATCCCAATTAAAATTCCGCCTTCTGTGTCAGACAGTAGTTAAGTGACTTGTCCAGGGTCATACAGTTAGTGAGTTGGGCTGCATCTGAACTCAAGTCTTCCTGACTGCAGGTCTAATGCTCTACCTACTGTGCTATCTAGTTGCCTCCAATGTGGCAACTCACACTGGCTAGCTTTATTATTGTGCTAGTTAATGGGCTGTGTTAATTATATTATGATCTGATACTTAAATGAGAGGTGTCTGATGATGACAGTAGTATCCATGTTTCACATTTCTACAGTCCTTTAAAGCTTACAAAACACGTTCTTTCTGATGACTTTGTAAGATGGTGAGCGTAATATTATGAGCTCCCTGTGATAAATGAAGCAAAAGCTCACACAAGTTGACTGCTGTTTACATGGTCACACAGGCAGTAAATGTCAGAGCCAGAATCTGAACCAGGTCTCTTGACTCTTGACCAGCCACATTTCTAGTATGTAGTGCAGGGAGAGGTGAGGCCCTTTCTGAGAGAGAATGGGGAGGGGATGTGACTGGGGGCTGGGATGACAGTGGGGCCCCAGTTTCAAGCTGCAGGGCTGAATGAAGCCCCAAAGATGTGCCACAGTTCACCTCCTTGGTATGTAGACTGGGGCATCTGCTATTTCCTTGAGGACAGAAGCAAACATCTGGCAGGCGTGGTATCCACAGAGTCAGATTTTTATCAGCTCCATAATGAAGCACCTCTAAACAGAACTACTATTCCTCAGATTGAAATACCCCAACTTGTTTTCCTGAAGTGATAATTTTGTTACTAGACTGGTAAAATTTTGAAAATATTTTAATTTAAAGGTGGTTTTGAGATTTTAGGCTTTCTGCAATAACACAGCTATTTTGGAGGTCAAATAAGAATGAAAATTAATTAAGTGGGAGAAGAAGAGATTATTTAGTTTAGGTTATCAATTCAGTCTGGGGCAATATAACAAAAAATAAGGAAGGGAAGAAGAAATGTAAGCCAGAGTATGGAGAAATTCTGCTCACCTTATCCATGCTGGCCTGGTTTAGTCTCATGATAGAGGAGTGAGCCAGGCGATCATAGACTGTTCTCAGGGCCTTCTTGGAATAGAGCTCTTGGGGCTTGAATAGCTCCTCCAAAAATTTCTTATTGAACATGGTTGAGATGATGTCATTCATAACTGTAAAGAAAAAAACAGAACCTGGCTGAGCAGAGTGCAGGAGGAAACTCTTTAGAAGCATCTAAGAAGGATGTACCTGGGAGTACACGGGTCTAGGCTGGGCTGTATTTTTTATGAAATGTTACCAGGACAGGAGTGGTACAATAAGAAAACAGCTCAAAAACAGAGGAAGGAAAGCCTTGCAGTGGATAGAGTGCTGGCCCTGGAGTCAGGAGGACTAATACGGCCACAGAGACTTACTAGCTGTGTGATCCTAGGTAAGTTACTTAATCCTGTTTGCCTCAGTTGCCTCATCTGTAAAATGAACTGGAGGAGGCAATGGCAAACCACTCCAGTATCTTTGCCATTCACTACTCTAGTGTCTTTGCCAAATGGGGTCACGAAGAGAGGGACATGACTAAAAAGACTGAAAAACAACAAAAATGTGAGGGAGGTGTTTCTTTTTCTTCCTTTAAAAGATCCCTACTAAGACATCTTATTTCCTTTAATAATAAATATTTATTAAGAGGCTCCAATGTACAGGGCACTATATTAGGTATGAGGAAAGATAAAAATTACAGTCTGGAATTTCAAGGAGCTGCAGCCTTCTGGGGTTGGAGGAGGAATACATTTTCATAGGAAAGAACAGGACAAAGTAGGGGCATGACAGAGAAAGGAGAAATCCAGGGGAAATGCTCCAAGGTAATTTTAGGAGGGAGAAAACACTCCTGGTAGCCAAACTAAGTCTTATGTGTCTTACAGGCATTTAACACATTTTGGCTGAACTGAGAGGAAGATGAGGATTCTGGAAGGCAACAATGAAGAGGGAACATGGCCCAGGCACTGTGACCAGCCTACTCAAACTCATGGAGGTGAGAGGCAGGGTATGTTCAAAGGATAGTCTAGTGTAGCTGGCAGGGAGTGAAGGGGGCGATACGAAATAAAGTTGGAAGGCAGGTGGAAGCCAGATCGTGAAGGGCCTTAACCAGCACAATAAGGAGTTTATACTTTATCCTTTAGGCCACAGTGAGCCACTGAAGGTATGACAGAACTGTGAGTCAAGAAGCTAATTTTAGCAGCTGTGTGAAGGACGGCTTGGAGGGGTAGAGACTGGAGGAAAGAAGACCAGGAGAAGCCTATCATAATAGCCCAGAGAAGAGGACATAAGGGTCTGAACCAGAGCAGTGGAACTGTGAGTGGAGAGGAGGGATGGACATGAAAGATGTGATAAAAACAGATCCAATAGAATTCTGGCAACTGATTGTATATGGGAAGAGGGAAGATTCATCAGAGGTGACTCTCAACCTAGGTCACAAGGAGGAAGGCATGGCATTAAAGAAACTCCTAAATGTGAGAAAGTTGACATGGCTACTCTCTTCTTCCCCAGAGTGGGTGCTAAGTTGTATAGTTAACTCAAAGATTTTTCAGAGCTCAGAACTGGGTAGAAAATATTTATAATTATTCATGTATAAGTTCCTCCTTGTCTATAAGTGATAATAAAGCCACAAAACATCTTAAAACATTTTCTAATTGGTCAATTCTGTTCACCTTTTGGATGGGAGGGCCATGGCTAAAATGAGGTTTAATTTTTATTTTTCTACAATCCACAAAGTAATGGTGTGGTAATCTTCCTTACTTCATTCCTCTTGAATTTCAAATTCTACTCTAGCAACCATACTATTCACTTGAAAATAACCAACATTAAACCAACACAGTATATTCATTCCTCAAGTCTTATAAATTAGATTTGGATTGTTAGAACAGCAAGGGTCCTGAAAGATAATTTGGTGTAATCCCTTCATTTTATAGATAAGGAAGCTGAGGGAGAAAGATCTGCCTCAAATCACATTGTAAGATAGCTGTTGGCCATGGCCTTAATTCTTTTCCCACTAAGTATTTATTTTTCAAAAAAGCTTCTTTTTTGCTTTGTCTTATTGGGTTAAAAAACCTAACATCATCAAATTCATTACCTTCAAGCATTTACTTACTTTAAAACATATACCTTAATTATTCTGAAACAATGAAAAAAAACCAAGCAAGTGGTCGCTTTGAAGCTAATAATTCAAATTTATTGAACAATTTAAGGTTTAAAAA
Organism: Pseudochirops corinnae; assembly: GCA_028646515.1. Taxonomy (NCBI): domain Eukaryota; kingdom Metazoa; phylum Chordata; class Mammalia; order Diprotodontia; family Pseudocheiridae; genus Pseudochirops; species Pseudochirops corinnae. The sequence goes on along the minus strand of CM053588.1, from coordinate 73,631,927 downwards.
AAAAAACAACCACTTCCCTCATAACAGCCCTGTGAGTATATAGTGCAAATGGGATTATTTCCATTTTACAAATGTGGCAACTCCAGCTTGGAGAGGTTAACTGACTTACCCATCATTACACAAATGAGACCCCACCAGGAAGTCTAAAAAAGAATAGAGTCCTTTCCTCAGAGATAATAGTAGTGAGGGCAGAGCAGAAGGTAGTTAAGAATCCAGTCTACAAAGCAGCACCATCAACCCTGTGAGTCTGCTAAGACTTAAAATAGCTACCAGTTAGCTCTGGGATACTTTTGTTTCTCTGGGGCCTTTGAGAACTCTGCAGAAAACCAGGAAAAAAAAGAGATTAGAAACAGAGGAGGCAACTCTAAAGGAAAGGTAGGCTCCCCAGATAATGAGTTAACCATGCTGGCAAAGGAAAAAATAAAGTCAAACCCTTCCTTCTGAAATGTGAATAGTCTATCCTGGTTACATTAGCTCTTTTTAGGAGGGCAGTCCAAGAACACTGTTGGAGAGGACGCAAGAACACAAATTGAGTGGACTCCCTGAGGATGGGATGCAAGGAAAATGAAATGTCAGAGGAGAGAGAAGATCCTTGCTGTTGGGGTTTGGTTATATTCCCATCACTACCACCCTAGCTTAGTCCTTCACTGAATGCTCTTACCTGGATTGTTACAATAGTCTTATAGTTTGTCTCCTATATCTCCCCATTCTAAATTATGTTACAGCTCCAACAAAATAATCTTCCATATGCACATGTGTGATCTCTTTAGTGACCTATGGAATGAAGTTCAGATTCCTTAGCATGACATATAAAGTCTTCCGGAATCTACCTTTCCAATTCTATCTCACACCACTAACTCAACATGCTCCAATCAAATCAAGTTGCTTGTCCTTCTCTAAACAACTCGGTGCTTTTCCCCATGCCACTTCCTCTGCCTAGAATACTCTCATCTTTGTACTAGTTGAAATCCTTATCTGTTCTTTAAGCTTGGTTTACATGTTATCTCCTCCATAAAACTTCTCCTGGTCTTCTCACCGAGAAGTGTTATTTTCTTCCTCAGAACGCTTACAACACTGCCCCTTTCTTATGCACTCACTGGGTTCTTTTTTGTAATCTGTTCCATGCCAAAGACCATATGTCACAATCTCATCCATCTATTTGTACCAAAAAATGGTCTTTAACACTCAAATAAGAGGTCATGCGATCAAAACACATTACTGGTGTCTCCAAAACCACCAGATGTTGTATTCTATCAGTCAGTCTCTAAGTATTACTAAGCAATGCTGGGAAAAAAAAGATAGGCGAAAACAAGATCATGCCCCAGGTATCTTACTTTCTAATGGTGGAGACAACATGCAAACCACCATGTATATACAAGATCCATACAGTGTGAATGAACAAAGTGTTTGTTTATTAAGCATTTACTACATGCAAAACACTGTGCAAAGAGCTGAGGATCCAAATAGAAAGGTCACATGGTCCCTGCCCTTAAGAGACTCACATGCCAATGAGGGGACAGATGGAAGGTTTAGTTCCAAGTGAAATGGAGAAGTCCTGTGGATCTAGTGTCCATGGCAAAGCAGGCAGGAAGGCTTCTTCTTTAGTTTCATTTCTACTGATCAAATCCTATTAGTTTCTGATGCTGAGCCATTAGACGGTGCCAAGGACCTTGGTGAACCAAGAACTCTCCTTTCTAGGTCTTCAGCAGCTTTGGCTGCAGCCCCTGCAGGAGGTGTTGCTAGACTGCATCTGCTCGGGGGGAGCCTCCCAGGATGATGGCTGAGGGCATGGGTCAGAAGCCCTGTCCTTCCCAGGAAAAGTACAACAGAAATACCTCTAATTCCTCTGTTCCTCAGCATCATCCCAGGCTGTTATCCTTGCTCTGGTTACACTCTCCACTCTTCTCACTTCTGACCTCTTGATGAACCAGTCCAACTCTACATTATCCTTGACTCTTCATTTTGATTCCCTTGCTACAGAGTCCAACTATGGCCAATTAAACCAGGACAGACCTCAACCGTGGATTATTCTCATCATTAACCTCCTCTGTTCCTAATCACATGATCCTGAATGCAACTGGACAAAATCATGAAACAGTGTAAACTAGATCCACTTTTAGTTTAGGTCACTTAATTTCAACTAGACTCTCACTACAGCAAGGCAAACCTACTAATCTTCCCTGGTACCTTCATGACAGCAGCTGCTCCAAACGTTTTTTCACCTTTAGCCTCCCATGCAACCCTCTCCCCCTATCTGCTGAGAATGTTGCCTCATACTTTACTGAAACAATTGAAGCCATTTGTCAAGAGCTCCTATCTCTCCCCTGCTCATTTCACATCACTATGAAATGTTCTTCCACTATGTCCTCCTTCGTTCCAGTCTCTGATGATGAGGGGGTCCTTCCACTTGTCAAGGCCAGCCCTTCTACACAAACCCTTGATCCCACCAGTTCCAGCAGACTGTCTCCCCTGTCATCTCTAGTCTTTAATATCTCCCTATCCACTGGCACCTTCTCTGATGCCTATGAACATGCCCTTACTAGATCCTACCATGCCCACCAATTGTCATCATATATCTCCCCTTCTCATCTAAACTTGGAAAAACCATCTGTAATTGGTGTCTCCCCTTCTTTTCTCATTCTCTCCTAAACAATATGGCTTCAGGCCTTGTTATTCAACTGCAATTGCTCTCTCCAAAGCTGCCAACCATCTCTTAATTGTCAAGTCTGTTGGCCTCTACTTGATCTTACACTGCTGAGCATCTTCTCCTCCTGTGCACTCTCTCATTAGGTTTCTTTCACTCTTCTCCTACTTGTCTGACCACTCCTGGGTCTCCTTTGCTGGATCTTTGTCCATGTTCAGTCCACTAACTGTGGGTATCTTCCAAGGCTCTGTCCTGAGCTCTCTCCTCTTTTCTCTCTACACTAACTGATTTATTGGCTCCTATGGGTTCAATGATCAGTGTTATGCAGCTGGTTCTCATACCTATTTATCTAGCCCAGACCTCTCTCCTAAGCTCTATTCCCACATTACTACTGAGGAACATTCCAAACTGGGTGTCCCACAGATAGAAATCTCAAACTCAACATGTCCAAAACAGAACTCGTTATCTTCCTCTACACACCCTCAGATGATTGCCAGCCATGCTGGCGGTCACCTGGGCTCATGACTTTAAGTGTCATCCTTTACTCTTTTCTCTCATTCACCCTGTATCCAGCCAGTTGCCGAATATTACACTTCCTTTCTCTACAACATCTCTATAATATTTCCCTTTCTTTTCACTCAGTCACTACCCTACTTCAGACCCTCATCATTGCTTGCCTGGACTATTATCATGGCCTTCTAATTGGTCCTCCACTCCAATCCTTATTCCACTGAGCTTCCTCTCTTTCCAATCTTCTTTCTTTCTTTTTTTTTAACAATTAATTTATTTGTTTACTTTTAGTTTACAACATTCAGTTTCACAATCCCTTGAGTTTCAAATTTTCTCCCCCTCTCTCTCCTCCCTCCCCCTGCCCCCAACATGGCGGCATGCAATAAAATATAGGATCTGCAAATACCTTCACATTAAACATTAGTCAGGTTGTAAAGAAGTATTATAACCAAGGGAACGAACAATGGGAAAGAGGAAACAAAACAGAACAAGAAAAAGAAAGAGAGCAGGTAGTTTGCTTCAATCTGCATTCAAATTCTGTAGTTCTTTCTCTTGACGTGGACATCTCTTTCCATCATGAATCTTATAACCTTCTTATAACTTTGCATTGCTGAGAAGAGCCCAGTCTATCAAAGTTGGTTGTCACACATATGTTGTATCTGTAATTGTGTACAAACTTCTCTTGGTTTTGCTCTTCTCACTCAACATCAGTTTATATACGTCTCTCCAGGTTATTATGAAGTCTGTCTGCTCCTCATTTATTATAGCACAATAGTATTCCATTGCATTCATATACCACAACTTGTTTAGCCATTCCCCAATTGATGGGCATCTCCTTAATTTCCAATTCTTTGCCACCACAAAAAGAGTGGTTATAAATATTTTTGTATACATGGGGCCTCCTCCCACTTCTATGATCTCTTTGGGACACAACCCCAGAAGCAGTATTTCTGGGTCAAAGGGTATGCACTTATTTATAACCCTTTGGGCATAGTTCCAGATTGTTCTCCAGAATGGTTGAATCAGTTCACAACTCCACCAACAATGCATTAATATTCCAATTTTTCCATATACTCTCCAGCATTTATTATGTTCCTGTTTTGTCATCTTAGCCAATCTGACTGGTGAGATGTGGTACCTCAGAGTTGTTTTGATTTGCATTTCTCGAATCAATAGTGATTTAGAGCATTTTTTCATATGCTTATAGATATCTTTAATTTCTTCCTCTGAAAACTGCCTGTTCATATCCTTTGACTATTTATCAATTGGGGAATGACTTGTATTCTTATAGATTTGACTCAGTTCTCTGTATATTTTAGAAATGAGGCCTTTATCAGAGGCACTGGTTGTAAAAATTCTTTCCCAATTTTCTACTTCCCTCTTAATCTTGGTTACATTGGCTTTGTTTGTACAGAAACTTTTCAATTTAATGTAATCAAAATGATCCATTTTGCATTTTATAATGTTCTAACTCTTGTTTGATCATAAAATCTTCCCTTCTCCATAAATCTGACAGGTAAACTATTCCTTGCTTCCCCAGATTGCTTACAGTATCAGCCTTTATACCTAGATCGTGCACCCATTTAGACTTCATTTTGGTATATGGTGTTAGATATTGGTCTATGCCCAGTTTTTGCCATATTATATTCTAGTTTTCCCAGCAGTTTTTGTCAAATAGTGAGTTCTCATCCCAGAAGCTGGGGTCTCTGGGTTTATCAAACAGTAGATTACAACAGTCATTGGCTGCTAAGTCTCGTGTACCCAATCTATTCCATTGATCCACTCCTTTATTCCTCAGCCAGGACCCAGTAGTTTTGATGACGTTTCTTTTCATTAATTCCCTTGATATTCTGGACCTTTTGTTCTTCCAAATGAATTCTGTTACTATTTTTTTCTAGCTCTGTAAAGTAATTTTTGGGTAGATTGATTGGTATGGCACTAAGTATGTAATTTAATTTAGGTAAAATTGTCATTTTTATTCTATTAACTAGACCAGCCATGAGCAACTAATGTTTTTCCAATTAGTTAGACCTGACTTTATTTGTGTGAAAAGTGTTTTGTAGCTGTGTTCACACAGGTCCCGGTTTGTTTTGGCAGGTGGATTTCCAGATATTTTATAATGTCTGCAGTAACTTTAAATGGGGTTTCTCTTTCTATCTCTTGCTGTTGGGTTTCATTGGAGATCTATAGGAATGCCGAGGGTTTATGTGGGTTTTTTATGCCCAAGTGTGAAGACGTTACATTTACTGCTATTTGAATTTCGTCTTTATATTTGACCTAATACTCTAGCCTGTCAAGAGCCTTTTGGATCTTAACTCTGCCATCCAGTCTGTTAGCTGTCCCTCCCCAGCTTTGTGTTGCCTACGAATTTAATGAGCATGCTTTCCATATCTTTATCCAAGTCATGGATAGAAATGTTAAAGGGCACAGGGTCGAGGAATAAATCCTGAGGTATTCCCCTGGAGACCTCATGCTATGGAACCATTAACAGCTACTCTTTGAATGGGCCATCTGGATAATATTACCCAGATCAGGGCTGGGAACCTGCAGCCTTGAGGCCCCATGTGGCCTTTGATGGAATCCAAATTTCACAGAACAAATCCTCTTAAAAATGGATTTGTTCTGTAAAACTTGGACTTAGTCAAAGGCAGCACCGAAGGACCCAGAAGGCCAAACGTGATCTTGAGGCTGCAGGTTCCCCATCCCTGAGTCCAAGGTAATATAATCCACTGATCCATATTTCTCCAACATATACACAAGAATAGTATGATATATTTTATCAAAAGTTTTGCTAAAATCTAAGCCAACTAGATCTACAACATTAACCTACTAGTTTAACAATCCTGTCAAAAAAGAAAATGAGGCTAGTCTGAAATGATTTGCTCTTGATGAAGCCTTAGTAGTTCTTTGGAATCACTGCTTTTTTCCCTAGATATTCACTAACCATCTCTAATGATCCTTTCCAGAATTTTTCCAGGAATTGAAGTCAAGATCACTGAACTAGAGTAGACTCTAGGGACATTTGCGCTTATCCAGTCTTGTGGTATCTCCTCCCATTTTCCATAGTCTTTCAAATATCACTGATGGCGGCTATGCAATCATTTCTGCCAGTTCTTTCAGGAATCAAGATAACTCTGTATCAGCTAGGCTGATACCTGGACAACGAACATACTAGATATACATTATAAGGCCCATAATTAAAACTTTTCTACCTTTATAGGACTTTCCAGAATTTATAATCTGTTGGCATAACCTTTGAGGACATAAGATCATCTGCATACCACAATGAAGCATCAAAGCAGGACTTTAGCAAAGGAGATACATATGTAAAAAGATTATTTGAATCTATAATATAAACCCTGAAATCACTAAATCAACAGAATCCTAAATGAGCCCTAAATCCTAAGTGAGCTTAAGGGGAACACAGACAAGTATATAGAGATAGATGTATTAGAAAGGGACCCACGAAGACATCTAATATAAGCTTTGCCTGAAGGGTGAAAACCTTTAGTGAGGAGAAACTCATTACCATACGAAGTAGCCCACTCCATTATCAGACAGCTTTGTTTATTAAGAACTGCGTGTAACAGTATGCTAGGTACTTCTGCTTGTTGTTGTTGTTGTTGTTGTTTGGCACAGTAGAACAGCCATCTCGACAAAAGCCATAGAGCTTTGCCAGTAATGCAAGTTGGATTATTGAGAGTGCCAAGAAGCCAAGGAAGTACAGTGACAAGAAGAAACAAGGTGGGTAATTAAATTGAATTAGATAATTGGATGTCTGCTTGTGGCTTGCTTCTGACTATATTAAGATGTGGCAGGCACATGCTAACTAATAATTAAAGACAGCTGTGAGGATAGCCTTGTCCTATCATGAGGAAAGCCTGGGAGCCTGCTCTAAATAAATTGTCTTTTTAGGAATCTTCAGTGGAGTTGAGAGACTTTGCCACAGGAGCCAGTCCCAAGGGAGAGGTAAGTTGCTCACCAAAGAGAAGACAAAGGGTCTAGCTTCAGATAAACGTGGAAGACAAGGAGAAATGTGCTATGACCTGCAGAAATTGTGCCATGTTCGCCTGTGTCACAGGACAAAGAAAAACCTCTACTGTACAAAGTACAAGCTGGTCTACATGCTAGAAGAGAAGGCAAAAAGAATGGAGGGGTATATCTCTACTCTTCAGATTATCAGGATGAATAAACACTTCCTTGAAAATGTGGAAGAAAAGCTTCCAAGAAGAAATAAACAAGAAAAAAGATGTAAAAAGACATACAAGGAATACTAATTTCTTAGGGGATTAGAACACGGAGGAGCATGCCCCAGAAAAGGAAAGCCCGTTGAATATTTAGACCTAAGTAATAAATAAGAGCTTCTTTTCATGGAGGGGGCAAGTCGGGTCATTTTAGGAAGAAACCATTTCTTGTGTTCCAGGGATGATGCTGTGGATCCACAGGGCCCACCAAATGAGAGGTCATCCTGTAATGACTGGACAGCAACATGGTAAGTGTGCTCTCCTCACAGAGCACATGGCAGGGACATGACAGGATGCCTTCTGGGTCTTGTTAAAACTGAAGATGACTGTTTCCTCTTGGTGATTCATGTGGGGACAAATGATACTATAAAAGGGAATTTTGAGAAGGCAACACCAAGGATTATAAAGTCTTGGGCAAGAAACTGAAGACCCAAGGGTCTTGAGGAAAGCTTTAACCACTATTGCTGATTGAAGGTACTGTATAGTGTTGATTGAAGGCAGTAAAAAAAGGTAGAGTTGGGAAGTATTCTGTCAGGATATTATCTGAGAATAGGAGTTGGAATTTTGTACTATCGCTTAAAATATAAGATTGATGGCTAGGGAAATAGTACACCTAACAAAGGCTGGTAAAAATATGTTCTCTTGGAGCCATGCAACTCTAATGAAGAGAGCTTTAAATTGAAAGGGGAGAGAGGGGGAGAAAACAGCCCATATATGTGTGACAAGCCTGATACCAGAGATTAAAGGAAAAAAGAATAGCAGAAGAGAGGAACAATTATTCATGGGAAACAATATCTAAGAAGACAGGCAGCAAAGGCAGCAATAAAACACATGGCCTCAGACGTCTATATAGAAATGTACATAAATATGGGTAATAAACAGAATGAACTAGAGATTCAAACACAAGAAGGCAAATCTGACCTCAGATAGATCAATAAAAGTTGGTGAGATGGAACTCCTGAACAGAATTTGGCCACAGAAGTACATTTTATTTAGAAATTATAGGAGAGATAAAATGGTGGTTGTGCTGTGTTTATTAAGAAGATATACTCATGAGAGGAAATCTGAGAATGCATTTGGGTAAGGCTCAAAGGAAAAAGAGGGATATTGTTGTAAGAGATATTACTTGGAAAGTAATATCTTGGAAAGAAAGGAATTTGATGAGTTTGGGAACCAGATAAAAACCTACATGAAGGCTTGGCATTGTGGTGATTTGAGTCTTCAGCAATATGGACATCTGTTGGAGTTCTTGTCTATAGTAAAGCAAGTAAGGAATTATTAGCTTGGATTAATGATAATTTCATCTTTCAAAAGGTAAAGGATACAGTACAGTAAGGAGTCCTGCCATTCTGAATGTAATTTTGATATACAAAGTGTTTGTTGAAGTAATAATGATATGAATCACAAGGATAAGGGACCATTCAGTGAAAGAGTTTGTGACAGAAGCCATTCTAGATTTTGGGAAATATTTCAAATGCCTCAGAAAAGGTACATAGGATTCAAAATATTCGGTAGGTAAACTGACCCAAGAAGGAGAGAAAGCTCTCCAGAATGATAGTTAGTGGACTCAGCCAGAACTGATTAGGATAAAGAGGAAAAGGGGGGAAATTGCCAAAAAAGAATGATGTGCTTATATAGGGTTGATGGGCTTGTATAGGGTACTGATCAACTGACCCAAATTTTTAAAAATAAATGTTCAGAAGATGGTAGAAGCAAGGCAGATAATAACCAAGGATGGGTATAAAAGAGCAGTCTGATGGCCCTGTGTCAGCTACATTTGGGACAAAAAGTAGATCAAAGAAGGGGAGGACTGCTGCTGAAGGTAAATTGTGTGAAGATAATAGATAATGAATGGTGAGAAGGCTGAAAATCTCAGCAATTATTTTGCTTTTCTGTTTCTTCCAAAAAGACTGACATTCACAATGGGAAAGATAGAAAAATAGCTAATAGGGAGATGAAAATGGAGATAAGTGAGAAGTTGGTAAGTTATCACCTAGCTATCCTCAAGGAGTTCAAGGCATTAGACCCAGAGAAACTATATTTTAGGATACAAAAAAAATCCCCTATACAACAGCAAAACAACTCTCTTCCTTGCCAAAACCCTAGACTCCAAATCCTGGCAAACTGGACTGCTGGGCCCTTGTCAAGCTATTTTTGAAGGACCCTAGGGAATTAGTAGAGAGCTTACAAGATTGGAGAAATGCAAATATTCTGATTTTCAGACAAGTAAAGAGTGAAATCTATAAACTGTAGGCTAGTGAGCTTAAATCTAGTTGCTAGTACAGTTCTGGAATACATTATTAAAACAATGGTTTTGAGCCTTTAGAAAGGGAAATAATGATCAATAAAATTCCAGAAAAACTTCATCAAGAAATTGTCGTATTTGACTAACCTAATTTCCATTTTTGATAGGGAATGTGGCTTCTTAATTAAGAGACTCATAAAATCAGGGGAATACTATAGACATTATATAGTACTGTATACTATGATTTAAGTAAGGCACTAGACCAGATAGCAGTGTGTCATGGTGGAAAGTACGCTGCATTTGGAGTCAGAGGACCTGGGTTAAAATTCCAGTTCTGCTCCTTACTACAATCTGGATGTCTCTGGGCAAGCCTCTTAACCTCCCTGTGCCTCAGTTTGTCATCTATAAAATAAAGGGTTGGACTAGCTGGTCTCTAAGGGCCCTTTGAGCTTTAAATCCTATGGCAAGAGGTTTCTTATACTATTCTTGTAGCTAAGAGGGAGTGATGTGGGTTAGATAATAGTACAGAACTGGTTGAGTGACCAGACCCACAAAGAAATGGGCCAGATGTCAGGTGGGATAGAGGGCTCTTTTCTGCTTTCTATACACATTTGCTTTTGATGACTTCCTCAGTTCCCATGAGTTCAATGATCATTTCTATGTAGATGACTCTCAGATCTCTATATCCAGCCCTGGTCTCTTGAGCATTAGGCCTATATTGCCAACTGCCAACCGGACGTCCCATCAGTACCTCAAACTTAACATGTCCAAAACAGAATTCATTATCTCTCCTCCTTCCCCTAGCTCCACCCCCCCTCAGCCTATTTCTCTTTCTAACTTCTCTTACTTTTGTTAAGGGTGCCACAATCTTTCCTATATCCAGGTTCACAATACTGGAGTCATTCTCTACTCTTCACTCTCCCTTAGCTCCCACATCCAATCAGTTGCCAGGTCTTGTTGATTCTGCTCCTACAACACCTCTCGAATCTCTCCATTTCTCTGCCCTCACATGGCCACTGCTATAGTTCAGGCCCTCATCACCTCTCACGTGGACAACTACAACAGCTCCTAATTGGTGTCTCTGCCTCTAGCCTCTCTCCCCTCCAATCCCTTCTTCAGACAGTTGCCAAAGTGTTGCTTCTAAAACACAGATGTGACTATCTCACTTCCCTTCTTAGTAAACTTCATTATCTCCCAGATGCCTCTAAGATCAAATACAAACTCTCTCTTTGGCACTTAAATCCTTTTAAACCTTGCTCCAACCTGCCTTTCCAGGCTTATTAAACACTACTTCATTTCACATACTCTACAGTCCTGTCAAACTGGCCTTTTTGCTGTTCCTCACAATGCTAATCCATTTTCAGCCTCCATGCCTCTGCTCAGGCTGGAAGGGATTCCTTCCTTGCTCTCATATACCTAAATCCCTAACTTTGTTCAAAGCTCAACTTGACTGTTGACTCTGCTTATGAAGAGTCTGATCCTCTTAGGCCCGAATGATTCCTTAGTCTAGATACTTGTTAGCATATGTCAGAACATTGGAAATATTGGATTAAATTCAAAACAGAGCAGATACCTAAGACACATCAGAGTGGCAAAAGACCCAATGTCCTTATGCCATCGAAATGCTGAGACAAATATACTGTTTTGTTTTGAAAAGTAGGTTTTCTAAATGTTCCACCACCATAGAGATACCAGGCCTAGAGGACTTGGACCAAATTAAGATGCAGGTTAGCTTGAGACTGGCGAATTAGGAATGGAATCACACAGCATGCATGAATTTCATGCATTCTGCATCCATGCAGCCACATGCTTGTATTTCTGTAGCTTTCTCAACAGACATTGAGATGTGATTAGGAAAGCAGCTCAGGCAATGAACATCACTCCTTATTGAAATCATGCCCTAGTTGGTTACGTGACACCGCAGTAAGCTTGTTTCTAAGGACTATAAACAATCCTACCAAAACAAAGGTGTTGCTACTATCCTCCTAGGCCCTGTAGTACTTTAGGACAGCATCCCTGAGTATAGAGGTAGGCAGAAGGAGGTTTAAAGATCCCTCTGCAAAGTGCTCTTGGGGTCTCACTGGTACTACCCTATCTATTTCTTTTGAGACTCTGGTAGAAAATGAAACATCTTGGTGCCAGGCTCCAGGCTTTTTACTCTGTTAGTGACTACTGCTACATTTGAAGGACTATGTGTTTGTGGATGGAGATCTAATACATGCAGCTAAGAGATACCATACCTCTTTTCCTGTCCACCTCTGTCCATTCATCTACACGAAGCATATAAAAAAAAAACACCAGTTCATGAGGCAAGGACATTTTTTCAAATGAAGTTTTTAAAAGATACCAACTCTTAACTAGCCAAACAACAGAATGCCATTTAAAAAAATATTAGCATTTCAAGTCTGCCAAGAAAGCTTTGCCTCTCATTTGCACCTTTTACAAGGGAGAAAGCATTATTGACATCTAGGCAGGGCTAGAGCCTACAGAATGCTTTAGCACTATAGAGCAGTAGTGGGGAGAAGAAAGGAAAGGTTCAGTAGATTCAGCTACCAGAAGGTTCAGCTGAGGGGTTCTTTTTTAAGAGCTAGAGAAGACGTTTCTTCTAGAGCTATACAGGCATGCAACATTGAAAATAACTTTCCATTACTCTGTGTGTGTGTGTGTGTGTGTGTGTGTGTGTGTGTGTGTGTAACAGAACAAGAGGCAGACAGTTGGACGTATAGACTCGTTCCATGTATCCTGATTTCTTCAGTTCAGGTTTCCCTTCAGCTAGAACTTTTCAAGTTGGGCAACTTGCAAATAAATAAAATAAGAGCCCCTCCAAAAAGCAAAACAAACAAAAAAAACCAACCAAACAAAAAAACCAAGAGGGCAATATCTGTATTTACCACATTTCCCATTTGCAAAGCAAGAAGAGTTAAGTGACGATGGATTTCTGAATATAATATTCCCAAGGATAGCTGGTCAGGCAGCTACTCACAGGATCACTCACTCAAAAGGCAGAACAAATTTGGCAAAATTCACTGGTTTGGAAACTCCTTAAAAAATCCTACTTGTTTTATGTTTGAAGTAGTTTAAAAAAAAATTTCTTCCTTCTTTTCTACAGAAATCTGACACTGATTATTAACCAAAATGGATGAGAAATAATTTTTATCTCTAATCTAGTTGGCTCAGAGATTTAAATAAATGAAGGCATACATGTAATATATCTATTGAGAAATCAGTTATTGGACACATTTATAGCCAGAAGGAGTTTTTGATGTTATGACAAGAGGATGTTTATAACTTTTTGACTTACGTGGAATACAAGGGGCTAATTCTAGCCAACAGTGTTGTAAGACAATAGTTCATAATGACACTCTCCAGTATTAAGAGTTTATTTAGTTGCAAAGTGATTATATCCTAGAGAATCAACAGCTGTAAAATTCACCACCTTTCCTGCGAGTGATGGTGTTTTGAGGGTGAAAGATTTATGAAGCAGCACCATAAGCCTGGCTTCTCTGAAGCTGATAGTGATGTCTTAGGCATTCTATCAAAGTTTATTTCTTTCTTTTATGTTTGCTTAGGAGGCAGGTTTGAACGGCAGACTTCTGGGAACTCAAAAAGATATTGAAAAGCTGTAGAATTTCCACTTTGTCCCTGTTATATTACGTGCTTGGGAATACAGTGAAGCTGCAAAGAGCTCATCCTGTCTGAAGGACAGTCAGTGTGTTAACCTGCTGCTGAGATAGTTGGTGAGGGAGCAGGTGGTGAAGAATGACTACATTGGCAATAAAGCCCATGTCCAGCAGATGTCTCTGTGGTGCTGTTTTTATGGCCAATCTCTTCTTCAGGCTCCAGAGTGCCCATTTGCACAGACAAGAGTGTAACTAAAGCTCTATTAATTCTCCAGCTGACTTCTTTGTCTAGTTTATGGGAACACAGAATTAAAACTGGGAGGGGCCATGAAGGTCACCCAGTGACCCCCTCATTTTACAGATGAGGGACCTGAAACTCCTATCCAATAATCTTCCCACTGCACCACACTGTCTTAGGCTTCACTACATCTTTTACAACTGGAATTCTCTAGGAGTATGTTCAATATGCACGCACAGTAATTATAGGAGGCACTAAATAAATACTGGTTGGTTGATTGATCTTAGAAGGCCTTGTATTTCCTTGGAAAGAGGAAGGATGTACCACATTGCCTCTTCTAGGTCCTTTCTGGTTCTATTCCTCTGGGAGTTTGAACTCATAGTTCCATTTTAAGGAGTATTTTTTGGACTAACGGGTCCCAAGATGATTTGGAATTATAAATATAAAAACAGAACCTGCCCTAGAAAGTGCCAACTAGTTAATAAGCTCCCTGTTGTCTGCATTCTTAAAGTCACAGCCAAGTCATTTCACCTCTCTATAAGGTCAGTTTCCCTACTTATAAAATGAGAAACACAAAAATGGTAGAAACTTATTTTTATGATTGTTTTTAAGAAGAGAAGAGTAAAGAAACACAACATCTTCACTCTTGCTTTAAACTTTCACAGTAGTTAGTGGGCAACCCTCAGAGGTTGTTCCATTGAGGCTGAACTTGCTTTGTGTTGAATTCCGAAACAAAGACCCTACTAAGTGTGGAGCATAGAGCATCTTCACTGAAGATGCTAGAACAGGGATGACTTTCATGAGATTTGTCAAGACTGTCTGATAAGGAAAATGTTGCCAGAAGAAAATCCTTGCATATACGTGTGTGTGTATATATGTATATATATGTATATATATGTATATATATATATATATATACATGTATATATATATGTAAAATTTTTGCTGGGCAGTTACATGAAAGAGGGGTCTGTAGGAAAGGGTGACAAAAAGATTTGTTGGGGTGGGGTTGTAGGCAAGGAGAAGCAAACAAAAGCCAGCTGGAACTCTTATAGGATCATAGATCTAGAACAGACTTCAGAGGGCCGACTCATTTTATAGATGAGGAAACTGAAGCCCAAGGAGGTTAATTAGCTTGCTTTAGGTCACACAAGTAGGAAGCCAGAAACAGGATTTGAACCCAGATCCTGACTCATGAGCTAGTATGCCTTCCACTATACCATGCTGCTCTTTACTATCACTGCTTTGGGGATCAGATTTGGTGTCTTGGAAATGGACTGTCACCTTTCCAGTCTCAGGAATCCACATCTTGAATCAGCACAGTTCCCATACTTCTCAAAGGCACTAAGGAATTCCCCAGTAAGACCTAAGACCTCCCTGAATTGTCTTATTTGGCCATAGAATGCTGCACAGCATTTCAACTTTCCACAATGACTAAAGATAACTTGTGGGGAAAATAGGGGGAATGGGGATGAGAGGTGGGATGATGGAGGGGAGGGCAGAGTGGGGGGGAGGGTTGATGGAAGTGCACACTTCTGTGGAGGGACAGGGACAGGGTAGAGAGTGGAACGGGGTGGGGGGCCCGGATAGGAAGAAGGGACATGTAATCAGTCTCTCACAATGTGCCCACTCTGGAGAGGTTCTGCGTAATTACACATGTACAGCCTGTATTTGATGGCTCGTTCTTCCAGTGGGGATGGCTGACGAGGGAAGAAGAGAAAGATCTAGAATTGAAAGCTCTATAATCAAATGTTAAAAATATATATGTATATATAAATATATATACAATTATTATTACTATTATTATTAACTACATCCAACTGGAACTTAAGATTCACAGGCACTGTGGAAGGGAGATTCAGCCTGCCCTATTGGAAAGTTAGAGGAGTGATGGGGGAGGACATAGGAGAGATTAGATTGGGGGAGGGGTCATACAAGGGGATGGTTGTTTTGAGGGGGCGGTTGGGGAAAGATGGGGAGAAAATTTGTAACTCAAAATCTCATGGAAATGAATGATGTAAACTAATATAAATAAAAAAAATTAAAAAAAGATAACTTGTGGGATCAGTTCCAACTCTTGTGGGAAGGATGGAGAAGAAAGCATCTTAGCATGGAAGCACAAGACTTTTCAGCTGGGAAGGGAGGTTGCTGGGAGGGTGCCTAGGCTGCAAAAAGCTGTGTTATGGGAGTATCAGGAGGTCTCATGCTAGGGAATAAAGACCATTAAGGAAAAGATGGCTTGTGGGCAAAGGAAGGCAATACACTGGGGTCTTGACCAGGGAACTATGGGAACTAGGGTCCTTATTGACAATAGGAATTGTTGGAAGGCAATGTCAAAGTAGCAAATGAGATAAGATGTAAGATAGGTAACATCCTATCACTGTTACGTATCACAGTTATTACTATTATTATTATATGGTATATACTAGTACTAGTACTAGTACTAGTACTAGTACTACTATTACTATTACTAGTTCTACTATTACAAATAATAATAACTTTATTGTTAACAAGTTCTTCCAGTTTGGAAGAGGAGAATCAAGCCAGACTAGAGACAGGGGAACTGTGTGTATAAGATCAAGAATCTTGAGGGAACAGAGTCATCCAATTTTAAAGGATTGGGTGACTGAGGAGTAGTGTCCCAGTTTGAGGGGGAAAGTGATGAGGGAGTAAAGTCTGAGGTGAGGTTGTCAGGGGAACAGTGTTTCCAGTTTTGATGAAAAAGTACTGGGTCTCCCAGTTCTAAGGATAAGGTAATGGAGAAAAGAGTTTGGAGGGAGATACTGTGTGGTAAGGGAGACTGTGTGGTAAGGGAGCAGGGTCCTCTAGTTTTGAGTGGTGGTATCTAAAGAACAGAATTTTAATGGAAGGCCTGAGGTGATGGGGGAGAAGGCTCTTCAGAAGGTACTGGACAGCATACTGCTAGAGCAAAGTCCCCCAGTCTTTAGGGATGGGATCAGGGGAGCAGAGTGTGAGGAAAGGAAATTGGAAGACTGGGGTCTGAGGCTGCTATGGAAGTATCAGGGTCTGAGAAAGGGGTCCAAGGACAACCTCTTTCACTCTTGAGAATGTACAGGACCTGAAGAGGGTATGGGAGAGAGAGGGTTTTTTTTTTTTGAAGGACAGTTTCAAGGTATAGAGTTTAAAGAGGGGGTCTAGAAGCAAAATCTCTCACTTTTTTGAGATGGTCAGGGGGAGCAGCTTTCCTGGTTTGGGGGGAAGAGGTCTAGAGGAGTAGCATCCATTAACTTTGAGGGTCTCAAGGACCAGGGTCCTCTGCTTTTGAGGAATTATTAAGAAACAACAGCTGAGGATGGTTCATGGTGAAGGATCTTCTGCTTTGGAGGGGTCTCAGGCAGATAAGTCCCTTGCTTTAAAAGGGGCCTTGAGGGAGCATCATCTGAAGATTTCTTGCTTTGAGGAAGGTCTGGGGAGATGGCCCCCTGCTTTTAGCAAGGATCTCAAGAAAAGTATCCCTTGATTTGAGGGTCTCAGCATGAAGAGAGGCTCCATGCTTTGGGGAGTCTCAAGGAGCAAAATATCCTGGGTTTTTCTGGGGGGAGGTCCATGGGAGCATTGTCTCCAGTTCCTGAAAGAGGCCTTAGAACAGTCTCCTGTTTTGGGGGCCCCTGCAGCCACGTCCCCAGTCCCTAGGGGGAGTCTCAGGGAGCAGTCTCCTGTTTTGGGGGCCCCTGAAGCCGCGTCCCCAGCCTCTGGAGAGTCTCAGGGATAGTCTCCGGTTTCGGGGGGCCCCTGCGGCCGCGTCCCCAGCCCCTGGGGTCCCGGGCAGCCGCGCCCCGGCTCCGGGGGCTCTCTCACCTTTGCGGGCCTTGTCGCCCGGGATGTTCTGCGCCCGCAGGCGCTGGTCCAGGATGTAGAGCATCTCCCCGCCCAGGTTCAGGAAAAGCAGGGGCAGCGACCGCACCGACATGGCGCCGCGGGGCCGGGGCCGGGGCCGGGGCCGGGGCGGGGGTCGGGGCTGGCCGCGGAGAGCTGGGGCTCCAGGCACCGGCAGAGCAGCGAGTGCTGCTGGCGGACCTTGCACGGGCGTCCCAGACACTCCGTTGCCAAGGCAGCGCCAGAGCCGGGGAGAAGCGGCCAATCAGAGCGCCGTTTGTTGGGAGGTGGGCGTCTTAAAGGGGCCAGGGCGGAGGGCGGGAGAAGTCCCATTGGCGGACATTTAAAGGTCCGGCTGGAGCCCAGTCAAGGGCTGTCGCGGGCGTCTCTGGGTTAGGTGGCGGGTTTGCGGCGGCCTCCTCCTGTAGAAGGGCAAGGCCGGGGGTTTGAGCTTTTATTCATTTCGGGGTACTGAGACAGAAAGCGCACTGGGCTCGGAGTCGGGGGACCTGGGTTCGAATTCTGTCTCCAAATAGTAGCTGTGGCCCTGGGCAAATCCAGTTAATTCTTCTTTATCTGTGTGACCTTGGACCAATTCCTTTTGCCTCTCTGGGCCTCGGTTTCCTCATCTGTAAAAGGAGGGATTTGGACAACGTGATCTCCGAAATTCCTGCAGTCCTAAACCAATGATTCCGAATCAATGTCACAAGCATTTATTTAACACCTACTGTTTGCACCCCTATGAGAGTTCCTGCCCTAAATCGAAGTTATTTTGGGAGATGGACAAAGCTCAGGGAGAAAAGTATATACAAGATACACACAGATGCTGGATACACAATGATGCCAGAAAGACCAGGACCTAATGACAGAAAAGGGAAGACAGATAAGGAAACTGAGGCCCAAGACCTCTGACTGTGTCCCGCTCTGCCGCCGGCCTCTGGGGGACCAGCAGCTTGGCTCCTTCTGCCCAGGGGAGCCCGGGGCGACTCTGGGGGACTTTCGAACCAGAGCCAGGGTGGTTGGGAGAAACGTGGGAATTTTTTTTGACCTCCCTCTGATAAATGAAGGAGCCAGACTTCTTTACTAATTCATTTCAACCACAGCTCCAAATTGGTTCCATAGGATTGTTAAGAGTCAGGAGACCTGGGTTCAAATTCTGATTTGGACAGTTACTAGATAGATGTGTGACCACTAAGCAAATCGTTTAGAGGCAGTGTAGTGTAGTCGTGGAGAGAAGACAAAGTCTGGCTGGAAGAGCTGAGTTTGAATGCTGCCTCCTACTTGATATGGTGTATCATTTTGGGATTCTTTCACTTTGGTCTCACGGGGCACAGTGTCCTAATCTGCAAAAATATAGGGGTTGGACTTGACTCCAAGGTCCTTCAAGCTTTAGATCTTTAGATCTCCCTGTGACCCCATTTGGGGTTTTCTTAGCAAAGATACTGGAGTGGTTTGCCATTTCCTTCTCCAGCTTATTTTCCAGATGAGGAAACAGAAGCCAACAGGGTGAAGTGACTTGCCCAGGGTCACACAGCCAGTAAGTGTCTGGTCAGATCTGAAGTCAGAGAGTTGAGTCTACCTGACTCTAGGATCTGTCCACTGTGCCCCTAGCTTTAGATCTATGATCCTTTAATTTTCTCGTCTATAAAATGGGGATAACCTACTTGCCCATTAAGAAGCCATTTTGCAAACCTTTAAATTCTATATAAATCCATTATTCCATTTTGAAAAAAAAAATGTTCATTTGTGAAGATGATCCACAATCGAGAAAGTCCCCTTTGATTTGAACTTCTATTGACTTGTTTTTACATCACAATCTGTTACATTCTGAACTCGTTGAGGGATCACAATGCTTTTTTGCCTCTTTTTGTATCCATAGCAACCTAGCACAGTGCTTGGCATATAGTAGGTGCTTTATAAATGTTTACTATTTATATCACCGCTGATAGCAAGCCATCCTTTGTAACAAAGAATAAAAAAGGGAAAAATGAATGAACCAGTATATTAACTGAGGTTGAGAGTAAATGCAGTGTTCCATAGGTAGAGTCCCTCTCTGTTGAAAGTTTTCAAGAACTCTATTTCCTTTATCTGATCATAATCTTTTGTTTTTCCAGCTTTTACTATGGCTCACTCTTTCTAGACTTACCTTTGATCCTGTGACCTATGATCCATCCCTCTACCCTTTTGTACTGTCTCAGGCCATTGTCCCTGCTCTGCTGATTTTGAACTTTTGGTGAACTAGTCCAACCCTATACAGTCCTCTCCTCTTGAGTCTCATGTTCCCTTGTCCTATTGCTGATCGTGCCAAACCAAACTCCATCCATGGATTACTATCACATCTGCCTCCTTCCTTCTTACTCACATGCTATTAAATTGAAGTAGAGGGAATCATCAAAATGTTGACTACAAATCAATGCTAGCTAATCTCAAATGGGTCTACATTACAGCAAAGCCATCCTCCTTAACACCTAAACCCACTGACTTTGGCCACTTGCCAGGAGTTTCCCCCTTTTCTTCCCTTCTCATTTCATGTCCTCTTCTTCCAAATCCCTTGCAATCTTAGCTTCTAATCTCACCATTCAGCTGAAACTTCTCTTTCCAGTTACCAGTGATTTCTTAATTGCTAAATCTAATGGCTTCAGCCTCAACGTCTCCAGTCTTTTACACCACTGACCCCCTTCTACACAAACTCTTCTCATTCACTGCTCTCTTAGTTCTTCATTCACGACTCCTCAGCCTCTTGTAATGGATCTTCATTCATGTCTATCCCACTAACTCTGGCCCCACTTCTCTCTCCCTTGGCAATCTCATCAGATCCCATGGCTCAATGAGCATCTCTACGCTGATGATTTCTAGATGTCTTTGTCCAGCTCCGGTCTGTCTCCTGAGCTCCCATCCCAAATTGTCAAATGTCTGCCAAACACTTCAAACGATGTTTCATAGATAAGTCACTCAAACTCAACACTTTGAAAACACAACTCATTATCACAAATATTCCCCTTGTCTGAACTTCCCTGTTATTGTGGAGGGCACCACTTTTTAGTCACCCAGATTCATGACTTGGGCATCATTGTCAACTCCTCACTCACCCTACATAGTTAATCATCAGTTGTCAAGGCTTAGAATTTCTTTCTCAAAGGTCTCTAGTATAGGTACACTCAGTCACCACTCACCTGGACTATTCCAATAGCCAATTCTTCTCTCTTCCTCAAATCTCTGCATATTAATCCACCCTCCACTCAAACTGCTGAAGTGATTTTTCTAAAGTATAGCTCAGAGCATGTCAACCCGACTGTTCAGTAAGTTTCTAGTGGTTCCCAATTACCTCTGGGACCAGAGAAAGTCTTGTCATTTAAAGCTCTTTATCTGACTTTCCTCTTATGGACAATTTACTATCAAGGTACTCTGTTGACTTGCTTTTCTTGAAGTGGCTCTTTCCCCATGCCTAGAACGAAGGGGCAGACTTCCAACTTAGTGTCAGAGGCTTCTTTTTAAGAATTAGCTCAAGTACCACCCAGCCTTTCCTGGGTCTCCTTGCTAATGCCACACCCCCTTTAAAGTACACTCATGAATGTGTATGTATGTAGGGTTGAGAGTGCTGTGATAAGGTTTAAACTCCTCATTTGGAACCCTTGATTTGCTCTTGGCCCTGTTCTACGTCGATTTCATATTTGCAGAACCCTCTGCTCCTGTTTATGCTGGTCATCCTCTTCCTTGACTGTAAAATCCCTCCCCCTCTTTCCATATCCAGTTCTCCCCCGTAGGGGTGATTGTTCTCTCTCTGTCAGCTCAGTGACTTTACCCTGCTATGGACAATAACTATATTTACTGTCCCCATCACTCATTCATCCCTTATTTTTGTCCTACTGTCATTTATTCACGTATTTCTTCTCTAACTAGACTGTTGGGTCCTGAGGACAGAAAGTAAGGCTTCTTGCTTTGTACCCTGATGCTCTCCACCCCCTCCTCCATTCTCTCAACTCTTGCTGGCATTGGGCCTCCTACACAGTAGATGTTCAATGTTTTGTTCATTGATGGTCAAGTGCAAATATGTGTGAGGGGGCTGTCGAGGGCTGGGGCACACACAGCACTAATTAATATTTGTTGAGCGGAAATATAACTTCCAACTTGTAATCCTAGAAACTATAATCATGAGATGCTAGAAGGGACCTGAAACCATCTCCTCTAACTCCCTCATTTTGCAGATGAAGGAACTGAAGCTCACAGGATGGAAGTGATTTGCTCAGGGTCACCCAGCCTGCAGGTAGAACTGGGATGGAAATCTAGAGGCAGCTCCAAATCTGCTGCTCTTTCTATGACACCTCTGGGTCTTCTGGGCTGAAGGAGCCCCTGCTCTTAGAAAGTAACTGTTCTCATCTATTTAATGACCTATCATATTATTCATTAAAACACTTAAACCACCCTGGACACTGCAAAAAAAAAGAAAGAAAAAGAAATTAATTTATTTTTTGTATTAGATAAAGTGCCACAGGATTGGCAGAACCTGGGCTATGAGACTGAAGTGTCCTGACTCTCTGGCCTTTCTCTGCCTTCACGTTTCAGTGCTTCTTCTTGCTTCTTTAGCTTCTTCAGCTTCTGTGTCTCCTGGAAAACCTATTGGAGGAAATGGGAGAAAAAGATCCTTAAATTCTGGGTAAATAAAATCTTACCCATAGAGGTGTCTAAACAAACATGGATGAGTCCTGGTCAAGGGGAGGTCCAATACAGAAATCCTATTAAGGCCAAGCCATCATTCAGTCTCCAGCGACAGAGAACTTACTACTACCATTTGAGGCAGGGCATCCCACTGACAAATCAAGTTAAAACCCACCTCCTTCTACCTTCCTTTCTCCTCCCCCCTGGCTTTCTACTGAGGCTAAGCAGAAAAGTCTAATCTGTCACCTGCCTGACATGACAGCCCTTCCTCATACTTGAAGACAACATTCAATTTCCCCCAATTCAGATTTTTTCCACGGAGCTCCTTCCCCTAACTGAAGTGAAGCCCCATTCTTTTCACTTGCAGGAGGGCTACCTGCCACCTCTCTGGTAGGTCAAACATTGTTTTAATAAGCCAAGAAGAAAAAAAGTCTTCTAAGTCAAAGCCCATGAAAGCTATTCCATGGTACTACTAGACCCTATCCCAATTAAAGTGGCTTCTGATCCTTACCTTAATACAAAAAGCCTTCTTAGCCACCCACCGTCGATGTGCAGGCCGGTAATACAGAGGGGGAAATGTGTACTCGATACCCAGCTCTTTACATATCTTCTCAAACACCTCAAAGTTGGTCTGCCGAAGTTTTTTGAGTAGCTTCTTTCTCTGGTCAATGGACATGAGCAGGAATCGCTTGTGAGCCTTGTCCTGTAGAAGCACCAAGTTAGTGAAATGTCAACTGTCAAGGGCAGTGTGGGAAGGGCTGGTCCATGACCACCATGATTTTCCTGATGGTCTCATGACCCAGGCTGCCATTATTCTGCATAGGAATCTTGCCACATGACTTGACAATCAAGCCTTATGATATTCCTTACAAAGGAGTGGTGGGGGCTAGTGTCCTTCCCCATTCTAGTAGACTGTAAAGTTCTTAAGGCCAAAGACTATATCTGGCATTGTCTTTTTATCCTCAATACCTATTCCATCTCCTGGCACTTAGTAAATGAAGGCAGAATGCATGAATTTTCGATGGGCAGACTCTAGTTTCTTCATCTGCATGCTCAGATATGAACTAAAAAGAGCTAAGGACCTACCCACTGCCTCAATGCTGCAGAGGCAGAGAGACTCAAGAGTTGTAGCCAATGAGATTTTCAGGGTCATAGATGTAAAGGTGAAGGAACCTCAGAGTCATTTAATCTATTCCCTTATATTATAGATGAGGAACTGAGGTTCGTCCAAGGCAATCTAGCCAGTTAAGCAGCAGAGCCCAGATTCCGATCTATGTCCCTAGAAGGAACAGAATATCGATAAAAGCTGTACTGAGAGAGGACTTTAAGGTTTGCAGAGTGTTACCTATTCCACTGCACTGATCCTCAAAGCGTAGGAAGGGACATGCTTTAGGTGCTAGTCTGTCCACTTTAGGGATAAAGACAAAGAGGCTGAGGGAGGTTAAATAATTGGGCTGTGGTCACACAGCAGGTGTGCTGACAACTAGCGCCACCTAGTATCACCATAAGTAGCACAAACTGATAGTGTCAAGAAGCACTTTAAGGACATTTAATATAAGCTATATTTGATGATCATACAATCACTCTCCACGAAATTAAGTTTAGTTTGGTTTATTGGAAAACTTGGTTAATTTTTGAGTATCTGACGAAGGCTGACATCTGGGTAAAAATCCTACTGGATGCCAAGGAGAAACACCCATTTGCAAGCAAGGGTGTGCATTTTTATGCACAAGAAATGTGATTAATCCAAGCTATTGAGAATTCTATATCCAGTTTACTTTAGTTGTAAATAAGCGCACATTTTCCCCACCAATAAATGCTTATGAGGGCTCCCCCACAGTGGGATCATAACCCTGCAGGAGGTGCAACCAGATCTCTTTCCATGGAGGAGGGAATGGAAGGAGGAAAGGGTGAGTGGGTAGGGACAGGAGGGTACAGCTCACCTTTCGATGCTTCTGCATGTGTTCTTCATAGTTTCGGATCTTGACTGTCAATTTTATAACTATTAATAGCAAACCACAAGAGGTTAGGACAGCAAGCAGCCAGAACTCAAGAGTCACAGAATCGGGGCGGCTAGGTGGCACAGCAAATAGAGCACTGGCCCTGGAGTCAGGAGGACCTGAGTTCAAATCTGGCCTCAGATACTTGACCTTGGGCAAGTCACTTAACCCCAATTGTCCTCCAAAAAAAAAAAGTCACAGAATCTTCTTACACTTCACTCTATGATGGGTTCTTCGATGCAGTGCTGTTCTCTAGGCTGTTCCATGAACAAGACACTCCATCCTTCTCCTCTGGGTATTCTCTTTGGCTGTCCCCCAGACCTGGATGCTTTCCTTTCTCCCTTCCAACTACTGACCTCCGTGGCTTCCTTTAATTCCCAACTCAAATCCTACTTTCTCCAGGAAGCCTTCTCCAACCCTTCTTAATGCCAGGGCTTTCCCTCTGTCAATTATTTCCCATTTATCCTATCCATAGCTTGTTTGTACAAAACTGTTTATATGTTGTCTCCCCTATTAGATTGTAAACTCCTTAAAGGCAGGGACTGACTTCCACCTCTTTTTGTATCTCCAGGATTTAGCACAATGTTGGGCACACAATAGGTGCTTAATGTTTATTGACTGACAGAACTCAAGAGAACAAAGCCCAAACGCCACCGAAGTATGTAACTTTTGACCTCCTTACCTACCATTTCTTCTGAGTAGGGATGGAATCCTATGATGAAAACTCCCCCAGGATTCAGATCAGCAGCTCTTCAGTTTTAGATGTTTGCTTGGAGCACTGGCCTGGTCACTCTGCCAGTACGTATCAGAGGTCAGATGTGAACCAAAGCCGGCTCTCTAGCCACTCTGCAATGCTAATAAATTACTAATATTTTTCAAGCTGCCAATGTCCTGATAATCCCAGTGGCCTTGGGAACCCTGGTGGTCTTTGTCCCCTTTCCAAGTCTTTTGGATGGGAGGGCAGGGTGTGGTGCAGCAGATACACGCCCGGCCAGTGAGTCAGGAGACCTAGGCTTGAGGTCCAGATGGGAGATCAATGACTAGCAGGACCTCTGAAAAAGAAATCACTCCCCTCCTCTGGCTGTCTCCCTGCTTCTCTAGGAGGGTTTTGGACGACTGCTAATCTCTAAGGCTCCTGCTAGCTCTAACAGAGTATGACTCCTCCTCATTTATCAGTTCCTGCTCTGCCCTCAGTAGCCCCGACACATCCTTCCGTCAAGTTCTTGCTTCATTTCTGTGGGTACATGTTACTATTTCCGAGGCAGGGCAGAAAAAGCAGAAGGTGGCACAGAAGAGAGGCCCTCAAAACAATGACAACCTAGCTCTGGCAGACATGGCAGAGGGCAGTTCTAAGAGAGGGTTGTGATGGTTCCTTGCCAAGAAACCATTGACTAATGGGACTCTCTCAAGACTGACTCAGGACACATTGTGTTTTCAAAACTACAGCTGAGCTGAGCTCTGCTCTGGTGGAAAGAGGCTAGGGGGTAGACTGGCTTAAAGCAAGGATCTCAAAACACAGCTAAGAAGCTTCTCACAGGTGGTCCACGGTTAGGATTCTTAACTGAATTAATACTTACATTTTGTTGTTGGCAGGAATTAATTACTTATCCTATTGGTATCTCATTAACAATAGAGAGATTGGGTACATTGTGCTCACTTAGAAAACATTCGTCTAAATTAAGTGACATTTTACTATCAGTCCTGAGTTGTACTTTAGTCGTGAAGTAGGGGAAGGCAGGACAAGCAGTGCTGTGGCACTATTGCCATCAGTGATGTTCAGACAGGACAGGTGGGACTGCTAGTGCTATGGAAAGTTGAGACTACCTTCTCCACACAGGGCTAGGAGGCTCTGGAAGCAGGCCCCACAAACCTTTCATGTGGATCTCTCTGATACTTAGAAACTCACCATCTAGTAAACTGAAACTGGCCAAAGGGTAGGAGAGGAAGTAACAGTTTGAAGGGTTACATGAATGAAAAGGAAACTGTAATAAACAGTTGGATGCCCAGGTAGGAGGTGGGAGTGAGCCAGGGTTGGGGAGGGGATGAAAACCTGGATGGTGGCATGACAGAACTGGAAAAGACCTTACAGATACTCAAGTCCAATTCCTTAATTTTACAGGAGGCTGTGCCCAAATGGGGGAGGGGAGTTAAATAGTCATAGAATGGAATTTAAACCTTAAAACACAGAAATGATAGAGCTGGGAGAGCCCTTAGAACACAGAATTTCAGGGCCAGGAGAGGCCTCGGAACATAGAAGTCAGAGTGGCAATGGGCCTTAGAACAAAGAATGAGACCTGGGATGAGGAACCTTGGAACATAGAGCTTACACTAATAGCTTAAAGGTGCCTTGGAGATCTCTCCATCCTTTTAAGTATTTTATGATTATAGTCTAGAGAAGGCAAGGGACTTGTTGAAGGTCACATAGTAAAAAGCAGAGCTGAGATTGGTTCTCAAAGCTGTTTGGTTCCTGGCTCACTTGAATAGACAAAAGACCCTAAACATCACCCATTCTCTCCTATTGAAGCCTTACCTGACTCAGAGAAAAATATGCCAGAATAGATCGAGAGCTGCAGTGGTTCTGAGAAACCAACTAGATTCCAAACCCATTACTAATGATCAGGTTCCCCCAGCAACAGATTTATAAGTCTTGGCCTATTAGCAGCACTGACCACAGGAGAGACCATAGTTTCACTGTCCTTTGTCCTAGTCAGGTCATACCTGTACTGTTCAGTTCAGTTCTGGGTGTCATAGTTTAGGAAAGATAATGATAAGCTGAAGTGTTCAGAAAAAGACAAACCAATCAACCAACTAACCAGCCAATCACCATTTATTAAGAACCTACTATCTGTGGCAGGCAGGGTGTTAAACTTTGGGGGTATAAAAAGAGGTAAAGACAGCCCCTGCCCTCAAGGAGCTTACAATCTAATGGAGGAGACAACATGCAAACATATATACAAAACAAGCTATATATTGGATAAATAGGACATGAATAACAGAGGGAAGGCCCTGAAATTAAGAAGGTTGGGGGAGGCTTTCTGTCGAGAGGCAGATTTTAGTTGGGACAGAAAAGAAGCCAGAGAAATCAGCAGTCTGACTAGAGGAGGGAGAGTGTTCTGGGAATAGGGGGCAGCCGGAGAAAATGCCTGGGAAAGCTGGAAGCCAGGAGCCTAGTGTCCCTGGATGGAAGAATTCATATTAGGGAGAAAGGTATAAGGAGACTGGAAAGATAAGAAAGTACTAGGTTATGAAGGATTTTGAGGGCCTCTGGTCCATGTTACATGAGCAAAGGTTGAAGGAATTAAGGGCATTTGGCTGAGAGAAGAAAAGACTAGGAAGTGTGGAGGGTGGGGGAGTGGGAGGGGAGAGGCATAAATATGGGAGCTGCCTCGGGTCAGGTGAAAGACTGCCGAGTGGAGTTGGGGTTTGGTTTGTTCTTTTTGGCCCCAGAGGGTACAACATGGAACAGCAGACAGAAGCTGCAAAGTATCCATTTGGGGTTGATGGGAGACAAAGTTTCCTAACAACTGGAGATGTCCACAAAATAGAATGTGCTGCTTCAGGAGGGAGCCGGCTCTCCTCATGAGAAAGGAGCAGGCACAGGATGGATGAGTATGTGTCAGGGACCTAATCTCAGATTCCTGCTGAGACCTCTTCCAGCTCTCAAATTCTCTAGCTCTGTGAAAAGGTTTGGGCCCCTGTTGGAGGATAATTGGTCCAGGTACTGAGCACTTGTTGGCAAGGGTATGGCTGGAACTGAGGGAGGTGAGAGTTAACTCCCACCCCTCTCATGCTCTCAAAACAGTAGCAGGAACAGCTTTAGTTCACAGTCCATCCACAATCATTTATCAAACACCTACTATGTTCCAGGTACCAGG
Organism: Pseudochirops corinnae; assembly: GCA_028646515.1. Classification (NCBI taxonomy): domain Eukaryota; kingdom Metazoa; phylum Chordata; class Mammalia; order Diprotodontia; family Pseudocheiridae; genus Pseudochirops; species Pseudochirops corinnae. The sequence continues at coordinate 73,604,058 of CM053588.1, read as the reverse complement.
GAGACTAAGAAAGACCATAACCATCCTTGTGCTCAAGGAGAGAGAAGGCACTAATACAGAAGTTTAAGCCAGGGGAGCCAGAAGGTAATAGAGGAAGTGTTCCAGGTATGGGGCAGTCAGCAGAAATGCAGAAGATGGGACAATGGGGAGGGGAAGGGAAGGGCTGAGACAGTAAGGAGGCCAGCATCACTGGATCACAGACCATGTGGAGGGGAGTGAAGTAGAAGAGAGGAAAGGTAGTGGTGGGAAAGGTAACTGAGTGACTAGAATTTACTAAGTGGGGTAAGATGGTCAGACCTGTCCTTTAGGAAGATTTCTTAGGCACCTGAGGTTGGAGAAAGACTTGAGGCAAAGGGAACCCCCCAGCACACTGAAATGGCCCAAGGGCTTAGTGATGAGGGCTTTCACCAGGGTAGTGGCAATAACAGAGGAGAGACAGGATCGGGTTCTAGGAATGTCAAAAAGGTAAAACTGATCAGCCTTGGAAACAAGGATGGTGGGTGGGTGGGTGGGTGAAGGAAGAGTGAAGAGTCAAGGAAGATAGCTAGGTTGTGAGCCTGGGTGCCTGGGAAGACAGGGGTGCCTTCGGCCATATGAGGAAGTTCTGAAGAGGGAGGCTTTGGGGAAAGATGAGTTTTGCATGTGTTGAGTTTCTATGGGACATACAGCTCTAGTAGGCAGCTGGAGAAGTGTGACTGGAGGTCCGGAGAAATGTTACAGCTGGATAAACAGATGTGCAGAGAGATGGTCATTGAATCCATGGGAGTAGAAGAGATTCCCCAGAGAAAGGAGGAGGTGGGGAAGACCTGGGGCAGTGTGGGTTACCGTTACCAGAGGAGGATAGATCTAGGACCTAGCTGTGAGCTCTCAGAGCAGGAAGAGTAAAAAAGTAGTTTCTAGGATTTTGACAGGGAGTTCAGACTCTAGGCTGAAAGCTTTTAACTTTCTGGTCAGGGATTTTTATCTTCCTCAACTGCTAGATACCTAGATAACAGATTCAACCAAGGGGTATTGGAATAAGAATAAAAAGATTTCTCACTTTGTTAGAACCCTCAGGATCAAATAAGGAAGGGTGACATCCACAGCACCCAAGGCTAACAAATACTATTCCGGCATTTTGTTTTTCTTGGTCACTTTCTTCCTTGCCCAAGCCAGATTTCAGCCCCCATAACCATTCGAGGTGAATAAGGCCCTAAAATATGTGTTGGGGCAGGTCATTCCCCAGCCCCACCCTCCATTCACTCTTGGACCAACCTCGAGCTTCCAGGGATGTAGGATCTTCTGGGTTTACGATGATCTGGTTTAGCAACTGCTCTGTCTTTATCTTCATTTTCTCCTTCTGATGGGAGAACAAACCAAAAAGGTTCTTCTGTAGATCTGGGCCCCTTCATCCTCAAAACATACTTCACCCCCTTCCCTACATGTTCTCAAACCTCCTGGGACACTGTACTTTAAGGGCTGTCTTGGAAAAGGCCACACCACAGTTCCCCAGACATTACAGAGGATGGACCCCAAGAGAGCTCAGTAAAAAGCAACCAGAGTACAGAAGGAAGGAGACTGGAGCTTCTGAGGGTACCTTCTCTAAAACTCAGAATCTTTTTTTTCAAATTTTAAAAAAGTTTTAAAAATGTAGTATTATCTGTTTTATTGCATTCGTTTTATTAGAAATTTTTGAATTACATTTTGGTCTAGTTCTAGCTGCAGTTAGCACTGTTGTCAGTTTCAAGTCTGACACTTCTGACCTAGGGCACTGAGAGGCTAAGATGACTCGCTGAAGGCTATAAAACCGCTATCTGTCAGAGGCAGTATGATGGAGTGGGTACCTTAGCTGGTCTTGGAACCAAGAAGAACTGGGTTTGAGGCTGACTCAATAAATTAATGTGTTGAAGGTTGGTGGGCACAAGCCTGACATCGCACTGGGGACAGAAGGCAAACCGAGATCCCTATCTCACCCCCATCCTCAGAAGCAAGGACCTGTGCTTCCCTCCATTATTTGTAATTTTAAATCAGTCACCATTTTATATAGGGCTTTGCAGTATCTGAAGTGCTTTATGACTGTGGTCTCATTTACCCCTCACAGCCCTGTAACAGAGGAGCTGGGACTATGACGGCAATGTGATACAGTCTTGAGAGCACTGATTTTGGACTCTGAGGATGTTGGTTTGAACCCTGATTCTGCCACTTAGTATGTGACTATAAGCAAGTCATACTTCCCAGACTTCAGTTTCCTCCTCTGCACAGGCCTTGGACTACTTCATCTCTAAAGGCCCTTTCAGCTCTAAACCTATGATCCATGAGCCTATTCTCCTTGATTTATAGATCAAGAAACAGAGGCCCAGATAACTGACTTGTCTAAGGTCACAGAGTAAGTGGCAGGGCAAGGTTCTAATCCTGGTTCCTGAGGCCAAAGCGATCCTCTAAGCCACCTCCTCTTATAAAACAATTTAATCCAGGTAACTCATTTAAATAATTCTGCTCAGTGGTATCAATATTAAATGGCAAACTATACTTGGTGGCAACAAATCTATGTCTCAGTTTAGAGCTAATGGGAATAAACACCAGAGAGAAAACATAGCAGACCCCATGGCACATCTGAAGGTGGAGTGAGAAAGTGCTTGGAGAAGGGGAGAAGACACTCACCTGGCTGGCCATTTCCAGAGACAAGAGTCTTTTCACAACATCATCGACCCTATAGGGAGATCACAATGGTAAAGAACTTCAGAGTGGTGGTGGTGGTGGTGGTAGGAACTCCATATTTCAGATTAGTCTGGAAAATCATGGTAAACTAGAGTCTCTTTCCTAAGCAGATTAGTAAACTCTCCAGAAAAGAGAGGTCTTCTCCCCAAGAATTAGAAGAATGACAGATTATGTTTTTAGGGGGACCATGCAGAGTGATCTAACCGAGATGACAGTAAGAATATGAAGCTGTCCTATCATGGGGGAGGCAGGACTTCAACAGTAACCAGAATATAAGAGAGATCATCCAAACACGCCTCAAGCCTCAGATCATTTATTTTTCTACTTGTCACAGTGATAAGTGAATGACTGAAGGAAGGGGCCAATGCCTCCACCTCACTCTGCTTGCTCTCTGATTACTCTGGGTCCTCACTAATTAGTCCCATTCAACCACTTCCCCAAACTGGGCCAGTCTCTTCTGCCTGATCAGCAGAAAGAATAATGAAAATGACCAGTTTGTGATAATGGGGATCCAGTTCTTCAAAACTGACCTTTTCCATCTCATTTCTCCCACATTCTGCCTCCAGACAATGACATAATACATACCTGTCAATTCCTGGGACGTTCTGATAATCTTTCAGCAGCATGGAGGAAGGCAGGTCATCCATCTGACTGGACTGGATTACTAAAGCTGGCACAGAAGGAAACCAGGACATCACCTCTCAGCCTTGCCCATCAACCGGCAGTGAACCCCAACAGCTGGGGGTGGGGGGAGATACTTAGGGGCTGCTAAGTAGATTACTGGATTTGAAAAGACTGGGCAAATTATTTAGTCTCTTGGAGTCTCTGCTTATTTTCGTGCCAAACTGGGAGGTGCCGGGCTTAGCCCCTTTCTAGTGTTAAAGTTCAGGGCTTCCTATCTCCGCATCCCAATTAAATGGGTGGATCAACATTTATTCCGTAGCTAATCAATGGCAGGCTGTGCTAAATGTTGGAGGCTACAAAGAAAGGCAAAAGACAGTCCCTGACTTCATGAGGCCCACTATGGGGATCCTGAGTCCCTCCCTAGGTGCCCCCTCCCCACCCAAGCTACCCTTAAAGCCTCCAGGGGCTCCTCCCATTCAGCTCCTGAGACAGCCCCAGCCAGCCCAGTTTGGGCAGAAACCCAGGGCACCTACCTGGCTTCTTATGTGCATAGGCTCGGGCTGCCTGGAGAAGGAGACCATTTCCTAGAAAGTGAAAAGTGGGGGGCACTGCTGGGACCCTGGCTCCCATCCCCCGACTCTTCCCTCAGCCTCATTTCCTTCCTCCCTAGACTTCACTGGTCTGGCTACCAGCTTTACTTCCCGTTTTCCTGCCTCATTTCAAACCCCCTCCCCTTCTTCACTGACCCCGCTGCCCAACTTCTCTCCGGTCTCCTCTTTCCGGCCCCATTTCTCTCCCAGACCTCTCCGCCTGATTTCTTTCCCAGTCTTCCTACTCGTCCTCATGGTTCCACTTCTCTCCCGTTTTATTCTCGGGCTCCGCCGCCTGGCTTCTTTCCAGGTCCATGCTTAAGGTCCTACGCGGCCGCCCCGTTTCTCCCACCCCTCCCCAATTCTTTACAGTCCCTGCCGCCCACTTTCTCTCTGGCCTCGCTCTCGCCGCCTGATTTCGCCCCGCCCTCCCCCTCACCAGGAGGTCGCGGGGCGCACAGTGGCCCCGCGGCTGCTCTGGCCGTCGGCCCGCAGGCCCGGGCCGGGGCCTGAGCTCGGCCCCACAGAAGCGCCCTCCGCGCCGCCCTCAGCATCTTAGCTCCCGCGGCCCCTGCGTTGCTCCCCGGCCTAGCCTCGGGATTCGTCGCCGTCGCCGAACGCCAGCGAGAGAGGGGACGACTCACATGGGCGCAGCCATCTTGGCTCAGGCTCAGCCAATCGAGTGCGGCTGCGGGCAGAAGCAGAGGATGGTCGAGCATAACGATGGAACTTCGCAGGCTTACTTTAAAAAGTGTCAGGGACTCTTCTCAGCGACCTACAGGTATAAGACAACTCTACAAGTCTCAGGATGGAAGGAGATACCTACATTCCAGAGAAAGATCTAGAAAGAACAGAGTTTAAATGGAGACTGAAGCAATCTACATGCTATCGTTCTTTTTCATGTTTGGTTTTCTTTCTTTTTTCCCATTGTTCACTCCATTGGTCACAACCCTTCTACACAACCAGACTAATGTCCATTGTGAAAGTATTTGCAGATCCTGTACATGATTGCATGCCGCAGTGGAGGAGAGGGAAGAAGGAGGAGAGAAAAGTTGAAACCCAAGGGACTCCAACTGAATCTTGTAAACTAAAAGTAAATAAACAAGTCAATTAAAAAAAAAAGTGTCAGGGAGTGGTCTCTTCAATTCTCTTCCAAACCTATGTTCCAAACCCCTTTCTGCAAGTAAGTGCAAATCCCGAAGGGCATTAGAAATTCTAGCCGCCATTACCACCACCACCAGCACCATCAGTACCACCATCATCATCTTTGATTCCTGGTGCTGGGAAAGGCCCCTTCATCTTCGAGGCAGGAGCCTTTGGGCTGGAGTTTAGGCAGATTTGCTCTCCAATCTGGGCCTCAGTTTCCCCCATCTGTGAGTCATTGAATAAATACTAATTAAGCGCCCACTCTGTGCCAGGCACTGTGGTAAGCACTGGAGGTACAAAGGAAGACAAAAGACAGTCCCTGCTCTCAAAGAGCTCACAGTTTAATGGGGGAGACAACATTTGTACAAAAAGCTATAGCTGGATAAATTGAACATAAGCAAGAGAGGAAAAGAGGACTCCTTTACTGCTGACATTCTGTGTTTCCAGGGGAATTTCTGGCTCTGGGCATTCATTCTACAAGCATTTAAAAACATTTTAGATGGATTTCTATTTTTTACATCCCAATATACCCTGAATGCCCTTCTTCTGGAGAGACATTGCTTATAAAAAAGAATACGGCAAAACCAAGGATCAGAAAAACGAACCAGGAAATGGACTAAATAGAACTAGTTTTCCCTAGTTCCTTTACCTCTGCAAAGGAGGGCGGTTGGTGGATTCTCTTATCTCATCTTTGGGGCCAGATTTAGTAATTATAACCTCATGGTGTTCAGCTTCCATTGTTCTACTCAGGTAGTTGTAGGCACTTGGTATGTTGTTTTCTTGGTTCTGCTCACTTCACCTGGTGTGGATTGGTTTATATATAGGTCTTCCTCAGGCTTCTGCATGTTCAACATTCATTGTTTCATAAAGCACAGTAATCTTCCATTACATACATGTGCTACACCTGGTTTAGAAATTCATTTCAATAGCTGATAGACATATGCCTGGTTTCCATTTCTTTGCTACCACGAAAGGTGCTGCTTTGTATATTTTGGAACAGAATCTCTATTTTAGTTATCGACCTTGGGGTATGTATTTAGCAGTGAAATCTCTCTAATTGCCCTCTTAGCATAACTACAAATTGGGTTGCAGAATGAGAAACGAGTCTCTTAAATGTTCAGCATATGCCTGGCCCTGTTCTAGGCTGTGGGGTTTCTATGATGCTTTAAGGTTTACAAGTGTATTACCTGTGTTATCTCATATTTCATACAATCCCCAAGTCCCTTGGAAACAATCTCTGTGGTCAAGTAGTTTATATTTCATTGGTTCCATCTCCCTTGAGTGGTTTCTTTTTCAACTACCCCAAATTTGTTCTCTCCCAAGTTGTTTCTCAGGTTCTTGGTTTTGCTGCTCTTCCAGCTACTGTCCTAAATCACTGTCTTACCTCAGTCATAGCTTGGAATATTTATTAAACAAGAAGGCAAAGCACTTAGAGTTTCTGCCTAACTCCTTAACAAAATGACTGTCTTAACTGATGTATTAAACTTTTATATATATATATATATATATTCCAGTTCTGTTACTTTCCTTCTGTGTTAAAAAAGTAATTCAGATTCCCATGTCATCTTGTCTTTTGTTGATGTTATAATGAACTAGAGCATCTGTGCATGAAAACAGCATACTTGGGAGTGTGATTTCAATAACTGTGAGAGGGAATTTCTCCTGAAGCAAGACCTAAATGTTGGAGCAGTGTTTGTTGAGTCAATAGGGCTGAGGACAATGGGGGTCCACTCTTGTCGACTATTAAGACATTGCCTTTGTTATCGATGGTTGGCCAATCATATCACTTTCGTATGCAGCATGATGAGGCAGTGAAGCTTGGATCTAGAGTCAGAGGGCCTTGGTTCAGATCCTACCTCTACCACCTATGTGTCCTTGAGCCAGTCATTTAAACTCCCAGGGCCTCAGTTTCCTTATCTGTAAAATGAAGGAGGAGGCTAAGTAGCCTCTGGGTTCCCCTCTGGCTCTTGATCATCCTATGACTAGGTTACCTCTTCTGATTCTCTTCTGGCTCTAGTCCTAGAATCCGATGATTCAGGTTCTTCCAGTCCCAGCGCTAGTTGCTACTAGTATGATCTTAGGTCAGTTACATCACCCTTCTGATTCTTAGTAAAATCAGAGGGCTGGACTGGGTGATCTCTCTGGTTCCTACTGGCTCTAAGTCTGTGATTCTATGATGTTATCTTAACTTCACAGTGTAGTTGATTTAAATAAGCCGACATGTGCTAAGCATCTATTGGGCTCAGGCTCCGGTGCTATTCATTGCCCCTATGTATGCAAAAATGAAAAATAACACAGAGTCCCCAAGGAGCTTACAGTCCAAGAGGGTGATATGCCATATGCACAAATAAGTTAGATGCACCTAAATGTGATAGGGACAGTGGACAGAACCATATATAACTTTTACACGGTAGGTGGTACTCAGACATGAAATGTTTATTAAACAAGAAGGCAAAAGTAAGACTAACCAAAACATAACATTTTCTCAAGAGAAGGCAAAAGCAGAAATAATCAAATCATAAATAAAATCAAATCACAAATGAAAACAAAACATAACAGTCCACTCACAAATCGGATTCCACTCTCCCGTTAATGTACACAGTGTCTATGTGTTTGTGAAAATAGGTATAAACTTCCAGAAACCTAGTGAGGCATAGCAGTAGGGAAAACCAAGTGCCTGGGGAAAATCAGAACTGAGCTGCAGGCCTTGATGTTCCTTAGGGAATATTCTGTGCCATAAGACACTGGCTGGGTGGGGTCATCTCTCTTCTGGGCCTTTCCATTCCCTTTCTGGACGAAGTACTTCTTTGTTGTTCTCATCACTGAAGCAGTATTAAACTTAAAAAAAAAAAACAAACCAACAACCCCAAAATAAAAATAGGGTAACACTCTTAATGACAAGCAGTTCACTTAAACCTGAAATGGGTAGACAAGTCCAGCCAGCTCTTCAAACCACAGAGGGTTCTGCTTTCCTCCAATCATCTCCCAACATTAGAGCTCTCATTCAATCAAATCAGTTCCCAGAGCAGTACATGGACTGCCTGGTATGTCAGTTCTCAAACTATATAGATGGTGTGTCTGAAGTATCTGAGCCCAGCCAGCTCTTCAAACATCCGTGGACTTTGCTTTCTGTAACCAGCTCCCAGCAACAGAGTTTTCTTCCAATTGGCTCCCAGAAGCAAAACCTGTCTCCCTCACTTTCAGCTTAGAGAGGGAGTCAGTTGAAGCTTTAAATCATCTCAACTCTCAGTTGCTCTCTGCCTCTACATATCATTTTGTGAGTGTGCGTGTGTGTTTAGCTTTTACACAGAAATTTTTACTTCAAAAGATATAATTATGACTATACAAACTTAGTCCTCCAACACATGGGAGGCATAATCCCCCTTCTACCCTGCACTACCTCATTCTCTGGGGAGGTGAAGGAGATTAGGTTCCCTTCTTAGCTGGGTTCCCATAGACCACACAGTTCCAGTTTCTTTTTTTTTTTTTTACTTTTTTTTTTTAATTTTATTATAGTTTGCATCATTCATTTCCACAAGATTTTGAGTTACATATTTTCTCCCCCTCTTTCCCCCACCCACCGCCCCAAAACAGCCATCCCAGTGTGTCCCCCCTCCCCCA
>CM053588.1:73564151-73594880 GCA_028646515.1 Pseudochirops corinnae | reverse complement strand
CAGCTCACCTCAGAGGCTTTTCTGCACCTCCCGCCCAGCCGCCCCCGGGGCACAGCCTCGGCTTCAGGCCAGGTTGGTTTCAGTTTGCAGTGCTGATATGGTTCCTCTTAGCAGAGCTGACTTTAGTGGGAAGTATCTTTGTGTGCGTTTTGAAGTTCTAGGATTGGTCCAGAGTCCTATTCCATGGGTATTTTGGGGTGGCTATGTGAGAGCTGCGATATGTTGCTGCTGCTACACCACCATCTTGGCTCTGCCCCCACAGTTCCAGTTTCAAGTGCAAAATTCCCTTCAGGTTCCAGTCCTGGGTAGCCTGGCTCCTCAGGGTTTTAATGTTTGGTCTGCATGGATGGCTACACCATTTGGCCTGCAAGTAGGGATCACCTGCCTCCTCTAGCACTTGAAACAAACAGAACAAACACTCCCAGGCTCATTTCTTAGAGCTGGAGTAAAACAGAGGTGGCAAGGAAAGGAAGGTTCTTCCCCTCTCGCCATTTTGGTTCATGTTCTGGGTGAATTGAGATCTTTACCCTTTAAATGAGGCAGGAAAGAGAATGATTCTGTGCTTCTTTCTTCTGCCGCCAGATTGTTCTGTCCTGCCTTGCCTCCCCTGTCTGCTGATCTCCCATTGACTCTTCTGTTTCAAACCAGCACTGTCTGGTGTGAAATAACCCATCTCTAGCTTATGTTAGCCATGACACAAATAGTTATTAAAAAATAGTCCCATAGTCCCCAAACTGTTCATTGATGTAATTTCCCCAAAATAAACTACAAAATCCTGAAAATAATGGTATTCAAATTGGCTGCTGGGAGACAATGTGCAGCAGCCATCTTTAGGGTTAGTACTTGTGGTTCTGAGCTGCTTTCAAATAGATCCCCCATGTATATTCATCTGAGGGGATGTTTTCTCTCAAGTCTTCAGTATTTCTTTGTTTCTTCAAATCACTTTTCTCTGTTTCACACAAAATATTCTTTTCTGTTTCTTTCCACAAATAAAACATCCTCATACACAAAGGACAGTACCTTAGACATAAAAAGTAATGTATGACTTTTTTTCCTGTTACAAGCATATATAGTCAAGGAAAACAAAATTTCTAATTGGCTATGGTCTAAAAAAATGTCTCAGTCCGCACTTGGAGTCAATTACCTTTCTGTCACGAGATGGGCTGCATGTTTCCTCATGAGTCCTCAGGAACTGTTGTAGTTGGTTATCGTATTGATCAGAATTCTCAAGGTAAAAAAATTTTTTTTTGTTTTAATCACTCAAGATCAAGATCTGCTTTCCTCCCCCTTTCAACACAACTTCCCCCCCCACCCCCAGCCCTGTTGAAAACACAAGAAAAACAAAACCTATTACTTTGTATAGTCAATCAGGACAAACAATGGAGATATCCTAGAACACATTTGTTTCATTCTGTATTCTGAGTCCTCTAGAATCCTGGTTGGTAATTTTGCTGATAAGAGTTCAACACAATTTAACACAATAAGAGTTCTACATTTATAAGCCATAACTTGTTTACTCATTCCTTAGTTTATGGGCACCCTGTCAGATTCTGATTCTTTGCCACATCAAAAATAGCTACAAATATTTTTCTACATCCTTAGAATTTGTTTGGCTTAGGACTAATCTCTCCTTTAATTTACTTTCTCTCTAATTCCCCCTTCTTTCTCCTCTTTCCCTCCTATTTCACTGTTGAATGAAATTTATTTCTGTACCTAGCTCTGTGTGTAGATTCTTTTTTTTGACCCATTCAGATAAGAGTGAGGTTCAAGTATCAGTCACTATCCCCACATTGTTTGTATAAATGTCTCCTTGTGTACCCTAATTTTGTAAAATAATTTCCTCTAATCTTTCTTTCCCTTCCTCCCACTCAATGTATTTCTCTTCCCCTCTCTTTCCATACTTTTCTTAAGACCATCAAGACATAATAGAATTACTTCTAGGCTTTGTCTGATGGGGCTCCCCCATGAATCTTGATGATGATGATGGGGATCAGAAGGGATATATGTATCATCTCCCCATATTTGAATGTGATCAGTTTACCCTTTATCATTGTTCATTAACATTTACCTTTCTCTTCACTCCTCTGTTTGCACTTCAGAGTTTCTACACACCCTCTAGTCTTTTCATCAGGAGTGTTTGAAGTCCTCTATTTCATTAAAGGTCCATTTCTCCTTGTATTTCCCTCCTCTCGCCTGTTCCCTTTCCGGCATTAATACTCAGTTTTTTCTAAGTAAGTTTTCTTGGCTGTAAACCCATTGACTTTGCCTTATGAAATATTGTATTTAAAATTCTTTGCTCCTTTATAAAGGCTGCTAAATCACATGTGATTGTGACAGTGGCTCCTCTGGTGCTTGAATTCTTTATTTCTGACTTGCAGTATTTTTTCTTTAACCTGGAGGCTCTGAATTTTGGCTATGATGTTTCTGGGAATTTTCATTTGCGGATTTCTTTCAGGAGGTGACTAATGGATCCTCCCCCCTCCTTGCGTCCAAGCTGTGTTTTCCTCTGAGGCAATACTTGTAGATGTTTTGAAGCCATTCTCTTCTTTTATATTTGTGTCTTGAGTGTCCCTGCCACCATAACAGCTCATTATCACCATTTTCATTGTGGTGGGATTCTTCTTTTGTTTGCCCATTCTTCCAGACAACTTTCTGACTTCAGTTTTGATGTTAGGGCCCGACTCTGTGGCACTTTGGAAGGGAAAGTCTGAACTGCCTATGTTGCTGCTTTCTTGGGGTTTTGAGTGCTGTATTATTCCAGAATCTCAGAAACAGGCTGAGGACTTGCAAGCTATCAGAGTTCCCAAAGGGGTCTGATCCAGGGCAAAGTCTGATTGTTGCCCTGCTGGTCTGAGTTCTGTGAGTCCCTGATGTGGGTTTGGTTCTGAGCAAGAGTAAATGTTGCCAGATTCCAACCTGATCAGCCAACTGGAAAGCTCTGTTGGCTCAGAATGGCAGAATTGTAGGCTTCTCTTTTGGTCAGGTTTTGTTTTGATTATTCCTCAGCAGGCTAGGCTAGATACTGGAAGTGAGCTCTGCTTTGTACCTGATTTATGAACCATTTTGTCTGCTGCTGTTGGCTTTTGAACTTGCTCTTTTCTCTGTACCTCACCCAGGGCCTCCTTACTGAGGAAAGCCATTGCCCTGCCTCTGTGGGTCTCCTTCTCATCCACCCTGGATCTGTGATGTGGAACTGTATCCTGACCAGTTGGCACATGTCCCCATTGCAGTGCCCTTGTGGGTGTCTGGTGGTGCCCTGGTGAGAGTCTGGGGATATCCTGCATGGGTTTGAGACCTTCTTCTTCCCTTGTGCACAGCTGCTAACATGTAATGCTCTAAGTAGTATGTTCCTAGCTCTACCCATCTCCAGTGTCCAAAGACCTTCCTGTCAGTCTCCCTATGACAAATTTGGCTGGACAAAGGACTCACTGTGACTTATGATGTATTTTCACATCAAGATTCCATCTTTTTTAGATATATTAGGAAAAGTTTGCAGAGAGGAGCTCACTATACTGTTTCCCATCACCCTGCGATCTTTGCTTTTCACTGGTCTCTAGGAAAATTTGAAAAACTTTCACCAGGGAAGATCTGGGGAGACTTAATAGAGGAGATGGTATCTTAGCTGAGTCCTGAAGGAAGAGAAAGACTGATAGGTAGAAATGATGAAGGAATGAATTCTAAGAATAAAGAATGGACTCTGAGTGCATAGAATCTAGAAACATTCTTCAGAATGGTTTCAGAATATTCCAGTTGGCCTGGAGGGCAGATTAAAGTAAAATAATGCTGGAAAATCAAATTGGTGTCAGATTGTGAAGGGTCTTGAGTATCAGGTTAAGGAGTTTTACATTTTTATCCTAGAGACAATAGGAAAGTTTTGTGATAGGGTAGTGATAGTGTCTGACCAATACATTAGGAAGATTATTTAGTTAACTAAATAGAAGAATAGATTGTAGAAGGAATAGACTGAAGGCTGTTATCGTTCAGTTGTTTTAGTTTCATTTTACTCTTTTGTGACTTGATTTGGGGTATTCTTGGCAAAGATGGTGGTTTGCCATTTCTTTCTCCAGCTCATTTTACAGATGAGAAACTGAAGCAAACGGGGTTAAGTGACTTGCCCAGTGTCATACAACTAGTAAATGTCTGAGGCTGAATTTGAATTTAGGGAGATGAGTCTTCCTGACTCCAGGTCTGCTCCCAGACTGTAGATAGAGAGGTAAATTAAGAAGCTATTACAATAATCTAGGTTTAGAGGTATGTGTGGGGGAGCTGAGCAAGACTGGTGACAATGGGAAAGTAGAGATGGACAAATGGGAAAGATATTGTGAAGGCAGACTCTAACAGCAAGCAAAGTAGGATTTTTTGCTGTTTTTCTGGATTGAGTTTTAGCCCATCAAGTGCCTTTGACTGAATCTTGCCTTTGATTGAATCAAGAGTCTTTGATTGGAAACAGTATATATTGTATTGTATTATATTGTATTGAGGGAGAGTAGAGAGTAGAGAGAGGAGCAGAACTGAAGTAGAGAAGTGAGCATGAGCAGCTAGGGGAACTTGCTTGTGGGATGGCCTAACAGAAAGAATGTTTGTGATGGCTCTCCCTCTGTTGATCTGTCTTAATTTCTCAAACAGAAGCCCTGTCTGTTGGTCTTTATGAGTGAATTAAACTGAAGAGTAGAGATCCACCTGTGGGAAGGAGGCTTAGCTTAGTCCCTTTTTAAGAGATGTTAAAATGAATTGAGATGATGGTGCTGGTAATGTGTATAAATATTATTGTGGCCCTGTTAAGCTTTGTTTTCTTAGGAACAGAAGCTGTGGGCAGGAGCCCCTGGAATCTGCTGTCAGGCAGAAGCAGGAAGAGCTTAAAGTGGAACAGTCCCCATGAGCTGAGACAAGGAACAGGAGCAGAGAGCTGCCTGTGTGTGAACCCAGGCAAGAGCTGGGAGTGGTCAGAGGAGGAACGTGGCATTTGGAAGTCAGCCTCGAGTCAAGATGAGAGAGGACTTTACTTGGACACTGTGTGTTGATTGAGGAGATTGTGACTTACTGTGACCTAGGGGTGGATGGTATTTGTATTCTACCCTTTAAGGATGTATTGTGCTAGGGAAGACCCTAGCCTGGGACCTCCTGATTTTGGGTATACAATGATATATACTGTGTAATATGTTGTGCTATGGAAGACCCTAGCCTGGGACCCCCTAACTGTATAAACAAGTATTTTGGGGAATGTTACTGAATGCAATGATATAACTATGCACCATATGATCAATACTGAGTGTTATTATGTATATATATTATAATATGAGATGTTTTGCTTAAGAATGTTGCTATGAATGTCATGCTTCATTGAACAATGTTTAGTTTATTGCTGAATAAATAGAGTTCATTATACTATGCAATTAGACCCTTAAAATTATTCACAGCAGCAGTCCTCAGGTATGCTGCCATGACTGGTATTACACAGACTTAGTAGGACTTGGCAACTAATTGGATATGGTGTAGAGGGAAAACTGAAAGAAAACTTTAGGGTTTCAAACATAGGTATCAATAGAAATAGAATAGTTTAGAGGAGAGACAGGTCTGGGTGGAGGGAGAGGATGCTTTCCATTCTGGAAATGCTGAATTTGAGTGGGAAGCTGAGTGGAGAGATCCAGCATATGTTTGGATTGTATCCACAGCTAGAGATAATGGGATTATAAATTTGGAACTGGAAGGGCCTTAGAGATCCCCTAGTACAACTGCCTCATTTTATAGATGAGGAATCTGAAGCCTGGTGAAGTTCAGTGATGCACCTTGGGTTACTTAGATTCCATTATATCATAAGCTCCTTGAGGGCAAAGACTTTCTTTTGCCTTTTTTTAGGGAGGGATCCCCAGAAGTTAACATAGTACCTGGCATTTTTTTAATAGTAGGCATTTATTTAATAAATACTTATTAACCGAATGACAGATTTGAATGCATATCCCCAACTCCAAATTTAGTACTCTTTGTTCTACTTTTATATCCTGAGATTGGAATTCAGGGAGGAGATTGGGGCTGGAGCTGGTGATTGAGAAGTCTTCTGGATAGAGGTGATCACTGAAGCCATGAGAAATGATTTCCTTCCAAGCTCCATATTCCGAGTCTAATCCTTCTGGCATTAATTTAATTAAGCTCGTTGTGGCTGCTCTGATGTTCTGGGAGGAGAGTGTCCACAGATGCTTTTCCCGAGCACAGGGTCCAGAGGCAATTGTTATCTAGATAATCTGTGCTTAGTCCTCATATGCTCTTTGTGAGTCTGTATGAGCCTGTGAACTAACCTCTTCCCCACTTAACCCCACTCCAAGCTGGGACAGTGTGTCTGTACAAAATGCTGCCTCCAGATGGCACCCACAACAGCAAGGTGTACAAGTCCCGACCTTGAATTCTGGTCTCTGTTCTGCCACTAGCTACGTTGGTAGGTTTCCTCTTTTATGAAATAGGAGTTGGGGGTTATTAGACTAAATAATTTCAGGGATCCTTTCTGACTCTCAAGATTCCATGGTTCTGAAACCTCTCCTATAGCTCAAGTGCCACGTCTTACAGAAAGTCCCCTCTTCCTCACAATTTCTCTTGTCTGAACTTCTGCATCACTCAGAGTTTCCCTAGGCCTTGGGATGTAGCATTGCTCACAGTTCTGGTTTGGACTGTTTGTTGCTTCTTATGTGGATCTATGCATGTCTCCAGAACAATAGGCTCCTGTGAACTTGGAAATTATGTTTTAATACTTTTCTGTTTCCTCTAAGGGTCTTTCTGCACAGAGCTTGTAGGCACCAAATGATGAGCATGTGTTGGGGAGTCAGATCACCTTGTCTGTGTGACCTGGGGCAAGTTACTTTACTCTCTGGTCCTCAGGTCCCTCATCTGTGGAATGAAGGGGTCAGACTTTGGCGGTCTCTGGGGTCCCTTTCAGCTCTAGATCTGGGATCTCATTATAATAGTGACTCCTATTTCTCCACTTTCCTTACAGCAGCCCCAAGTATCATTGATCTCATTTTACAAATGGGTAAACTGAGGCTCAGAGAGAGAAAGAGACTTGTGCAAGGTCCCACAGAAGGCAAATAAAAAGAGTTGGATCTTGAACCCAGGTTGTCTGACTCCAGGTTGGATGTTGACATACTCATAGGGTGTTTGAGATGGAAGGCACCTTAAAGACTGACTAGTCCAGAGGCTTTTAATCTGGCATTCATGGACCCCGAGGGGTCTGTGGATGGATTTCAGGGGGTCTATAAACTTGGATGAGACAAAAGTTACATATTTATTTTCATTAATCTCTGAGCATTTCCTTCAATTATTTAAAACTGTTATTCTGAGAAGTTCCCAGATTGCCAGAGGGATAGATGATACTAAAAAGGATTGAGAACTCCTGATCCAGTCCAAACCCCTCATTTTCCAGAGGAAAAGATCAAAAGAGGAAGCATTGTATAATGGCAAAAATGCAGGATTTGGAGTCAGAGGAAAAGATTTTGATTTGAATCCTCATTGTTCCTTCCTCCCTCCCTCCCTCCCTTCCTTGCTTCCTTCCATCCTCACACAGGTGTATGACCTTAGGCAAATCACTCAGTGTCTCTGGGCCCCGTTTTTCTCCTCTATTAATTGAAGGGGGTGAACTAGATGGTTCCCGAGGTCAGCTCGAAATGTGGGCTCCTATGCAGCTCAGAGAAAAAGAAATGACTTGGTCAGAGTCACCTGATGAGTCAGTGGCAGAGCCATGATGGAACTGGGATCATCTGTCGTTACCAGTTTTTCTCTAGCACCATGTCACACAATGTCTCAGATGAGGCTTGTTCACTGATAATGCTTATTCTCTCCTGCCTTCCCCTGCATCCCGCTTCCCCTTTCACTTGTGTGGATGTCAGCAAGGAGAGAGAGCCCAGACACATCTTAGAGTCTGAAAGAATCAGTTTAAAATACTGTCCATTTGGAAGTCACATGGCAGGTACACAAAGAAGCAAGGGTGGGATTCTTTGATTTTAGGAAATAGGCACAGTTCTTTCTTGTCAGGACAGGGGCCCACGGAACAGACTTGATGCAGGTGGGGAGATCAGGTGTGGCAACCAGGGCCATGCTACCTGGAGCAGGGGACATCTTTCTGGACAAGAGGAGAGGACTGGAGGAGAGGGCAGTCCTTTTGTGGATAGGTGGGTTCTAGGTTCTTTTAGTGATTCCTCCCCAGTTCCCTGTACTGTGCAGAAAAGACCCTCACCATAACTCAGCTGGAGAGGTCCTGAGCTGTCTTCCCCATTAGCACAACCAAAGTCTCCTGTCTACTCTTGAGAACAATGGAAAACTCTGGAATTTTTCCTCCCATGGGGACCCTGAACTGAGGTCCAGGTGTGGGAGGGCACCCCAAAGCATGGAAGGAGGTTGCAGTGGGAGTCTTAAAAGGGATTCTAAATACTGCCCAGTCCTTCAACTCCTTCAATCCTCAGACCTTGCAGAAGGGGAAAATCAGGGAGTGGTCCTTGTGGGCGGTGGGGAAGGAAGGCAGAGTCATCACTGTCCTCTTCTGGGAAGCCTTGAGAGCTGGGAATCCTAGATCCAGGGGGAGTTCTCTGGAACCACATGTTCTCATAGAGTTTGGGGCTTGGGGTGAGGTCAGCTAGGAGGGGCTGTGTGGAATCTGTGCGCAGGTAGAGTCTAGGAGGGGGTCTGTGCTGGCTCTGGTACCCTTGGTTTCCTATCACCTTCCCATACTGGATGGGGCTATTGGAGCTGGGGTGGGGCTTTGGCAGGAAGGGATCCCCTTGGAGAATGTAAGCCTGGACCAGGTGGGGCAGGTTCTTAGCCTCTTCATCTGTCTCAGTTGTTTGTGGTGGTGGCTTCTTCTCCTCCTCCTTTAGGACTATGATCTTCGAGACAGGGGGCATGGCAGGGTCCCTTAGGCTTGACAGATGAATGGTCTCCTGGGAAGGATTAGAGCATTGAAGTGATTGGAGGGGGATACCCAGATCATTGCTCCTCCATGGGGCCAAAGGTGGGTTTTGGTTGCCCAGTGTTAGTTGGGAGGAGACTACTCTCCTTGGGAGAGAGAAGGCACATAGGGAGGATAGGGAGATACAATTGGGCAGTGGGAATCAGTGTTTCCATCTCTCCCACCAGTTTTCCCTCTTAGCTCCCAGTGCCATTGTCCCTTCCTAAGCCTTCCCTCCAGCCTATGTCTTACCCCAGGAACAATTGTGGGGATCCACTGGCCCAGGCTGCTGTGGGCTGGGTCTGGGACATTTGGCCAGAACTGATTCTTCATCCTGGAAAAGTTGAAGTGAGCCCTGGTTGGGGCAGATATTGGGGATGCCCTGCTCTCGTGTCAAAATTCCCCTTTCCTAACTGAGCCTGGGTTCCTGTGAGTTCTCTTTGACAAATCCCTTTGCCCTCTGAAAGCTTCAACTTTGTTTCAAGGTCAAGGGAAGGAGGAATCCTGGGTCTTGGGGAAGAGAAGACTGCGAGCAATTGAATTTTGTTTGCTAAGACCCCGAAGGCCCATTATAGGCTGTGTAGGACACAGCTTGGCCTCCAGTGTCTTTCCTCAATTCAGTATATTGGAGAAAAGCCTTGGATCTGAAGTCAGGGAAAATCTCTGGGCCTCATCTGCAAAATGAGATGAGAATCAGTGATCTCCAAAGTCTCTTCTCTAAGGTTCCTACAGCCTGAATTCCATGATCCTATCCACAGGGGAGGAGATAGATTTAGGAGGAATTTCAGTTAGATGTGAGGAAGGACTGCCCAGTTGGAGAACACAGATGGACAGAAGGAAGCAAAGCTGATGATGATGGACCCTGAGGCTGGTGAGCTGGGTCTTGAGCTATTGAACTGTGTCCTTCCCTCTCAGCATCCCATCCTCATCCCTATCCCACCACCCCCAGGCTCTCACTCACTTGTGGTTCTTATAGAGGCAGATCAGCGTAATAATGCAGAAAAACATCACAGAGAAGAGGCTGGTCGGGATCAAGAGCACATTGATATCTTTCTCCTCTGTGGGGGAAAGTTAGTGCCAAAGGAGGAAAGGTCAGATCCCTGAGCACAGAAAGGATACTTCCCGAATGGGGTACCATGACTTTCCCTCTCAGACTAGGTCCTCCGGAAGGCAGGGCCATATTTCCCCACTTCAGACTGGAATTCCCCTTAGGATAGGATGTGTCTTTCCTCTGGATATTCCCCAGGTAATCAGGACACGGATTTGGCCCTAGCAGGACATGAGACTATGCCATTGGAATGTGAACTCCTTGCATATAGGAATCATTCCCTTCTTTGTCACTTGTATCCCCTGAACCTAGAAAGGTGCTCTGCATATAGTAGGCACTCAACAAATAATTGTAGATTGGTTGTCTGGCTACTACCCAGGAGGCTGCCTTTACCGAGGGATGTGGTCACCACTGTGAGGTCTGTGCTGTTAATACTTCCAGCTTTATTGGAAGCCATGAGATGCACATTGTACATATTGGTGGGTGCTAGGCCACGGAGGATGCAGCTTCGGGAGGAGGCATTTAGGATGATGGCTGTGGAGCAGGATGAGACAGAGGCGGTCAGCCTGGGGTTAGGAACCTGGGGGCTCTGGTTTCTGAGATCTGGGCCTTGACCCTGGTCTCTGAGAAAACATATCCCTTGGGGACAGGGGTGGGGGAGAAGGAACAGTACTTACAGAATCCCTGGTTTTGGGCATTGGTCCAAAAGTGGTTGAGAAGGACATGGGTGGGGGATATGGGAGAGCCCTGGAAGGGGACAGCCTGAAAATACCAGGTATGTGTCCTGGGGCTCTTGTCCAAGGTTTTGGGGGAAGGAAGCAGTAGGGGCTTAAGTATATCATTCAAACTCGCTCAGTAGTTAGTTTGGGAGATTGAGTCAGAGGGGTACAGGCAAAGACCCTCATAAATTCTTTGATGTGGGAATGGTTCAAAGGATAGTGTATTGGGTATGAGAGATCTAGGGTTTGTGGTGGAGATGTCAGGGATCTTTCTTGAAAGAATACTGGGCATGTGTTCCTTGGACCTCAGCTGCCTTAGGGGTAGGGATCAGAGAGGGACAGGGGGGTAGCACTCACAGAATTCCTCAGCCTGAGTATTGGTCCAGAAGACAGTGTATTGGGTGATAGGACTCTTCCCCAGCTCTGGGGCCCCAGGCTCCCATTCCAGTTCTGCCCAGGTCTTTCCAATATGCTTCAGCTTTAGCTTAGGGGCATGGGACGGGGCTGTGGATTGAGAAGAGGAGCTCCATGGAGACTGGATGGATTTTGATCACCTTCCCTCCAGGCAGGTCTAGTCCCTGGGATGGGGTTGGGGGAAGGACAGATGGGAGCTGGTCTCCCAATTCCCAAGTCCTTGCAGCTAGTTGCTCCTTGTATGTGTTGGAGGTGGGGCATAGATTCAGCCAGAGGGAGAATCCGTGAGGTCAGTGTGACCTTGTCTCTGAGTACTGCTATCCCTTGTTCCAGCCTTCTTTCTATTTCCTTTTAGTTTCTTCATTTCCCCTTCCCCAGACACAGGGAAACACCAAGGGGAGAGAAGGGAAGCTCATTTTAGAATTGATAGCCCTTGACCACCTACCTAATTTCTTCCAAGCCCTCTGCCTGATGCCTAATGCCTGAAATTGAAAGGAAAGTTGCCTTATTGGGCCCTCGTGCTAGTGTTCTCTGGGCTAATGGCTAAGTATGGGAAGGGATGGGATGGATGTGACCAGGGCATGAGGAAGCTGGGTGGGTAGGAGTTTGGGAATGAGAGTAAGTTGATAGCAAACCCTTTTCTTGGGAGTAAGCGTAGACGTGCTGGGGGCGCCCCCTGGTGCCATGGTATAGGGGGGACACAGTGATCTTGTACAGCTGGAAGGGCATGATGTTCTCTGCAAAGGAAGAAGAGTGAGGGCTAAGTCCCAGGAAGGCAGAAGGGCCACCCACTGTATTTTCTGCAACCATTGACACTGGCTAAGGGAGAAGCACATGAAGGATGGTAGCTGGACTGTTGGGATACAGCTGTAGTAGGAGGAGTAGAGGAAACATATCAGGAAGAACTTCCTATCTCTGAATGTGGGGGATGGAGGAACTACTACTAGGTAGTCTGAGAAAACCTAGAGATTCTTCTTCCCCAGAGGAAAAGAACAACAACCACAATAATACCTAGCATTTATTACAAAGCGCTTTGCAAATATTAACTTATTTTATACTCATAACAACTCTGGGAGTTAGGTGATATTATTGTTCCCATTTTACAGATGAGGAAGCCGAGGCTGAGAACGTTTAAGTGGATTGCCCAGGGTCATACAACTAGTGTCTGGGGCTAGATTTGAACTCATGTCTTCCTTACTCAAAGTAAGAGTTCCTGCCTATTAGGCTGGTGTAGAAACTGCTTTGCCTAGAAGGTGGAGAATGGATGGGATGATGAGGTGGGAAGGCAGCCAAGCCCATGGGACAGGAGGACCCCATAAGCCCTTTGTAAGGGATCTCCCACCAGTAAAAGTGCCCCAGTTCCCATGTAGGCTCCGAGCCCTCACCATCCAGCAGGGTCCCAGTGCTGCTCCCATTGGACTCCATCTTCCAGTTGCCATTGCAGTCACCCTCTTGGGCTGGAGCTAGACACCACTCTATCACATAGGCCCTGGGGAGAGGCTGGCCGAGGGGGTGTTCCCATCCTATCCAGAGGCTGTGAGCATCTGGAGCAGAGGTGTGGATGCTGGACAGAGAAGCACCTGCAGATGTGGATATGGCATGAAATCTGCCTTGTGGAGACAGAGGAAGGGTATGGCATCCTTCCTACTCCCCAGACTCTACCCTCTATGAATGCAGTAGGGTCTGGATTAACAAATGCTTGTTCCAGACTTTCAGCTTCACCCAGATATGGCTCTAGTCAGGCCCCAAGAAGATGGTCCTGTCTAAGCCCAGGCTCTACCTAGAGAGGCTTGCAGATTCTCTTTATCTCTTCATGGAGGAGGGAGGTGCTGTGGTCCTGGAGATCATATAGTGTATCTGCTGTCTCTTCTGACAAGGCAGGGAGGGTCTCATCCTTACCTTGGCATTCCCAGAAGATGACAGTGGTTGGGGGAGATTCTCCAGCTGTGTTATAGGCTGTGAGGATGACCTCTTGAACACTCTCTGGCAGCTGGAAGACACAGCTTAGCTCTGTGGTGTTGCAGAGGGGTAGGGACTCCCCATCTTGTCTTGAAGGACTTGAGAAGACCAGATAGCCTTGGATCCTGCCGCTGTTTTCCTTTGTGGGCACTGGCTGTATAGACACAAGAGGATTTGATCTCTTTGAGGAATCACAGAATATAACAATTGGAAGGGAGCTCAGAGGGCATTTAGTCTCATCCTAGAGGCAGTGTGAGGCAGTAGAAAGGGTTTTGCACTTTAAGTCAGGAGAATCTTGGGTTCACATTCTGCTTTAGACATTAGCTATGTGATCCTAGGGAAATCACCAATTTTCTCTGAGCCTCAGTTTCCTCATCTGTAAAATGAGTATAATAATGCCTGTCAAAAACCACCTCCCATAGTTATTGGGAGGCTCAGAAAAGACCAACATTTCAGAATTAGAAGGGATCTCTGAGGCAACATAGTCCAACTTATATCTGATCTGGGATCCTTTCTATCACATAGTAGACAAATGATTATGGCTTAAGGACTTCCAAGGATGGGGGCACCACTACTTCAATGCCTCTAGGTGGTGCAGTGGATAGAGTCCTGAGCCTGGAGTCAGGAAGACTCAAGTTAAAATCTAACCTCAACATTTAATAGCTATGTCATTTAACCTCTGCTTGCCTCAGTTTCCTCATCCATAAAATGGAAATAATAGTAGCACATACCTACCAGGGTTATTGGGGGGATCAAATGAGATAATAATTGTAAAGAGCTTGGTATAGTGCCTGGCACTTAGTAAGTGCTATATAAATGCTAGGTATTATTATTATTATTATTATTATTATTATTATTATTATTATTATTATTCCTAAATTGGCCCATTCCACCATGGACATTTTCCCCTCCAACATCAAGCCTAATTTGTCTCTTTGAACTCAGATCCAATGCTTCTGGTTCTGCCTTCTGGGCCCAAGTGGAACATCCTCTTCCACATAGCAACTCTTCAAATATGTAAAGATTGCTGGCATCCTCCCTAACTCTTCTCTTCTCCAAGATCAGCATTCTTAGTTGCTTAAGCTAATCTTTATAGGGCATGACTATGAGGCTGTTCATTATGTTGATAACCTTCTTCTGGATACACTGTTGTTTTTCTCTGTTCTAAAAGATGAAGCCCAGAAATGAACAGAGTTATCCAGATGTGGTCTGACCAGGGCAGAGTACAGTGGTACTATCACCTCTTAGATTCTATTCTATTCATGCATCTAAGGTTGAGTTTAACTTTCTTGGCTGGCACATTACCCTATTGACTCATCTTGAGCATGTTGTGGTCTACTAACAATCCCCAGATCTTTTTTTGGACAAAATACTATCTAGTCATGCTACTTTTATCTTGAACTTTTGAAGGAATTTTTGAATCCAAATATAAGATAATGGGTATAAGGCACATTGCAAAACTTAAATTTGTCAGTAAGTTGGCTTAGTGGTTGGAATAAGGAAGTCCTATGTTCAAATCTGACCTCAGACATTTATTAGCTTGATCCTCAGTTTCTTCATCTGTAAAATAATAATAGCATCCATCTCCCAGGGTTGTCATAAGTAGGAAGGGAGATCATATTTGTAAAATGCTTTAAGTGTTACAAAACTATAATTATCAACTATTATTATTACTCTTCCCAAAACATACATCCTCTCCTCAACAATCTTGACAATTTCCAGCCTTTTCTTCGGTGATGAGTAGTTCATCACTTCCAGAGGCAGCTGATTCCCTCTGTGGAAAGCTGAATGGATTCCCTGGGTCACAGAAACTAAGGGTTCCTAGCTGGGAGTTGGCCAAGGCCCTCATGACGGGGATCTGTCCTATTCCTCGACTTTGCCATCTATTTCTGCAATCTAGGATTGAGAACAGTGACCTGAAAGGATGAAAGGAATAAGGAGAAGAAAGAACATTAGAGCCAGGAGTCGTGAGTATACTTCTGTTTTTATGCCTTGACAGATAAGTGACCTTGGAAAGGTTCCTTCTTCCATCCTCTCGATCCTCTCTGTGAAGTGATGGAGTTGGACTGTGTAATCTCCAAGATCTCTCTCAGCTCCAGGAGTCTTTATGTACTGTACATGTAGTCAACACTAAATGCATGTTTATTGAATGATTGACATCTAAAAGGAGGGGTAAGAATATTCTGCCTAGAACCTATATAGACTTGAGGGTCTGTCTCTCACAGATTCCCAGCTTCTTGGTGTCACTTCTCTGGGCTTGGGAAGGTGTCAAGCTTCCTAGAAGAGGGACTGGGGAGGATCACTCCTGGAGGATGGTGGAGGGGTGTTACCTTCCAGAGAAGTTGGATGTCCATCATTTTAGGGTCCAATTTCCATACTCGTTGCCTCCACCACACATCCAATCTGACCAAGGGACCTGGGAAATAGGAGAGAGTCATGGCTGACTAAGGGGAATGAGAGGATGTGAAAGAATACCAGAGGTAATCTCTACTACCTATTTCCATCAACACCTTTGGTCACTTACGTCTCTCCCCAGTAGTGAGTTCCAAGCTGGGGCTCCAGTCACTCCAGTGACCACCCAGTTGGCCACCCAGGGACCAACGAACACACCTCATTTGCAGGACATATTGGGTGGCAAAGAGGAGGCCACAGAGGTCATATTTTCCCTCATGTTGGGGACCTGAGTTTAAGAAGGGTGACACCTGCCAGAAAGTGGTCAGAAACCATGTCAAGCAAACCATTTCAAGGACCCAGACCTGAAAAGGAGGAGGATCCTGGGTGCTCAGAGAACCGTGATGGATATGGATATAAAGGAAGAAGGCATTACGTTGAGGATGAGGGAGGGGATAGAAGCTGAGTGGGAGGAATGAGGACTCTAAATGAGGGAAGCTGAGAGTTCAGTGAGGATGTTAGTTTAGTTTAGGGGACTCAGGCAGAAGGATAAAGGTTCCATGAAGGCATTGTGGTTCAGTGAAGGGAATGAAGGCTCCCTCCCCCAAGCGCAGAGTGAACTCCTCCCATGAGGTGGGAGCAAGAGCCTTACCAAGACCCAGGCCAATTCCCCAGGACGCTGGTACTGAAGCTCACACATCTGATCCACATGCTTGCTCATCCTGGCCTTCTCCCACTTTAGCTGGAGGCATCCAGGCTGGGGAAAGGAGGAGCCTGGGCCTAGCCTGGCCTTAGCAGCCTGAAGTATTGGGGGTTCTAGCTTTACTGTAACAGAGAAGTCAGTGATTATCCCCCACTCTGTGGGGACCTCTCCATGTTTCTCTTCTTGTGATTCTGCTTTTGTGTCTCCTGCTTCTTTGTCTATTTCTATATTTTTACCAGAAGACTTCTAGGTGGTACAATGGCTAGGGCACTGGGCCTAGAGCCAGGAAGATCTGAGTTCAAATCTGGCCTGAGAAACATGGCTAACTGTGTGACCTTGGGCAAGTCACTTCATCTCTGTCTGTCTCAGTTAACTCAATTTTAAAATAGAGATAATAATAGCACTTACCTCTCAGGTTTGTTGTGGGGATCAAATGGGAGAATAATTATAAAGTGCTTAACCTGGTACATAATAGACACTTGATAAATGCTTCCTTCCTTCCTTGTTTTCCTTCAGAAACAACCAGTTGGTATGCACCTTGTGTGTTTTCCTGAATACATGTCTTTGCTCATTACCATTCCCTATGCTTGGAAAGCCCTCCCCTTCTCACTTTTCAGGTTTGATTTCTACCCACCCTTCAAAGACCTTCTCAAATGCTGCCTGCTCCAGGAAGCTTTCCTTGATTCCCAAACCCTAACAGCAATTGCTCCTCAGACTTCACAAAGAACTTTGCGTCCCTCTAATGCAATTTTCATGGCATGGTAGGTGACAATATCCATGCTTCTGTCTTACCTCCTTACTATAGCATAAGTGCCTTGAGTACAAAGGCTCACTAGTACTTTGTATTAGCCTGCTGTGTGAACATCAAATAGGTATTTAATAAACATTGAAAGTTTTGTTGCCTGTGGTGGCCTTTTTATTTCTGACTGCATCTCTGTTCTTCTGTTCTGGTCTCCATGTCTTCCTATTCCTGTTTCTGTCTCTGAGCTCAGCTAGATTCCCCCCCCTTCAAACTGTATTACTAACCCACATCCATGGGGTTGATGCACAGGTGTGGAGACTCGGCCTCTCCCAGCACATTCTTGGCCTCCACCCAGATGTCTATCTTCTGGTACAAGGGAAGCTGGCTTCGGGGGATGGAGCACTTGTTCTTACCATCTTCAGAGACACAGTGATGGATGCGCTCTTTTCTAGACTGGCAGTTATCCTTGCTTGTAGAGCTTAATAAGAGCAGTTTATGTTGGAGCTGGTTGCCCACACTTCCCTCTCCAAAACTCTGTCCCCTCAGCCTCTCATCTGAGCTTCATTCACCTTAACGAACCTTTACCTAGTTTATTGAGACCCCATCATACTCACAGAGCTCCCACCAATTTCACTCATCCCCCACCACTTCCACTACTAGGCTGTGAAACATGTTTTCAGTGGAATCACTGAGGGAAGACTTGGGAGAAAAAAATCCTTACCCATACTTGCAAGGCCCCAGCTACAACACTTTCGTTTCTCTAGTTCTTGAATGTGGCCTGATTTGCTATAGACTCCACAAGGCCTTGGGAGCTAGTCCTCCTCACCCCAGGGCCCATGCCCCCACTATTGTCTCTTATATAATTTTCTCTGTAGCCCTTCATGTCCCTGCAATCAGGGGGATGATGGGTTTGAGGGTTGGGAGCACAAGGCTGATGTTCCTCAAACAGCCTCACTCACTTGTAGCTCTTCAGAGTGAATTTGGTAGGCAGATGTGTGCTGGGACCAGACTTCCACTGACAGGTGAGTTCCTGGGCTGTGAGGTTCATGATGCAGGAGAAGTTGCTAGGTGGCTGAGGAGGGTCTGGGGTAAAGCAATGATAAAAAAAAGAGTATGAGAAAGGGATAGTGAAAAGGGACTTAGGGCAAATAAATAGGGGACCCAATCCTGACTCTCATAATGGCTCCTCTTCTCCATCTCTCATATTCTAGCACAAGGTGGTGGGGGCAGGCTTCTTAGTGGAGTGGGGGGGGGCTTACAGCCAGCCTGTAGCTCCTCCTGTCCTATAATCTGGAGAGTCCCTGCCAAAAGCAGGCAACAAGAGAGCATGGCATGGGTATGGTTGAGATGGGGAAGGGTAATATTGGACCCCAGAGTTCCATCTTCCCTCTGATGTTGCCAATCCTCAGGCAACTTCTCCCAGTCCAACTTCCACACAATTTTTGTGGCTTTCTCAGCCAGGCTACTGCAGTTAGGGTTGACGGTACAAGAAGCTGTGACTGAGGCACCCAAGTGAATGACAGAAGCTGACAAACGGAGGTCCACACAGTCTTGAAGGCCTATGGGGTGAGGAAAAGGACAGGTCATTGACAGTGATGAGGGTGCTGTATCTTTTGTCAGGGAAGGCTAACTGGTCAACCCAGCCGGTGTGGAATGGTAGAAAAAATACTACATTGGGATTCAGAGGACCTGTGTTCTAATCCTGACTCTGAAAATTATTAATGATGTGACCTTGGTCAAGTTGTTTAACCTCTCTGGGATTCAGTTTTCTCTCTTGTAAAATGAGGGGACTGGACTCGATGACCATTAGGCCGTTTTCAGCTCTAGATGATCCTATCCTCTACTAGAAGGATGCATCATCTATAAAACTGTGTATACCCTTTGATCCTGCAATATCACTGCTAGGTCTTATATTCCAAAGACATCCAAAAAAGGGGAAAAGCACCTATTGGTACAAAAATATTTATGGTAACTCTTTTTGTGGTAGATAAGAATTGGAAATTGAAGGGATGCCCATCATTTGGGGAATGGCTAAACAAGCTGTGGCATATGATTGTAATGGAATATTATTGTGTTATAAGAAATGACAAGCAGAATGATGATTTCAGAAAAACCTGGAAGGACTTACATGAACAGATGCATAGTGAAGTGAATAGAACTGGAGAATATTGTACACAGTAAGAGCAATATTGTTCAACGAAGAACTGTGTATGACAGCTATTCTCAGCAATATGATGATCCAAGACAATTCTGAGGGGACTAATGATAAAACATGCTATCTGCCTCCAGAGAAAAAACTGATATTGTTTGAATACAGACTAAAGCATGTTATTTTTCTTTCATTTTTTCTTTTACTTGAGTCTTGTTGTACAAAATGATTAATACGGAAATGTTTTAGATAATGGCACATGGTGTTACCTGTATCTGATTGCTCACTGTCTCAAGGAGGAGTGAGGAGAGGGAGAGAAAGAATTTGGAAATTAAAACTTTAAATAAAAATGTTAAAAATATTTTAAAAAGGAGGCATCATGGGGAAGCAGAAAGAGACCTGGGATATCAGAAACCTGAATTTGAATGCCAGCTGTGATGTTTACTAACCATGCAAGTTACTTAACCAATCAGACCCTCAGTTTCTTTATCTATTAAATGAGGAAAATGATCTACCTTAAAGGGCGCTTGTGAGTAAAATACTTTGGCATTATGAAAATGATGGCTATTACTAGGATAACATCAGCACTATTTTTTGGTCCTTCCGAGCAGTGGTATGACCATGACATGATCTATAAAGAATTATCTCAACTTCCTAACCGTGACTATAGAAATAGTGACTATGGAAAATGAGTTCTTAGATTTGCTATCTTCTTGCTCATTGGTTGAACAATTCTATATTCATGTATAAGATTATTCTCATATGATTATCACATCTTTTCTAAATGATATGAGGATAACATATCACCTCAAAGGTGGGATATGATAAAGATGAACAAGCATTTATTTTAATGGAACAGTAAACTTTATTTGAGAAAAGCAGCAAGATTAAACAGTTTCTCCTTGATACAGGAGATATATGGCTTCTGCATGGTTTCCCTTGGGTAAAAAAATATACATATTTAAAGGACTTGTGATAACTGTAATTATATTAGTAGCTTTAGAACTTCTGCTGCTGTGGCAGCGAAAAGCAACAGCAAAGTCCAAGTAAAGATAGTGGTCCTTAAATGATATATTTTAATTTTTTTCTTGGAGGTAATAAAGAAATTCCTTCAGGTTTATTTAAATATTCACAGATACTTAGCCATACAAATATATGGGTCTGGATATATTTTAGGAATTGTTTACAAGGTCTCAAGTTGGATTGAGGTTTTATATTTTAATTAGTTGTAAAGAAACCTTAAAGTCATGATTTTTTTTTTCTGTTTGAGGCCTCTGATACAATCAAGAAACAGAAGGACTTATTTTTTCAATGTCAATTCCTTAAGGATCCTTCTGTAACACTTTTCCTCTAGCTTATAGACAGCATCATCTATGCAATGTATAAGGTTTCGGCAAAGATTGAAAGGAAAAAATGGTATATGAAGTCTTCAAACTCTCAGATGAGTTACAGGTAGTTCAATTTGATTTTCTTCATAAGGCACTGATGTTTAAGGCTAATTCCATAAGATTTGCAATGGCTTTTTGTTTTTTTGCCTTTTTTTTTGTTGGAGAGGAGAGGGCAGGGCAATTGGAGTTAAATGACTTGCCCAAGGCCACACAGCTAGTAAGTGTATCAAGTGTCTGAGACTGGATTTGAACTCAGGTCCTCCTGACTCCAGGGCTGGTGCTCTATTTACTGCGCCACCTGGCCACCTCGATTTGCAATGGCTTTTACCAAATGAACTAATTACTAGAAGACCAATGTGATTAGACTTTGTAAGGCCCTACGGATTTATGCAAAGTCTTATCACTAATATTTTTAAACAGCCTAGGAAATCTCTACAAGTGGCTTGGAACTCAGAAAATCAATCTACTAGAAGAAATGCAAATCTGCAGAAAAAAAAGTATATGGCTTGTTCTAGGTACTGCAAACAATGAATACCCATGTTGAAAACACCAAGATTCAAGGGTACTTATCTTTGAGTTCTAGTGAACCGAGTCAGATAATTTTTGGACAGTGGTCTAGGATAGACCTTTTTGACACAGAATTTCCAAGGGAAAAATGTTTCTGAGAAGCAGACAACTTCACGAAGTGGACAGCTAAATCTAAGCTAAAGGAACAAGAAGTCTGCTATTTAAATGGGCATTAAGATGCATCTCAGCCCTTTGTGTCTTCCTGATTATGGAATTATGTTTGTTGTCTATTATTTCTTATGAGCACCTTGACTCTTTTGGAAGGATTCCCAAGTGTCAGATTTAAGTCAAAACGGTAAGAGTAAGTTCAGGTCCTTGTAAAATTGCCATCAGTTATGTCTCAGTCTGTGACCAGGAGAATCTTGGGCCCTGCTCTTGAGGCCCAGTTCCCCACTTCTGAGTATAGATAATTTTGCCAAAGAGTCAACTACTTTTAAAATAATAGCTTTAGAAGCTGCATAGAGTAGGATTGAAGTTTGGAAATTAACATGATTCTCCAGTCTCGTTAAGAAGTTTTGTTCAGAGTTTATTTTTCTATTCCTTGTCACAATTATTGTGGTTTGCACGAATAACTGACGTGCTGTACTGTGAGTCTTTAGAGGTCTCAGAGATAATTTTGTCTAGGAAAAAGGAGGAAATTGTTGAAAGAGGAAATTTGGGAGCTGAGAGTAGTCTGTTAAGAGCTGACATAACCAATTCTGCCACTTCTTGCTATGTATGTCTCAGTACGTATTGCGGGGACATCTTAAAGCAAGTCATCTCTTTCAGTATCTACCTTCCACCTCTAATTGCTTGGTTGTTACAAAAAAGAACTCAGAGGACTTCCATAGTTCCAGACAGTTGTTTTATTCTTTATCCTCTCTGATAAACAAGGTATTGTTCCCTGTAAACTAGTGGGAATGGCTATGCTAACATGGACCCTTCCTTCCTTTGTAACAAGTGATAACCATTCTCTTTTGCTGTAATAAATACCTTTTTCTCTCTACCTTATATAGCTTTGGAAGGGAGACTATATTAATGTCATCCATCAACTTTCAAACACACACACATGTCCATCATCTACTAGTGGAATATGTCATACTCTGAATAAACCACAGTTTTTTCCTGTATCTACATCCTGTGCTGGTTTATTGGAAGGACTACCTGAGACAATAGGTAAGTCCTTCACCTGTCTGGGCCTCATTCTCCCCATCTATATAATGACAGAGATAGATGAGATGATCCCCAAATTCTCTTCCAGGGCTAAATCCCAGACCCTAATAATAAGAATATACAAAGTACTTCATGACGTTTGAGCCCCACAATAGCTTTGTAAGGAAAGTATTATTGGTGCTTAGCATTCTACAAGTGCTTAATAAATGTTTGTTGATAGTTGATGCTTTCCAAAGATGAGAAAAATGAGGCACAGAGAGGTTAAGTGTCTCGCCCATGGTCATATAGCTTGTAAGTGGCAGAAGAAAGATTTGAACCTAGTTTTTTTGATGTGAAGTCTAGTTATTAAGGAATCTCCTCAACTCCACCTCCTGACTTCCCTGTCTTCCTTCAAATTTCGGCTAAAATCTGACCTTCTCTAAGAAGACTTTCCCAGTCCTCCTTAATCTTACTACCTTCCCTCTGAGATTATGTCCAATTTATCCTGTATATATATATATCTATCTTGTTTTTACATAGTTGTATAATGGGAATTTTTGATTTTCTTTTTTTTCCTCCTGCAACTTTTGGTTAACTAAAAGCCTGTCTTCAATTGATATTAACCTCACCTGACCAAAATCTGCCCCCATGGTAAGTGAAAATTTACTTAAAGCTTTAAACATTTTTAAGATATGAAGGAAGAATCTTACTGTCCCTAACTCCTTGGTGACAGGTAAATCTTTTTCCTCAGTTAGCCTAATTGTGAGTTTACCTGTAGAGCTTGATGAAGTTTGTTTCCTTAGGAGACATATGAGGTTATGACTCTGTTTATCTAAGTTTGTTCAACTTTTATGACATTAAAGGGAACATGAGGTTATGGATCTGTTTTTTCTCTAACTTTTATAATCTAAGAGGAATGTACAAGATTGTAATATGTAAAAGAACTACTTCTCTGTCATTCTTATGTAACATAAGACGGTTTGTTAGAATTCTAATGGTTGTCCAGATTTTCTCTGAGACCTGAACCTATGCATGAACATATTAATAATACCTAGGTTTTTAGCCCTATAATTTCTGTGTTGTGGTAAATGTATTTTAGCAGTAGTTACCTACCACACAAACTCAGAGAGGAGATATTTCTCCCATAATAATCGTTTGCATGTTGTCTCCCTTCATTAGACTGTAAGCTCCTTGACATCAAAAGCTGTCTTTTACCTTTCTTCATTCCTGTCACATAGTATCTGTTTAATAAATACTTGTTACGGACTCACTAATTCTCTGAAAAAGGAGGTTTTCTTTTCAGCTCATGTTTGTCTGTGCTCCTAAGATCTTTGAGGAGTCTGTTGACTTTCTGCTTAGGGAAATAACACAATAGGTTCCCATCCTAGCTCACGGATAGTAGGCATGACACTGTTTCCCCTCTGCCAAATCCCCAAACTACTTGCCTTTCGAGAAATGGAATAGCAGAACAGTTCCTAGCAGGTTCCAGACCCTGGGCCACATGGCTGCATTATTGGTGTTCACCTGAAATAAATCCCCAGACCCCAGAGTGAGAAATAGGTCTTCAACTTTATCCACAATAACATCTCAGGGAAGACTTGAGACAGAGCCTTGGGGGTAAAGAGCTCTCTCATTCCCTCAAGCTTATAACCTTGGAGTCCCTCTTCTACCTTTCTCTTCCTTCTCCCTCATCTGCTACCTCCCAACAATTGCCAATTTACAATCTTTCTTTCTTCCTCAACTCCTGCTCTTATATCAGGAGACTTCAACACACATATTGATTCTCCCCCAGAGATCCCAACATGCCAGTTCCTCCACTGACTCATTTCCCACGGCGTACTTCTCTATCCTACCTTAGTTACACGTACAGAGGTTCATACTTTTGATCTTCTTATCTCTCACAAATATACCACTTCCATGTTCATAAACTCTGAAATTCCCTTTTCTGATCACAATTTATTAGTATTCTACCTTCTCTTCTTCTTTCTAATACTGAACCCTTCTCTTCATCCACACCATGACCTGCAATCCTTCAACCCCTCAGTTTTCTCCCAGACCATCACCTTTTCATTAGCCAATCTCTCCTCTTTTCTCTATCTTGACTCTTAGTGAACCAGTTCAACTCTACACTGTCTTCTCCTTTTGAATCCCTTGCACACTTTTCATATCACTGATTGTGCCCTGCCAAACCTTAGCCTTGGATCTCTTCTACCATCTGTTGCATCTGATCATATAAATCTATTGTTGATCAAAATCAGAGAAAATCAAATTGTCCTGACTGAGTCCAGCTCAAATTTATGTTAAACAACCTCAGCTGGGCCCTCACTGCTGCAAGGCAAGCCTTTTATGGTTCCCTAATTAAATTATTATCTCACCATAGTGGCTCTCCTAAACCATTTCATCCCTCCTCAAACTTCCCATGGCTCCCCCCTCTCATCCTCTTAGTTAAGAACCTCATCTCATATTTTACTGAAACAACTGAGGCATTCATTGAGAGGTCCCTTTTCTCCCCTATACCTTATCTCACATCACCCAGATGCCTTTTGCCCACTATTTCTTTACTCTGTCTCACATGATGAAGTAACCCTTCTTCTTGCCAAGGCCAATTCCTCTATGTGCACAAGGACCCCATTCCATCCTATTTTCTCCAGTAGATTTCCCTATCACCCCTCTTCTGCTTATCTCATCTCTCCTTGTCTACTGGCTGCTTCTTTACTGCCTACCAATTTGTTTCCCCAACTCTCAAAAACACCTCACCTGATCCATCCATCCCTACTGATTAAATTGCCCCATATTCTACCTGCCTTTTGTGGCTAAATAAATGGCCTTGGGAAAGCCTTCTATAATAGGTGCCTCCAGTTCTTTTCATCTCTCTTTCCTCTTAACTCTCTATAGTTGGGTTTTGGACTTCATCATTCAGTTGAAGCTACTCTCTGCAAAGATACCTAATAATCTTTTAACTGCCAGAGTCAATGGCCTTTTCTCAGTCTTGAGTGCTTTGCAGTCTTTGACATAATCATTCACCTTCTTCTCCTTGATATTCTCATTGATACTCCCTTCTCTCTGTGTTTTATGGACACTACTCTCTCTGGTTCTCCTGTTACTCTTCAGTCTCCTTTGCTTGATCTTTAGACAAATCCCACCTGCTAAATGTGGATATCCCATAGGGTACTGTCCTGATCCCTTTGCTTTTCTTTTTCTATTCAATTTCACTTGGAGATCTCATCAGCTCTCATGGATTCAATTATTATCTTTATGCTGTTAATTCTCAAATCTACTTATCTCTGACTTCTCTGCTGACTTTCATTTTAGCAGCTCCAACTGCTTATTGGACATTTTGAATTGGCCATTATATAGACATCTTAATCTCAATATTTCCAAAGATGAATTTATTATCTTTTCCTCTTTGTTCCCTTTCCAAACTTCCCTATTACTGTGAAGGGTACCGCCATCTTCCCAGTCCCCCAGGTTTGAAACCTAAGTGTTATCTTGACTCCTCACTATCTCTCACCCAAAGTATTGTCAAATTTCACCTTTGTAACATCTCTGGAATATATCCCCATCTCTCCTCTAATATTGTGATTACCCTCACAAATCCTGGTTTTTCCTCATGCCTGTACTTTTCCAACAGCCTGTTGGTAGATTTCTCTGCCCCAAGTCTCTCCCTGCTTTGGGCCATCCTCCACTCAGCTGCTAGAGTGATTTTCCTAAAGTTCAGGTCTACTACTTTACTACTCAGTAAAGTCCAGTGGCTTCCTATCATCTCCAGTATAAATTAAAATGCTCTGATATTCAAAGGTCTTCATAACCTAATCCCCCTGTCACATTTTCAATCTTCTTACACCTTACATCCTTCCATATACTCTTCAATATCCAGGGACACTGGTCTTCTTGCTATTTCTCAAACAGGACACCTCATTTTCCAACTCTGGGCATTTTTGCTGGCTTTTCTTATGCTCGAATGCTCTCCACAACTCTTCTCCATCTCTTGGATTCTCTGGCTTCTATCAAGTTTTAGTTAAAATCCCACCTTCTATGGGAAACTTTATCAATTCCTCTTAATTCTAGTGCTTTCCCTCTATTCATTATTTCCCATTTATCTTATATATGGCTTGTTTGTACATATTGGTTTGTATGTTGTTTTGTTCCAAGATTGTGAATTCTTTGAGGCCAGGGATTATTTTTGCCTTTCTTTTTTGTATCCCTAGTGCTTATTCCAGTGCCTGACACATGGTAGATGCTTAATAAATGTTCATTGACTGACAATACCTCTGAAATCCATCTGTTCTCCATTCCTACTGCTAGCACCCTAGTTCAGCCTCTCTAACTACTACATTGTATTGCCAATTTTAAGGATCCTATTTTTTTGTTTGATCTTGTGATTTCTTTCATGTGGGGAACTCCCTAAATGGAAGCTCCCTCCAACGATACCTATCAGCTACTCTTCTTTAACTTACAGTCTCAGAGAGATGCCTGAAGCAGTGAGAGGTTAAGTGTGTTGTCCATGGTCAAATGGCTAGTATAGGTCAGAGGCAAGACTTGAACCCTGATCTTTTTGACATTAAGAAAAATGTTCTATTCACTAAGCAATGGAGACTCTCAAAGGTTCTTGGAGAACTTTAGAGTAGCATCATTTAACAGATGATCATAGCAAATAGCTGTCTATCTTTCTTACCCAATCATTATGTGCCTGGAGTCCTCACTCCCCCTCACTGTACTCTTTAGATTTGCTTCCCTCCAGGGAAACCACTGCAGACAGGAGGAGAAACATTTTATTTTCCTGTTCTCTGACTCTTTCCTTCAGCCCAGCTGAAGGGTCTGGTCCTCATATACAAAGAAGAATCCAGAAACATGGATGGATGAGTGTCATCCCTTTCTTTGTTATATTGCATCATCTTTTCCCTTCAGTTTCCTTAGAGGCAGGATGGTGTAGTGGGCTTGGATTCAAATCTTGCCTCAAATACTGTGTGTGATTCTAGCCTCCAGGAACCTCAGTTTCCTTATCTGACAAAGGTGAATAGTAATAGCACCAGGCTGTTGAAAGGATCAACGTGATTTGCAGATTTTAAGGTTTTACACAAATATTAATCAATCAACAAGTTTTCTCTCTGCCAGGTATTGTATTAAGTATGGGACTACAAAGAAAAAGTAAGAGTCTCTGCTTGTATTCTGATCTACATCAGCTATTTCTTTTTTAAAATTTATTTCTCAACTTCTTTTTCATTTTCTCTCTTCTTCTCTGCTCATTGTTCAACCTGCCCTCAATTTTCTCTCTTTCCTCTCTCTCTGAGAAATCTCTTCCCCTCTTTTTCCTTTCTCTCTTCCCTTGATTCCCTTTACATTCTTATATTCCCTCTCTGGCTCCTACCTTCCCTTTGTCTCTCATTTTTCCTTCTTCTTCCCTTTTCCCCCCAGCCAAGAACTGGAAAGATCTGAGAGAACTGTCCCTTAGAGAACTTTCTCCTCTAGCACCCAGTACACATGGCAGATGGCACAGACTTAGGCTTAATCAACGATGAGTTGGGTTGAAACCATCTAGTCCAATCCCACATCTTTTCTAAATGGAGGCATCTTCTTTCTCTCAGTTCACCACTCCCCGCCTCCCCACCTTTGACAGTGTTGTGGTTCTGTGTAGGCAACTTAGGTCTAGTGAGAGCCTGAATATCTGTTGTTTAAGGACCAACCTAGCTGGGCTCAGAAAAACATCACCAGGGAGCTGGTAATCTGCTGATTTGTTTTCTTCTTCCCCTAGCCACTGATTACCATTTTACAGATGGGCAAAGTAAGGCCCAGGAAAGAAAGGGCACTTGCTTAAAGTAATAGAGTGAATCAGAGAGAGCTAGGTGACACAGTGGATAGAATGCTGTACCTGGAATCAGGAAGACCTGAGTTCAAATTCTGCTTCAGATCCATGCTATATGTGTGACCTCTGGATAAGTCAATTAATGTCTGTCTGCCATAGTTTTCTCATTTTTAAAATAAGGATAATGATAGCATTTATCACCCATGTAAATGAGGATAAAGTGAGATAATACTTGTAAAGCACTTCGCATATCTTAAATGCTGATTATTATTAGTAGTAGTACTAGACCAAAGGTTTGGCCCAGGCTCCCTCACTTTGATTTCAGAGGTCTTTGCATTATTCCTCGGCACTTCCAAACACCTCATCGTCAATCTTTGTGTTTTTCATCTTTTCTTACTCAGTTTGCCGGTTTGCCTTAGACTTCTGACCAAGGTGTTAGTAGGAAACATTTGATTTGGCGTTAGAGGATGTGCATTAGAATCCCAGCTTAGCTACTTTATCTCAGTTTCCTCATCTGTACAAGGAAGCAATTGCATGAGCTGATCTCTAGTGAGAAATATTTACATAGCGATGTAAGGCTCCCAAACCAGTTTACATATATCATCATGTCATTCGATTCTTACAACCGTGTGGGGTAGGTCCTATTATTATTTCTATTGCACGAATTGTTCCTGGGTAGACAGAGGTTAAGCAGCTTGTTCAGGGTCATACGCTTAGTGTCCGAGGTAAGATTCTGACTCAGATCTTTCTGACTCCACCTAAATACTCTATCCTATACCTCCTAGGGACCTTCTAGTTATAAATCATGTGACCAGAAGGGGATTCAACTTGAAAGGTGTATGTATACTCCATCTCCTTCTGGTTCCACATGCCCTGTGAGGAAAGATGGGAGGGGACCTTCTATGTGCCCCAGTGAGAACAGATGCTTGCTCCCCTCTGCTCAGGGGCAGATGCCGATAACTGATTCGTGTTTGGGGAGAGCGATACATCTGGATCCCTGCATCCTACCACTCCTGTTTCTAAGGAGCTGGGCCTTAGTGAGGTTTCCAGGGGCTTAGCTTCTCGGCCCAGGTCTAAAGCAAGGGGCCTCAGGCTGTCAGGGCTTAGCTGAGATGGAGTGGGGGTTGGTCTTGGGGAGGTGTAGAGGGTTGGGGGCTGGCACCCTCAGGACTTACCTCATTCCTGGAATGATTTTACCTCGCCTTCAGCTGCTTCTCAGAGAGATCGAGTTGACTGGACTGGATGGCTGGCCTTCAGCAGGCATTCACCGGGGCCTCACATCATCCCCTTTCTTGCTCAGTTCCTGAAAACTACTTCGGCACAGACTGTTCTTCCACCTTCCTCCTCCGTACCCCTCCCTTCCAACCCAGGGCTGTCGTTAGTCTCTCTGACTTTCTGACAGGCCTTCCCCGGGCTGGGGGATTGCAACACCTGCTTCAGCCTCCCTCTCTGGGAAGAGAGCCCCTTCCCCCCAGGAAGGAGAGCTTTGAGAAGCTAGGCAGCCACTCAGGGGCAGCCTTCCTGCCCAGGACCCTTAAAGGGGCTTGGGGATGTGGCAAGGCTCAGAAGACCCCCCCCCCCCCCCCCCCCGGATTTCCTGGCCTAGAAGTCTTGAACCTGGGCAGGAGCCAGGAGTTCTCCAGCCTGGATCAAGGCCTGTCCTGGTACCCTCCCCCCAAAATAGGTGTTTTGGGAACTTGCCAGTTGGACAGGTCAAATGCAATCTTAATCTTTCTTCCTTTTCCCCAAAATATTGGTCTCTTGGGTAAACTGAAACCTATTTTTCCTTGAAGCCCTTGCCCTTGAATGGCTCTGAGTAATTTCCAATCTTTAACCAAATCCCACTGTCTGTTATCCCCTCTTCCTTTGCCCTACCATTGATCACCGTTGCTCTTGTGCTCAGTTTGTAGTGGGTCTCCCCATTCTACAGATGGAGAAGCCGGATTTGGTCTGGGAGGGGGAGGGTAGAACAATGTAGAGGAGAATTTTGGGTGTTGGCCATTGTTTTTATAGAGAGTTGAGGGTTGTACCTACTTCAAGTTTGTGTCTTGGGGTGTGAATTATATTGAAGCAGCATGATGGTGGTACCATGGAAAGAGAACTAACTTTGGAGTCAGAGGACCTGAGTTCAAGTTCTGATTTAGTAGTTACGTGACTTTGGGTGTTTCATCTGAGCCTCAGATTCCTAATCTGTGATATTAAAGAGTTGGGCTACATAATCTCTGAGGTCCCACCTCCCTCTGACATCCTACAATTTTAAACCCCTCTGAACTTCACAGAATGTGAGTTGGAGGGCACATCAGCAGTCAGATCCCTAATCCAGTCCACACATGAAAGGAATTCCTAGTATAACAGACCCAACAACTGGTCATCTAATCTCTGCTTAAAGTACTGGTTCCCACTGAGTTTGCAGTCCTCTAAACCCCTGAGTCCATGGCTCCTCCCATCTTATGCCTGTGAAGTGGATTTTCTTTTGATACCCAAGTGCTAGACTTCACATTTACCCCTGTTGAACTTCATTGTATGAGGTTCAACCCCATTCTCCAACCTCGTGAGATCCTTTTGAATCATGACTGTCTTCTAGCGTGTTAACAATCTCTCCCACTTTTGAAGGAAATGGACTTCATAATTACCTGGAGAGACTTATATGAACTGATGCTAAGTGAGAAGAGCAGAACCAGGCAAAACCTGTACACAATCACAGACACATCGTGCATATGATGACCAACCTTGATAAACTGGATTATCCTCAACAACGCACAGCTAAAGACAACTCTACAAGCCTCAGG
>CM053588.1:73540200-73564051 GCA_028646515.1 Pseudochirops corinnae | reverse complement strand
AGCCTCAGGATGGAAGGAGATACCTAAACTCAGAGAAAGATATAGAAAGACTATAGTTTAAATGGAGACTGAAGCAAAACATGTTGTCATTCTCTTTCATGTCTGATTTTGCTTTTTTTTTTCTTT
Organism: Pseudochirops corinnae; assembly: GCA_028646515.1. NCBI lineage: Eukaryota > Metazoa > Chordata > Mammalia > Diprotodontia > Pseudocheiridae > Pseudochirops > Pseudochirops corinnae. Next base: position 73,563,925 of record CM053588.1, on the reverse strand, counting down.
TCCCAGTGATCACTCATTGGTTACAATCCTTCTATATGACCAAATTATTGAACAATGTGAAAGTATTTGCAGATCCTATACATGATTGCACGCCACCATGGAGGGGGGGAAGGGAGGGGGGAAAATCTGAAACTCAAGTGATTGTGGAACTGAATCTTGTAAATTAAAAGTAAATAAGTAAATAAAAAAATAAAAAAAAACCAAAAAACAATCTCTCCCACTTTTGTGTCATCTGCAGATCTGGTGAGTGTGCCATCTATGTCTTTGTTCAGGCCATTGATAAACATGTTAAACCACACAGAATAAACTGAGGTGCCCCAAATTCTGGGGGTGTTCCTACTGTATTGGCATTGAACCATTAACACCTACTCTCTGAGTTTGGTTACCTCTCCAGGATTTTGTTAATCCATCTGATTGTGTTTTGATTTAATCTATATTTTTCCATCTTCTTTGCAAGAATAACATGAGACATTTTAAAAATAGCTTGGTTAAAATCTAAAAAACCTATATCCACAAAATTCCCCTCATCTGCTAGTTTAGTAATATTGTCAATAAAGGAAATGAGGCTAGTCTGGCAAGATACGTTGCTGATGAAGCTGAGTCTCAGTTTCCTTATCTATTAAATGGGGATAATAATACTTGTATTGATTATCTCTGTCAGACTTAAAGGAGATGATCAATAGAAAGTGCTATTATTAATGGTAGAGCTTTATACAGGTATACCTCATTTCATTGCCCTTCACTTTATTGCACTTCACAGATACTGAATTTTTTTTGCAAGTTGAAGTTTTGTAGCAACCCTGCATTGAGCTCCTCTACTGGCGCCATTTTTCCAACAGTGTGTGCTCACATCATGGCGCTGTGTCACATTTTGGTATCTCTCACACCGCTTCAGTCTTTTAAATTATTATCATATCTGTTATGAAGATCTGTGTTCAGTGATCTCTGATGTTACTATCATAATTGTTTTGGGATGCCATGAGCCATGCCCACATAAGGTGGGGAACTTGAGTAATAAATGTTGTGTGTGTTCTGACTGTTCCACTGACAGGCCATTCCCTGTCTCTCTCCCTCTCCTCAGGCCTCCTTATTCCCTGAGACACAACAATATTGAAATTAGGCCAATTAATAACCCCTACAATAGTCTCTAAGTGTTCAAGTGAAAGGAAGAGTGATCCACTAGGCAAGCTTCATTGTTGTCTTGTTTTAAGAAATTGTCACAGCCAAAAAAATTGGAAAACAAGGGCATGCCCATCAATTGGGGAACGGCTGAACAAGTTGTGGAATATGAATGTAATGGAATACTACTGAGCTATAAGAAAAGAGGAGCAGACGGACTTCATAATAACCTGGAGAGACTTACATAAACTGATGCTGAGAGAGAAGAGCAGAACCAGGAGAAATTTGTACACAATCACAGACACAACATATGTGTGATGACTAACTTCAATAGACTGGGCTCCTCTTAGCAATATAAAGTTATAGGACAACTGCAAAAGACTCATGATTGAAGGAGACATCCACATCCAGAGAAGGAGATGCAGAGTCTGAGTGCAGATTGAAACAAACTGCTTGCTCTGTTTCTTTTTCTTGTTTTATTTTGTTTCCTCTTTCCCACTGATCATTCCATCAGTTTTAATCCTTCTTTACAACCTAACTAAAGATTAATGGGAAGATATTTGTAGATCCTGTATGTAAGTGCATGCCTCCATGAAGGGGGGAAAGGAAGGGGGAGAAAATCTGAAATTCAAGGGATTGTGGAACTGAATGTTGTAAACTAAAAGTAAATAAACCAATTGAAAAAAAAATGAAATTGCCACAGCCACTCTGGTCCTTCAGCAACCACCACCCTGATCAGTCAACAGTCATCAACATTGAGGCAAGACCTTCCACTAACAAAAACATTATGACTTGCTGAAGGTTCAGATGATTGTTGGCAATTTTTTTCACAATGTCGTTTTTAAAAAAAAATTCAAGTGTGTATGGTGGTTTTTTTTAAAAGACGTAATACTATTGCACACTTAATGGACTATAGTATAGTGTAAACACAACTTTTACATAGATCAGGAAAGCATAAAATTCATGTTCCTCACTTTATTGTGGTGGTCTGGAACTGAACCCACAATATCTCTGAGGCATGTCTGCATATAGGCTGTTGTTATGGAAACTCCCTTGCTTTCCCCAAAATGTGATACACAGGTTAGATTTAAAGGAACACATCCTGTGGGGGGAGGGGGAGAGAGTAAAGGGAAAGGTGATACCAAAATACAGGAAAATGTAGGAGGGACAGGGAAAAGGGAGGGACGTGGGAGAATGGGAAGCACATATAATATAACAAACAGTGGGCTTTGAGACTGGAGAACCTTGAGATGAAATCTTGTTTCTTACTACTTTTGCAGTTTTTCACGGTCTGGTGCCAATCTACTTTTCCAACATTATGACACATTATTCCTCTTCCTAAACTTCCTGGTCTAGCATCATTGCACTCTTGCTGTTGCTCATATATGATCATTCATCTCCAGCCTTTGTGCTGGCTGTCTTTATGCCCGGAATACACTCTCATCTCCCCTACTACCTCTAAGAATACTTAGTTTCCTTCAACACTTTGTTCAACAACCACTTTCTGAGTAAAGCTTTTCCTGATTCCTTTCAGCTACTATTTCTCCACCCTCCCCCACCCCTGAATTTACCTTGTATTTATTCTTTTTACACTTAGTAAGGTACATATTGTCTTCTGTGATAGAATATAAGTTTCTAGAGGGCAGGGACTGTTTCAGTTTTATTTTCATATACTCAGCTGTAGCACAGTACCCAGCTGTAAATTAGGTGCTTAATAAATGCTCATCAATTGATTGATTGGTGCCATGCATTCAGGTGTAAATCAATTCACCTTTCTGAGCCTTGGTTTCTTAAATCTGTCAAAGAGGACTAATTTCAAAGGGTTCTTCTGAGACTGAAAGGATATTAATGTATGTAAAGTGCTTTATAAAACCTTAAAGCCCAATATAAATGTCAGTTATTATGATGATGATGGATTTCTTCCTCTACAATCTTTAAAAGCAGGAAGAAATTTTCATCTTACTGAGAAGAATTAAGACAGTTGGTCTTGAGCAAAAACTAGGTGAGGAGAAAAAAAATCTAACATTTCAAGGTTGCTTATGGCCAGGGGGTATCTTGAGCTTGGTCTGCTGTCAAAATTGCCCTGTTCAGGTTCTCAAGTGTTTTGGACTCCCCTTTTTCCCACATCTTTTCCCCTACCTCAACTCCCCAATATTCTACCTGAACCAAGAGCTCCCAGTTATTTATCTACACATGACTTTTGTAATCTTTTCCTTCATGGTTTAATTCTGGTGTCAATTCCTCAATGATGCCTTCATTGATATCCCTCCCCCCCACTTGCAAATTCTCTTTCCCTCATCTATCTTATCTCTCTCTCTCTAGATATATCTATATCTACTTTATCTATATATGCGGTCCACTCTGCTCTGCCACCCCCAGCCACAATAGAATGTGTGCCTTTTGAGGGCAGAATTATTATCATTTTTTGGGGGGAGTCTTTGTATCACCAGGGTTTAGTATGGCAACTTGCATGAGAAGTAGGTGCTTAACACATCTATTAAATTTGTTGCAATCTTGGAAGAGCAGAAGCTGGGCCAGATGTAAAACTCATTACCCGTGTTCCCATCAAATACATCTCAGCTGGAAACCCATGAAAACAATAAACAAACAACATGAAAATGTACATGCAAATAATTCCTGTTTCTTTTTGAGTCAGCCTCTCAGGCTTTTGGTAAGAAGGCTCTCTGAGCATGCCTGACCAACAGCCTCCAGTAAACACCTGTTTGCACAATGGAGGTCACCCGGGCCCTTGGGCAATGCCTTGTTTGCACAATATCAGTACGGAGAGCTGTATTCCAACCCAGCAGCCTGGGCAACAGCTTCTTCCGGGCACCAACCTCTCTGTCTTTGTCTCTCTGTCTCTGTCTGGCTGTCTCTATCGATCTCTGTTTCTCTGTTTTTGTCTCTGTCTCTCTGTATCTGTCTTTGTCTTTGTCTCTCTGTCTCTGGCTGTCTGTGTGTCTCTGCATCTCTTTGTCTTTGTCTCCCTGTCTCTGTATCATTCTGTCTCTGTGTGTGTCTCTGTCATAGACAGTCTCAGGACCTGTTCTTCCCTATTCCCTCACCATGGGCTGCATCCCCAAACCAGCCCAGTTATAGAAGATACTGCTTCTCTATTCCCATGGAGACAAGGACTCACAGGTCCCACAAAGAGAAAAGAAGACCAACCCTGAGACTGTCTGTACATCTGCAGTCAGAGTAGAGCCAGCGCACAGGCCAGCCCCAAAGCACGGATTATCTGTAACCTACAGATAACTCCAAAAGGCACTTAGCATTTGTTCTGTTTTTTTCTTTTTACATGTCTTTCCTCCCTTACATTTGCCTCTATTAGAGAGGCAGCTGGGGTACACTGGGAAAACCTCTGGGTGTTCCTGAACCAATGAAGAGGCATGACTTTTCCTTCTATCTCCCACACTCATTAGCTGGGTGACTTTGGATTGGTCTCTTAATTACTTTGAAATTCAATGGGGATAAAATACCTTGTCCTTCGTCCATTCTCCTCCTAGAAATAATCTCTTTTCATTCTCACAAAACCTCTGTGGGTTAAGTGCTATAAGGCATTACTATCCCCATTTCACCGAATCAGAAATTGTGAGATTAAATAACTTGCCTAGGGTTACACAACTAGGAAATTTCTGAGGTAGGATTTGAATCCTGTTCTTCTGGGATCTAAGACCTGTGTTCAGTGATTCTGACAGTCAGCATCAAGAGAACTTATTGGTGGGGGAAGGGAGTTCAGATCTGTGATTTCATCACTCTAGCCAACTCACAGCTAGGAAACTCCCTTTAAGCCAATCTGCAATTGTTCTGCAATGCAGATCTGCCCAGAGCACTGAGAGGTTTAAATGATTTGCCCAGGGCCTCCAAGGCAGGCAGGATGTGTCCCCGGCAGGGCTTGAACTCAGGGCTTCCTGACATAGAGGCCTCTACAACACTTCATATCAGCATCATAATGTGGGGGGCAGGGACCAGGCCTTTAAATTTATTGGTGTAAGGAGGTCCTGTTGAGGACCTTCCTCAGGAAATAGAGATTGCACCTGGGCTGTAATTTATTCTCTTAGAATGTGCCTAGAATACAGAGAGGTTAGTCGATTTGCTCTGGGTCACAAAACCATCATGTGTCAGAGACCAGATTTGAACTTAAAGTTTTCCTGGCTCCAAGTCCAGCTCTCTATAAATTATGCTTCCTATACTCTGCTCTCCCTCCTCTCTTTCTCTGTCTCTCTGTTTCTCTTTCTGTCTGTCTCTGTCTCTCTCTTACACACACACACACACACACACACACACACACACACACACACACACACTACAAAATGTGAAGACCTTTCTGACTCTCAATTTCCTCATCCGTAAATATACCTAAAAAATAATTGTGCTACCTATTTTGCAGGGCTATTGTGAGTAAAGTCCTTTGTAAACCATAAGCTGCCATAGGAGTAAGTTATTCTTATTGTTTTCTAAGGCAGCTCATTTTATTGCTGGACAGCTCTAACTGTTCGAAAAATTCTGTATGTTGATAAGTCCAAATTTGCCTCCCAGTAACTTCCTTTCTTTGCTCATGGTTCTGGCCTCTGAGGCCAAGCAGAGTAAATCTAATTCTTCTGCCCTATCATAATCCTTCAGATGTTTGTAAATAGTTATCGTGTGTCTTCCTGAGTCTTTAATCTTAATATCCCCAGTTCTTTAATACAGCATGGATTCTAGTCACTCTTAAAACCTTGGACAAGCTGCTAAATATTTCTGCATCTTAGGAAAATGAAAGAGTTAGATTAGGTGATCTCTAAAGGCTTTTTCTTTCTATGGTTCATCCATTCATTCGTCCATTCATCCAACCATCCATCTATCCATTCCTTCTTCTGCATTTATTGAGTTCTTTGTATATATAAGACCTGGGGCCCTATACTGTAGAATATAAAAGAAGAAAAAGACACAGTTCTAGCCTTCAGAGAGCTCACAATCTAATATTTAGGGAGTGGGTTGGGCATGTTACCTATAATCAATGAACTAAAATGCAAAGCGAAGGATAATGTGTGTAATGAGAGCCATTTATAAGATGTCAGAACTGGAATGTCAGAACTTGGAACACAGAATGTCAGGGCTAGGAAGGCCCTTAGAACATAGGATGTCAGAGTTGGGAGAGCCCTGAGAACACAAAATGTCAGGGCTAAGAGAGCCCTTAGAACACAGATTATCAGAGCTTGGAAGAACCTTAGAACATAGAATATCAGAGCTGGCAGAGCCCTTAGAACAGAATATGTCAGATCTAGGAGGGCCCTTAGAACATAGAACTTTAGAACAAAGAATCTAGAATATCAGAGTTGAGAGGGATCTTAGAATATAGACCGTTAGAGGTGGGAGGGACATTAGAACATAGAATGTCAATTGAATTGGAACAAATTTGCATTTTTGGAACAGGGGTTATAGTAGAACTGACTCCTTAAAAGGGCACTGTGTGGGAGAGTGATTAATTAGACTTGTTCTGTTAAGCCTCACAGGAAGATTAAGCAATATTAGGGAAAACTTTTTTTGAGTATTTGACTCTCCAAAAGTGAAATGGGCTGCTTCTGGGTCCTCCTCATTGTAGGGCTCCAAGTAGACACTGGATGACCTCTTGTTGGCAGTGTCATGGTGGGTATTTTATTTTCAGATATGGATGGTACTAAATGGTCACTGAGATCCCTTCCAACTCTAAAATTCCACATTTCTGTGACATAACAGAGTTCCAGAGCTGAAAGGGGCTTTATAACACAGAACTTAGAATGTCAGAACTGCAAGGAACCCTAAAACACAAAATATTTTTATGGGCTTCTCTTTTTCTGGACTAATACCTCATGATCACCTCATATTTAGAGTTGGCACTGATGTTTGAATGTAAGAAATAAGACCAAGTGATGGGCCAAGTCCCTTTGTGGTATTGAACATTGTCTTATACTTACTGTACATGAAAATCACTCATGATTTTCCCATATGAAGAGATACCCTTACCAAGGGTACCCTTTTTGCTTGCATACTAAGTGAATGGTTTCCTTTGAGGTTTATCAAAATCATTGTGGCCTCTTGTCTTGTCTGTTTAAAGATCAACTAATTTTGTCATTTTGGGAGAGAAGTCTTACTGATTTGCCCCTCTTCCCACCAAGGTGACTAGGTAACTTCATTTATTTATTTATAGCATTTTTATTTAAAGTTTTGAGTTCTAAATTCTATTCATGCCCTTATCCCTCCGAGATTTTAAGCAATCAGATATAGGTTATAAATGTGTAATCATGTAAAACATTTCCATATTAGTAATTTCCATTTTGTACAAAAAGACTTAAAGAAAAAATGAAAGAAAGTGAAAAATAGCGTACTTCAGTCTGTATTCAAACAATATCAGTTCTTTTTCTATAGGTGGACAGTATACTTCATCATTAGGGTCCTTTGGGATTGTCTTGGATCATTGTATTGCTGGGAATAACTAAGTCATTCACAGTTCTTCATCGAAAAACATTTTTGTTACTGTGTTCTATTCAGTTTACTATGCATCAGTTCATGTAAGTCTTTCCAGGTTTTTCTGAAGTCATCTTGCTTGTTATTTCTTATAGCACAATAATATTCCATTACATTAATATACCACAGCTTATTTAGCCGTTCTCTAACTGATGAGTATCCCTTTGATGTCCAATTCTTAGTCACCACAAAAAGAGCTATTATAAATATTTTTGTATAAATAGGTCTTTTCCCCTTTTTTTTGATTTCTTTGGGATATAGGCCTCGTATATCCTGTATTGATTACACATAATAACTCACACTTTTGCTCTAGGATCAATAAATTTATTTTTTTGAATTTGGTACCTAATTTGGATCAAAGGGAATGCACAATTTTATAGCTCTTTGAGCATAGTTCCAAATTGCTCTCCAGAATGGTTGGATTAGTTTCCAACTCTACCAACAGTGCATTAGCGTCCCAGTTTTCCCACATCCCCTCCAACATCCAACATTTTCCCTTTTTGTCATATTAGCTAATCTGATAGGTATGAGGTAATACCTCAGAGTTGTTTAAATTTGCATTTTTCCAGTTAATAGTGATTTAGAGCATTTTTTCCTTATGACTATAGATAGTTTTGATTTCTTTGACTGAAAACTGCCTGTTCATATCTTTTGACCATTTATCAATTGGGGAATGACTTTATTTAAAAAAAAAATCTGATTCAGTTCTCTAAATATTTGAGAAATGAGAACTTTATCAGCGATATTTGTTGCAAAATGTTTCCTCCAATTTTCTGCTTTCCTTATAATTTTAGTTGCATTGGTTTTGTTTGTGCAAAAACTTTTTAATTTTATATAATCGAAATTATCTATTTTACTTTTTGTAATGCTCTCTATATCTTCTTTGTTCCTAAATTCTTCCCTTATCCATAAATCTGACAGATAAACTATTCCATGCTCTCTTAATTTGCTTATGGTGTCACCCTTTATGTATAAACTGTGTACCCATTTTGACCTTATCCTGGTATATGACATGAGATGTTGGTCTATACCTAGTATCTGCCATATTATTTTCCAGTTTTCCTGGTGGTTTTTGTTAAATAATGAGTTTTTGTTCCAGAAGCTTGGTCTTTGGGTTTATCATATACTAGATTACTACTATAATGTAATTTGTACCTAATCTATTCCACTCATCCACCACTCTATTTCTTAGCCAGTACCAGATTGTTTTTTGATAATTACTGCTTTGTTTTGAGGTCTGGTACAGCTAGATCACCTTTCACATTTTTTTTTTATTCTCTTGATATCTTTGAGCTTTTATTCTTCCTGATGACCTTTATTATTTTTTCTATATCTATAAAATAATTTTTGATAGTTTGATTGGTGTGGCATTGAACAAATATATTGATTTAGGTAGAATTGTCATTTTTATTTTATTGACTTAGCCTAACCATGAACATTTAGTATTTTTCCAGTTGTTTAGATCTTCCTTCATTTGTGTAAAGTGTTTTATAGTTATGTTCACATACCTCCTAGGGTTGTCTTGGCAGGTAGTATTTTATATTGTCTACAGTTGGAATTTCTCTTTCTGTCTCTTGCTGTTGGACTTTATTGGTAATATATAGAAATACTAATGATTTGTGTGGGTTTATTTTGCAACTATGCTAAAGTTTTTATAATTTCAAGTGGTTTTTTTAATAGATTCCCTAGGATTTTCTAAGTGTAACATCATATCATCTGGAAAGACTGATAGTTTTGTTTCTTCATTGCCTATCTAATTTCTTTTATTTCCTTTCCTTCTCTTATTGCTATAACTCACATTTCTAGTACAATATTAAATAACAGAGGTGATAACAGGCATCTTTGATTCACCCTTGGTTGTATTGGGAAGGCTTCTAGCTTATCGCCATTACAGATATTACTTGCTGATGGTTTTAGATAAATATAATTTACCATTTTAAGGTAGGTTCTATTTATTCCTATACTCTTTAGTGTTTTTTCTTTAATAGGAATGGGGTTGCATTTTGTCAAAGGCTTTTTCTGCATCTATAGAGATAATCATATGATTTCTGTTGGTTTTATTTTTGGTCAATTATATTGATAGTTTTCCTGACATTAAACCAGTCCTCCATTCCTAGTATAAATTCCACCTGGTCATAGTGTATGATCCTTATGATATATCATTGTGATCTCTTTGCTAGTATTTTATTTAAAATTTTTGCATCAATATTCATTAGGGAAATTGTTCTATAATTTTCTTTTTCTGTTTTGGCTTTTTCTGGTTTAGGTATCAGCACCTGTTTTGTGTCATAAAAGGAATTTGGTAGGACTCCTTCTTTGCCTATTTTTCCTATTAGTTTATTTAGTATTGGGATTAATTGTTCTTTAAATGTTTGCTAGAATTCACCTGTGAGCTTACGTGTTCCTGGAGATCTTTTCTTAGGAAGTTCCTTGATTGGCTTGTTCAGTTTCTTTTTCTAAGATTGGGTTATTTTAGTATTTTATTTATTTATTTATTTATATTAATATTATATATATTACATATTATAATTATATATTATATGTATTAATATTATATGTATTTATATTTAGTATTTTATTTCTTCTGTTAATCTAGGTAATTTACATTTTTGTAGATATTTATCCATTTCATTTAGATCATCAGATTTATTGGTATAAAAAATTCGGCAAAATAGCTACTAAGAACTGTCTTAATTTCCTTTTCATTGGTGGTGAATTTGCCCTTTTTATTTTTGACACTAGTAATTTGGTTATCTTCTTTTAAAAATCAAATTAACCAATGGTTTATCTATTTTATTGTTTTTTTCCCATAAAACCGGCTTCTAGTTTTGCTTATTAGCTCAATGATTTTCTTACTTTCAATTTTATTAATCTCACTTTTGATTTTCAAGATTTTCAATTTGGTTTTTAATTGGGAATTTTTAATTTGTTCTTTTTCTAGTTTTTTTTTAGTCGTATGCCCAATTCATTGATCTATCTTTTCTCTATTTTATTGATGCAAGGAATTAGATATATAAAATTTCCCCTAAGTTCTGCTTTGGCTATATTACACAAATTTTGGTAAGTTGTCTCTTTGTTGTAATTTTTAAAAATGAAATTATCAATCGTTTCTATGATTGTTCTTTGGCCCACTTATATTTTTAGGATCAGACTATTTAATTTCCAATTCCTTTTAATCTCTCTTTTCATTCCCATTATTGAATGTACTTTTTATTGCGTTATGACCTGAAAAGGATGCATTTACTATTTCTTCTTTGGTTGTGAGGTTTTTATGTCCTAATACATGGTCAATTTTTGTGTAGGTGCCATATATTGATGAGAAAAAGTATATTCCTTTCTATTCCCATTAGATTTTTCTCCAGAGATCTATCATATCTGACTTTTCTACAATTTGTTCACCTGCTTAACTTTTTTCTTGTTTTTTGTTGCTGTTAGATTTATGTAGTTCTGAGAAGGGAAAGTTGAGGTCCCTCACTAGTATAGTTTTATTATCTATTTCTTCTTGTAACTAATTCAATTTCTCCTTAAAAAATTTAGGTGCTATACAATTTAGTGCATATATATTTAGTATTGATATGACTCCATTGTCTATGATACCTTTCAACAAGATATAGTTTCTTCCCTTATCTCTTTTAATTAGATCTATTTTTGCTTTTGCTTTGTCTGAAATCATTATTGCTATTCCTGCTTTCTTTACTTCATCTGAAGCATGATAAATTCTGTGCCAGCTGCTTACCTTTACCCCATGTATCTCTCTGCTTCAAATCTGTTTGTTATAAACAACATATTATAGGATTCTAGTTTTGAATCCATTTTGCTATCTGCTTCCATTTTGTGGGTGAGTTCATCCATTGACATTTTTGGTCATGATAACTAATTGTGTATTTCCCTCCATGCTATTTTCCCTTGTTTATCCCCACCTCTTTTGTACCCCCTTTCCCTCGTCAAAAGTGTTTTACTTCTAATCACCACTTTTTTCAATCTACCCTCCCTTTTACCAGTCCCTCTTCTATTATTTTCCCTAGCCCTTTTTTACTTCCTTATATAGTAAGATAGATTTCTGTTTTCAAAGGACCGTGTCCATGATTCCCTCTTTGAGCTAATTTTGATGACAGTAAGGTTTAAGCTTTGCCTGCCACCGTCCCCCTTCCTTTTCCTATCTTCCCTTCTATTATAATAGCTCTTTCATCCCTCTTTTATGTGGGATAATTTACCCCATTCAATCTCTGCCCTCTTTCTTCTTCCAATGCAATTTTTTCCCTCACCCCATTATTTTGTTTTTTTTTTGGTACTATCCCATCATAGTCATCTTATATCCACACCTTCTGTCCATATATACTCCTTCTAATTGCTTTTATAGTAATAAAGTTATTAATTATTATTATTATTATTATTATTACAAGTATTCTGTCATATAGAAATATAAGCAGTTTAACCTTATTGAATTTTTTTTCTCTTTCTTTTTTGTTTCTTTTTTTGTCTCCTTGTTTCTTTCCTTTCTTCCTTCCTTCCTTCCTTCCTTCCTTCCTTCCTTCCTTCCTTCCTTCTTTCTTTCTTTCTTTCTTTCTTTCTTTCTTTCTTTCTTTCACCTTTTTATGTTTCCCTTGAGTCTTGTATTTGGAGGCCAATTTTATTGTATTTGGAGGCTCCGACTTTTTAGTTAGAAGTGCTTGAAAGTTCTCTATTTTGTTAAATACTCATTTCTCCTCCCTTTCCTGAAAGATTATATTCAGTTTTGCTGGGTAGGTGATTCTTGGTTGTAATCCTAACTCCTTTGCCTTCCAATATATCATATTCCAAACCCTCCAGTTCTTTATTGTAGAAGCTACCAAATCCTGTGTAGTCTTGACTGTAGCTCCACAATATTTGAATTGTTTCTTTTTGGCTGCTTGCACTGCTTTTTCCTTGATTTGTGAGCTCTGGAATTTGGCTATGATGATACTAGGAATTTTCATTTTTGGATTTCTTTTAGGTGGTGATCACTGAATTCTTAAAATTTTCTATTTTGCCCTCTGATTCTAATATAGCAGGGCAGTTTTTCTTTGATAATTTCTTGAAAGATGTTGTCCAGGCTTTTTTTTTTTTTTTTGGTCATGGCTTTTAGGTAGTTCAATAATTTTATATTATCTCTCCTGGATCTATTTTCCAGTGAGGAATTTCACATTTTCTTCTATTTTTAAAAACTTTTTTGATTTTGTTTTATTGTGTCTTGATGTCTCATAGAGTTATTAGCTTCCACTTGCTCAATGATTCTAATTTTTAACGAATCATTTTCTTCAGTGAACTTTTGTACTTCCTTTTCCACTTCAGGCAACTTTTTTTTTGTTTGCTTTTTAGAGGGGGACAGGCAGGGCAATTGGGGTTAAGTGACTGGCCCAAGGTCACATGGCTAGTTTTTTGCGTTAAGTATCGAAGGCCAGATTTGAATTCAGGTCCTCCTGACTTCAGGGTGGGTGCTCTATTCACTGCACCACCTAGCCATCCCTAGGCAACTTCTTTGAGGTTGTTTTGGGGATACCCAATTGGATCTGTGACTGCATCAATTTGGAAGTTCCCTCCAATTGAGACAGCTAAGTTAGAGTGCTGGGCCTGGAGTCAGGAAGACCTGAGTTTCAATCTTGCCTCAGACACATGCAAGTTTTGTGATCCTGGGAAAGTCACTTAACCTCTATCTGCCTCAGTTTCCTCACCTGTAAAATAGAGATGATAATAATAGCAACCACCTCCCAGGGTTGTTGTGAGAATCAAATGAGACAATATTCATCAAAAGCACTTAGCATGGTGCTTGGCACATAATAGGTTCCTAATAAATCCTTCATTCTAATAATGTAGATCACAACCTATCCATATTGTCTTACAAGTTCACCACAAGTTCACCACAATTCACCTTCTTTGATTTTTCCTCATATTTTGAGGCTATGAGTAACATACTCAGGTTGTCCATTTGTCACTCCTAAATATCACCACGTGACCACCAGTCTATCCTCTCTTTCAATCATAGTATCCTCTGATGTCATCCTTAACTCCTGTTCTTCTTCCTAGTTCCTTATTGGTTATATATTGCAACCTGTTCACATTCACCACAGCTCTCTCCACTGCCCTCTGAATAAAGATATTCATCTTTAGTTTTTCAGGGACAGTTGTGGTCCAGGTCTTACAGCCATCCAGCATCACCAGTAAATGCTTGTCTTGAAAAGATGGGCCTAATTTATTATGGGAAGTTTGAGGTCAGTAAAAGTACATTGTAATTTCCTGAAAGCAATCCAAATCTGCTTTTCTCCATCCTTTTTACATAGCAGTATTATCTGTATATCAGCTCTTTGTGTACTAGTATTGTCTGTCTCATGTAAACATATGGGATATTCCTTCCACGTTCTCTGCAATCCACTGCAGACACTCCATTTCCCAAATCTGGACATTTTTCCTGGCTGTTCCCTATGCCTAAAATTCTCTCCCTCCTCACCTCAGCATCCTTGTTTTTGTGGCTTCTTAAGTCTCAGCTAAAGTCCTACCTTCTGCATGAAGCCTTTCTCAGTCCTTAATCTTGCTTCCTTCCCTCTAAGTCTACCCTTAATTTATCCTGTCTATATCTTGTTTATACGTAATTGTTTGTGTATTGTCTCCCCCCATAGACTGTGATTTCCAGGGACTGTTTTTTTGGCCTTTATTTGTATCCCCAGAGCTTAGCACAGCCCCTAGCACATGGTAGTCACTTAATAAATGGTTGTGGACTGATTGGCTGATCACATACTGTTGGCTAAGCTTTATAGAGTGTCCATTGAGATGCTTGTTGAAATCTTCCTCCATTTTGTCTTTCCTTTGTGGGTGGACAGGTCAAACACTTTTACATTATCATAGATATCCTCCAAGAGGCTTTGCAATGTTTTGCAGCTTGAGACAATCAACACTCTCAAACAACCATTTTAAGGACCTCACCATTCGCTGAGAAGTCTTATTTTACCTGAATTTTCTTCTGGATTTCCTTCATTATAGTGGTGACTACTTTTGGCTAGCATATGTCTTCTTGTTTTATGCCTTATACAATGCATGTTAAAGGTTCCTTCAACAGGGTTATTTCAGGATAGTTATGAGACTGTGGACTGGACAGGCTATGTACCCTGAGGTAACAGCTGTCTTCAAAGGTTGTTAAATGTGTACATAGGCTGAACTGCCCCAAAGATCAAACATGAACTCAGAAAAGATAATAACCAGTGTTTAAATATGGTATTTTTGTGAACTTATCATAACAACCCTGTGGTATAGGTACTATTATCCCCATAAATGATTTGCCCAGGGTCACATAGCTAGTAAGTGACTGAAGCAAGATTGGAACTCAGGTCTTCCTGTCTCCAGGTCTAGCACTTTTACCCACTAAGCCACTTAGCTGCCTTCAAGACTGTCAGGAAGACTGGTCTAGAACTCAGCTCCTTGTAGTGTGGCCAGCCAACATCCCACAAGACTTTAAGGCCTGATGAAAAGTAAGCATTCCTGACAAATGACCATAGAAACAAGGCTTTTTCTCTAGAGAAGGACCAGGGTTAGCCAGGTGGCACAGTGGATAAAGCACTGACCCTAGAGTCAGGAGGACCTGAATTCAAATCTGGCCTCAGATACTTACTAGCTGTGTGACTCTGGGCAAGTCACTTAACCCCAACTGCGTCCAAAGAAAGAAAGAAAGAAAGAAAAAAGAAAAGAAAAGAAAGGAAGGAAGGAAGGAAGGAAGGAAGAAAGAAAAGAATGGAGAATGACCTACTCTCAGATTGCATTGCCTGACCCTCCATAGCTATAGGAGATATTGGTGTGGAGATACAAAGAGGCATTATGCCTAGAAAGAATGGCAAAGGTGACAACATCGTCATGTTCTTCTCTATCCTCTTGGTGCCCTAGGTACCCTAGGTAACCACACTACACACTACAAATAGTTAACCCCATTTGGATATGTAAATTATGCATTAGGCAAAACTTTCCCTTTTTGGTGGTATAGTACTGATGTTTACAACACAATTATCCATTTAGAAAGCATTGGTGGTAAACGTTGGGGAACAAGTAGCAGAAACTGATTGCTTCTCCAGGCCCTGAATTTAGGCTCTCAAACCTAGGACAAACAGAATGTCAGAGCTGAACTGCAGCTTAGAATATAGAATATGCAGTATGAAAGCTGGGAGGGGCTTTAGAACACAGAACCCAAAATGTCAGAACTGGGGAGTGGGAGGTAGGATGGGTTTTAGAATACAGAACATACAACCGTTAAAACTGGAAGGGCCCTTCAAGACTATCCTCTCCCCTTATTTGCCCAACAATAGGACTACAATGATTTGGAAATTCAGAGGAGGTAGAGATAATTTCCAGCTTTGAGAATCAAAGAAGTCTTCCTAGAGGAGGTGGCATTTCATCTGGATAAATAGGATAGATGAACTTCCATCTACACTGTCTATATCTTGTTTGTTCATAGTTGCGTGCTCTTTCCCCATTAGCATTATGTTTTTGCCTGGCATTTATTAAATACTTAATATATGCTTGTTAACTGACTGACTGTAGAACAAACAGGAATCAGAAAGGTAGAGATGAAAGGGGAGGGTGTTCCAGGGAGAGGGAATAGTGTGCACAGAAGTGAGAAGAATATGGTTTTGAGAAGTTAGCCTAATCTTCCTTTTCTCCTTCCCCTTTCTTCTTTTTCCTAGAGAGCCCTCATGAATAAAATCAATAATCGAACTATGGCCCGGACCTATGATTTCATTGGCATTGAGAACTCCTGGGTTAGTAAACTGCCACTAGCAATGTAGATCCACAGCTTTTCTGCAATTTTATAGTCTCAGAGTGCTAACTAGAATACTAAGAGGTTAAGTGACTTGCTTGGAGTCACTCAGTTAGAGGCAACACTTGAACCCAGGTCTCTTGACTCTCTTTTGACTTAACTGTGCTGCCTTTTACAATAGTTCAGGTTAAAAAAACCAAACAAACCAATTTAACTTTTTCAGACATTGTTTCATTGTCTCATGAGGCTAGGCACAGAGGTGATGGTTATCCCCATTATACAGAGGAGGAAGCAGCTTGTCCAAGGTGACTCAAGTAACAGAAGCAGGCTCATCTCCCAAGCTGTGGCTTTGTTGGGCATGGGGAGGACTCAAATGTGAGTTAGTGAGGCTACAATGGCCTCTTTGGTGTCGCCTGGATTCGGTCTTGCAGTTAGGCAGTGTGGATGCCTGGAGTGGGTGGTTGTCTTCTGGATGCTTTAAGCCCTGCTCGTATCTATTTCACCAAGGAAGGGTGGACCATCATCTGGCCTTTGCTGGGCAAAAAGGTGAACCTTGTGCCTTACCCTTGCCTGGAGTAGCCTGTGATGGGGGTAGATGGGTAGGGGGTGGAGTTGTTGCTTTGGTGGGAGGGGGCAGGGAGAGGAGAGCGGGAACCTGAGTGTCAGAGATAAGCGCCTGGGATATGATACTTATCTTTTGCCCAGAGGAAGCCCAGTGGCTTCTTGGTGACTTGGATTTCCTCCCATAGGACAAGGTTTGGGGCTGTGATAAAAAGGTGTGTGTGTGTGTGTGTGTGTGTGTGTGTGTGTGTGTGTGTGTGTGTGTGTGTGTTGGGGGAGTGGTGATGTTGCCCTTTGTACAATCAGTCTGCCACATGGCTAGGTGCTCCTCTACTCAGGGTCCTTCAACTCCCTTCTGGGCCCTCAAGAGGCCAATATTTCCTCTTCAAGGCCTGGAGCCTTGTTAGGATAGTAGGTCAGGAGAAAAAATTGGTGTGGCCTCGGAGCATGATTCCTTGTCATAGAACTTACTGAGCCCAATTCTAAGTATTGGAGATACAAAAGCAAAAATGAAATTGTCCCTGCTCTCAAGGAATTTACATTCTAATGGGGAAGACAAAAGATTTCAGAGATCTTGATTTATAACTGGGACCACTGAGGCCCAGAGAAGGGGAAGAACTTGTTGAGGGTCATCCAGTGAGTCAGCAGTAGAGCTGAGACTTGACCCCCAGTAAGAAAAGCAGTACAGCAGCCTGGAACGAACTCTGAATTTGGAGTCAGAAGCTCTCAGTTCAAATTAAGGGTGAACTTTGTGATACTGGGCAAGAGGGTCCTCTCTCTAGGTCTCCACTTTCCCCTCTGTAAAATGAGAGTGTTGAACCAGATGATTTCTAAGGTTTCTCCTAGTCCTGATATTCTGTAATCCATCATAACAATAACTGCATATTAATATTTACGAAGAACTTTCTTCATGTCAACCCTGGGAGGTAGATGAGGTGAGTAGTATTCCATTTTACAGAGGGGGAAACTGATGCTCCAGTGATTTACAAGCAAATTTAATCAATTACTAAGTGCCTACTATTTGCCAGCCACAATCCTAAGCACTGGAGATACAAAGGCAAAAATAAAATTGTCCCTGCTTTCAAGGAACGTGCATTCTAATGAGGAAGACATGCCTTATTCAAATAGGCATGCCTTATTCAAATGTGACGAGAGAGTAAAGGAAGAGTAAAATGAACATTCTAGATTAACCTAGCCATTAAGAGATGATGTTTCAAGGGGATGGCCCTGTCCATCTGTGTAAACAGATCTTTGTCCAATGTGGGAGGCTCACTCTCTACTATACTGATGCAGGAGCCCCCTCCCCTCATCTTGTCTCAAATTCCTCTCATTTTCTGTCAGGTTTAAACTACAAAACCATCCACACACAATTTGGTTTGAATCTCTCCAGGCTGCATTCCTGACTCTCCTGGATTTTTTCTGCAATGCTCCAGAAACCTCTTCATCCTGGAAGCTTATTTCCCTGAACTTCACATGTTGGACCTACTCTTGTCTGCTGTGGTCTCTCTCTTTTATTGACTAATTCCTCTCAGAACCTCCATTTAAGGAGGAGGTCCAAGCCAGTCATGTCTTTATCCCTCTCCAAGTTGCACTTGTGGCTCTCCTCGATTTTCTCTCCAATGCTCCATGTCAGCTATTTTTATCTCCCCCACCACTCTTTTCAGATCCCTTTTATATATTGTCTTCCCCTGTAAGAATACGAGCTTCTTAAGGACAGGGACTGTCTTTCTTCTGGTATTGGCAGAGGAGCAGCCCATCTGGTGTGAGGGCTTGCCAAGTCCTTTTCAAGGCTTCTCATTCACCTTTGGTGTCCACTTGGCTCCCAACTCTCACCTGCAGCTCAAAGAAGCTGTAGTGTGTACAACAGCCACAGTCCGGTAAAACTATCTTGGCAGACAGGTTAAGTCAGGTAGAGGGTAACTGACAGGTTTCAGACCTATTGATGAGTTAGGGGAGTGTCTACACCAAGCATGTGGAGGCTTCTCCTGGCAGAATGGGTGAATTAGAACGACTTGTTCCAAAGGCCACGAAGGTGGCTGAAGCAGGTGCTGAGGAGTGATATAAAAAAACAATGTTTTAAAGATAAAATTTTGAAAGATTTATGAACTCTAATGTGGTGACCAACCACAATTCCAGAGAACTGATGTTGAAGTGTTTTCCCACCCACTGACAAAGAGGTGGGGGACTCAGGGTGCTGAATGGTGCATTTCTTTTTTGGATGTGGCCAGTGTGAGAATTCATTTAGCTTGATAATGCTCGTTTATTATTCGGATTGTGTTTTTCTATATTTCAATGGGAAGGAAGTAAAAGGGAGAGGGAAAGGTAGGGATAGAGTTGCCAAAAATAAAATGAAGAGATAGAAAGGAAAGTCTTTAAAAGTAAAGAAGAGATAGAAAAGATGGAATTTTCTTTTTACTTCTATTTGTATATCAGCTTAGCACAGTGCTTGGTATCTAGCAAGCGCTTAGTAAATGATTGTTGCCTTGTTGCCTCATTGAAGAATTTTAAAAATTTACAGAAGAGAATGCAAGGAAAACCAGAAGGAATTTCAGATAATAAGGACAGCTTTAAAATTTACATGGTGAACTTGTTATATACTTGAAAATAAAACCAAGCTGTATGCAATAGAATTTCATAGCTTCATGTACATTCCTCTTTTTATGTTCTACTAGGTATATGGAAATGCTCTTTTTATTTAGTGTTTATTATGTTAGGAATAGAAAAAAAAAACAACTTGGGATTTGATGGGCTATGGGGGAGGGAATGAAGGAGAGAGAAGAATAAGAATGATTCCAAAGTTGGAAACCAGTTGAATGAAAAAGATGGTAGAATCTTCAATAGCAATAGGAAAGCTTGGAAGTGGAATGGGCTTAGAGAGAATGACAATGAGTTCTGTATTGGATATGTTGAGAGGCTTGTAAGACAACTAGTTGGAGATGTCTAGCAGATCCCTGATGATATACTGGACTGAAACTTAGGAGAGAAATGAGAACTGGATAGTAAGATTTGGGGATCATTTGCAAAGGGATGATAAATGAGAGCACTAAAAAAGAGAATGTATTGAGAAAAGGGGGCCCAGAATAAATCCCTGGGGTAAATCCACACATAAGGGGCAGAACGTGGATGATGGTGCCATATCTATATATCCATTCCTAGTTTCTCCCTTGAGTTCCAGGCCATCCAAATGAATATCCCATAGGCACCTCAAACTCAACATTATAAAGGCAGTGTCATATGGTGCATACAGTGCTGCACTTGGAGGCCAAATGATCTGGGTTCAAATCCTGCTTCTTCCTCTTAATACTTGTTCTGAATGTCAGTTTCCTAATCTGAAAAATGAGGAGATTGGATTAGATGGCTTCCAGCATCCCTTCCATCATTAAATCTAACATGCCCTGTCCTCAGCACCTCATCATATATTGGGAGAAGAGTAAAGCCTAATAGGCAGGGAGAAGGGGTGACCAGGATATGGAGAAAATTTTTATAAACGTCCATAGAAGGACCATTTAGAGGGAACTGGATCTGTTTAACCGTGAGAAGATTGAGGAGGGGCTTTTTCACTGTCTTCTTCAAATATTAAAGGATTATTATGGAAAATGGGTATTAACCTTGTCCTGTTCAGTTATGGATTATAGAATTCCATCTCACCCTGATTTTCTCCAGATTCCATCTTCTTACCTGACACATTGCCACCCTGGGAGTGTGTGTCCTCTTTCTCATTGATGATTTCTTCCCAGGGATCACCAGTTTAGGAAGAACCCCTGCCAAGCTTCACCTTTATCTTGCCTAGACTCTTATATTTCACCTCTTTCTCCTTGCCTGACACATCACTTCAGTGAGAGTACCCTTTCTTCTTCCATTTAGTCAGTGAACATTTGTTAAGTGCCTATTGTGTTCCAGGTCTGGTGGTAAGTCCTGGAGATAAAAATAAAAGCAAAAGACAGTTCTTGCCCTCAGGGAGCTAACAATACCATGAGGGAAAATTACACATAAAAAGAAGCTGAAGAGGAGGAGGGATGGAGGGAGGGAGACATAATGATGTCCAGGAATGCAATCGGTTGGAAAATGATCAGATGACTGCCCTGGGAGTGTCTGGGGGGAGCTCCCTGATGCCCACTCTCTAGTCTCTTTAATCAGAGGGAGTGATTCCCTTCCCTCCCTCACAGGTGAGGCTGCTGAAAAGGTATGAATTTCTGGCCTGATGTGATCTTAAATTTCCTGTCCCCCTTTTGTGTTGTCTCTACCTTTAGAACGTAGGGGAGGCTAGGTGGCACGGTGAATAGAGCATCGTCTCTGGAGGTAGCGGGACCCAGTGAATAGAGCATTGGCCTTCGAGTTAGGAGGGCCTGAGTTCAAATGCAACCTCAGACACTTAATACTTACTAGTTGTATGACCTTGGGCAAGTCACTTCACCCCAATTGCCCTGCCTTCCCCCCTCCAAAAAGCAAAAAAAAAAAAAAAAGAATGTAAGAGACTATCTCTCTTGTTTGTAGTTGTATTTCTAGTGCCTAGCACTGTCTGACACATAATAAATGCTTAATAAAAGTCCTTCCTCCCTCTCCTCTTTCCTTCCTTCCTTCCTTCCTTCCTTCCTTCCTTCCTTTCTTCCTTCCTTCCTTCCTTCCTTCCTTCCTTCCTTCTTTCCTTTTCTCTTCCCTTCCCTTCCCTTCCCTTCCCTTCCCTTCCTTTCCCTTCCCTTCCCTTCTCTTCCTTTTCCTTCCCTTCCCTTCCCTTCTCTTCTCTTCTCTCTCTCTCCATGACTATAAAAATGTATGGAAATTGTACTGTAGGGCAAATTTCAGCTCAATGTAAAGAACAATTTGCTGACCATCAGAGCTATGAAAAGCAGAACGGCCTGCTTCAGGTAGAAGTTAGAACCTGATGCCTTTGTAAGTCCCTTCAGAGTCAGAATATCATTTTGTGATTCTACATTGGCAAAATTAAAAAACCTTGAGGAAAATACATTTTCCTTAAATTAAATAAATGTTGTTTCACAAGATGATTTTGCAGACTTGCAAGCAAGTATCAATACTCTTATTTTACAAATGAGGAGACTGAGCATCAAAGAAGGGAAGGGACTTAAAGAAGGTCACACAGTTTGTAAGTGACAGTGTTGGGGCAGGACCACGTAGCCTGACTTCTGACAGAAGTGCAGAGTACCAGACCGAGATTAGGAAGAGATTTGGTTAGAAGGAAAGCAGGTTATTTTCCAACAAGCAGGGCCCAAGGCTAGATACTGTAAAACACAGGAGGAGTCAGTAGATGTCACTACAGAACCACGATCTGTTATTTGTGGAGGTGAGGATAAGTGCCAGAGTGTGGAAAAGAACAGATCATAGAATCCTCACCTCTTAGAGGTGGAAGGGGCTAAAGAGGCCACAGAGTCTGCTCCACACCAGAATGGAAGTTTTCTCTACAATACCTCCAGTAAGTGGTCATTTAGACGTTGCTTGAAGCATTGCAGTGATGGAGAACTTGCTACTTGCTAAGGCAGCCTATTCCTCTTTTGGACAGTTCTGACGAGAGTGTGAGCCAGCCAAAGTCAGAGCTAAGGAAGCCTGGTTCACTGGCTTTCCTTCTATGAGAGAGTAATAGACTCTATAGACCTAAGCACACGGAGTCTCCAGCTCTTCTGGTTTTAGCAAGGCCCATCGGTATGGAATTAACCAGTTAGGAAAGTACAATTTTGATAGGTGACTGAACTACTTTTGGTCTCTTTTTAAATCCGTGTCTCTCTGTGTGTGCATGTGTGTGTGCAATATATGCATATGTGTGTGGTAATGACCACCTTGAGGATTGTATGCCGGCCATCCCTCAGCACAAAGGCTAGGGAACCTCCTTTTTCAGGGCCTTTCCCTCTCTCATTGAATGTATTTGGGTACCTAGGAGTGTAATTCTCACAAAACTGTGTAAGACAGCCACAGCAAACCTATACACACACATATACACACTATATATATGTATATATACATATACACATACACACACATATATACATATACACACATACATACACATAGATAGAGAGAGAAGGGTGAAAGAGAAAGGAGAGAGGGAGAGGGAGAGAGAGAGAGAGAGAGAGAGAGAGAGAGAGAGAGAGGGAAGGAGGGAAGGAGGGAGAGGGAGAGTCAACAGGGTGGCCCCAGGAATATCAATGAAGTCTTTACTTCTCTAACTTCTTCTTGATCACCCCTTTCCTTCTTCCAGAGTGACTCCTTGTGAAGGAATGACTCTCCCCTTACTGTTGGTGGCCACTGTAGTGGCTCTGAGAATCTTCCCTGATTTGAAAGTATACTCTGTCCCCAAATAGGCTGAATGTGGTCACATGGAGCCTGTGGCGGGATGCTTGTTCTTCAGGAATGCCCATGCCTTGTTGCTTTGTGATTGGGCGGTGGGTCAAGAGGGCCGTGACATTCTCTGATCCAGGAGAAGGCTATATATACCCTGATGGTAGTTTTTTGCTTTGGGGTTCACTTTGGAAAGAGTTGTGTGATTTGGCCAGATGAGACTCTGGGAAGCTGTTGAGCCCCACAGGTTTGAAAAACCCAGATGTTGGTGCTTCCCTCTCTGGTAACTGACTAGGTATGGATGTAATGGTCAGATGGTTGGAAGCCTGTCTTCGGATCTGTTTCTTTGTCTGCTTGTAACTTCTGCTTGTTAACTTGTGTTTTGTATCCTGTTTGCATTCTCTGAAGTTCAGGGTGCTGACTTTCCCCCCTGAACTAGGTAAATGATATATGTTTGATTGATTAAAGTAAGATTGTTAACCCATTTTGAGTTGCTTTCCTTTAGAAAAGCCGCTC
>CM053588.1:73519203-73540100 GCA_028646515.1 Pseudochirops corinnae | reverse complement strand
TATACTGACCCTGGAGGAACCTAGTCAGGCGTGGTGGTGGTGCCACTAAGATGTTAGAAGGAACCTGGAGAGATGGGTCCGATGAAGCATATATGAGGTTTCTCCCAAGGTATGTTACTGTGGCAGTGGCACAGGGGCGAGTTTCTATAAAGCAAGACCTTACTGAGAAGCTGCAGTGGAGCTGATTATAAGAGATCAATGACATTGTGTGACAAGACTCCTGGGCTATGCAAATTGTATGTTTCCCCTCAGCCAGTCATTTCATTTTCCTCCTCTGGACTTTGAGTACCTTCTTTTCCTCCCTTTTCAGCTTCCCCCACTAGAATGTAAGCTCCTTGAAGGTAGGGACTGTCTTTTGCTGATCTTTGTATCCCCAGGACTTAACATAGTGCCTGGAACATAGTGGATGCTTAATAAATGTTTATTGGTTGATGACCTACTCCTTCCCTTAATCCTTTTGAAAAATTCCACTTCTGCCTGGGGTGCACTAAAAGAAAGGAAAGGAAAATATGCACTGAAGCCTAATGTGAACTCATGGCAGCAAGACAGATCAAAAAGGCTGGGTGTGGGTGGGTGGATGACCAAGCTCCTTAGAGATACAGATGTATCTGTGGATCCACCCAGTTAGGCTAGAACACATAGCCTTTCTAACCGACATGTGATTGTAGGATTTAGAAATCAAAGGGGCCTGAGTAATCAGTCCTTCTATTTTTAATGTTTTATTGATAGCTTCTGTTTCTTACATCATCATACTTATCTCTAGTATTTTCTCTTTCTCCATCTCAGAGAACTATCCCATATAAAAAATGATATTTTTAAAGAGAAAAATAAATTAGTAGAACTGTTAGTTACATTGAAAAAGTCTGAAAACATGTGCAATGTGTAATGTCTGTAGATCTTCCACCTCCACAAAGGTTTGAATTGAGGTTATCTTCTCAAAAGTCTTCATTTGAGTCATGCTTGATCTTTATAATTTTTGTTATATTCACTTTCCATTTTTGGTGTGCAGTTCTTTCCATTTTTGCAGTTTTTGTGTATATTGTTTCCTTGGCTCTGTTTACTTTGCTCTTCATCTGTTCTTTTAACTTTTTCCGTGCTTCTCAAACACATCACTTCTTACAGCACAGTAATATTCCATTAAATTCATGTACCAACATTTGTTTAGCCATTCCCCAATCAATGGATATCTACTTTGTTCCCAATTCTTTGCTATCACAAAAAGTGCTGCTATAAATATTTTCATGTATATGGAGACTTTCTTCTTGTTGATGGCTTCCTTGAGGTATAAGCCCACTAATGGAGTCTCTGGTTCAAAAGGTATGTATACCTCAGTCACTTTATTTGTATAAATTTAAATTGCTTTCCAAATGTGTATACCATTTCATAGCTCCACCAACAGTGCATTAGTGTGTCTATCATTCCACAACCACTCTAACATTGAGCATTACTATTTTCTGGTCATCTTTGTCCATTTGCAGGATGTGATATTAAATTTCAGGGGTTTTTTATGTGCATCTTTTCTATTATTAGGGATTTGCAGCATTCTTTCATGTGGTTGTGAATACTTTGAAGTTTTTTTTGAGAACTGTTTCCTCATATCTTTTGACCATTTATCCATTGGAGAACAGCTATAAATATTATATCTATTTATTAATTGTTTACATATCTTGGATACCAAACTCCTGTCAGAGAAATTTGATACAAATATTCCACCCCCCCCATTCAACCACTTTCCTTTTTATCCTAGGTGCACTAATGTTGTTTGTGTAGAAGCTTTTCAGTTTCATGTAACCAAAGTTATCAATTTTATCTTTTGTAATTTCCTCTATCTCTTATTTGGACAGCTAGGTGGCACAGGGTATAGAGTGCCAGACCTGGAGTCAGGAAGACTCATCTTCCTGAGTTCAAATCAGGCCTCAAATATTCACTAGCTGTGTGACCCTGGACAAGTCATTTAACTCTGTTTGCCTTAGTTCCTTATCCATAAAGTGAGCTGAAAAGGGAAATGGCAAATGACTCCAGTATCTCTGTCAAGAAAATCCCACAAAGAGGTGGATGTGACAAAATGATTGCAACAACAACCATCTCTTGTTTGGTTAAGAACACATGCCCACCCTTCATTTTGTAGATGGGGAAGCTGAAACTCAGAAAGGAGGAAGGACTTGCTTGGGCTTCTATACGTACAAATGAATAAAAAAGCACATATTAAGTGCTTCTTATATGCCAATGGTGCTATCAGTAGGGATACCAATAGAAAGTGAGGCAGTTCTTGTTCTCAAGGAGATCACACTCTAAATGAGGGGGAGACAACACATAAGAGAAAGCTCAGGAAGATGATAGGCCCAGAAGTCCTAAGCCTCCATAAACATGGTGGATAGCAAGGCCAAGAGTTCCTTAGCCAAGTTCCTTAGATGCCAGGAGATCAGAAAACCCAATCCCAGGGGTTGTCAGGACTTTGAAGTTCAGCCAGTGGTAAGGTTTGATGGTCTTCCATCTCATTGGAAAGAATAGAGTTCATGATTTCCATTTCATCCTAGCCATGTGATTGGTCAGAGGAATGAGGGGGCGAGGAAGTGATCAGTAGCAAGCACTCAAAGTTTTTTTTTTTTTTTGCTTTTTGGAGACGGAAGGGTAGGGCAATTGGGGTTAAGCGACTTGCCCAAGGTGTTAAGTGTCTGATTCTGGATTTGAACTCAGGTCCTCCTGGCTCCAGGGCCCGTGCTCTATTCACTGTACCACTTAGCCACCCCAAGAACTCAAATTTGAGTCCCCTTGATCCAGAGTCACCATCTCTAGGTTGGTTCTGTCTAAAAATTATAAGAACTTACATTCATATAGCAGCTTAATTTTACAAAGTACTTTCCATACACTTGAGTCTTACAGCAGTCTTGTGAGGTGGGTATTATAGGTATTACTATCATGCTTATTTTATTGATGAGTAGACTGTGGATTAGAAAAGTAAAGTGAACTGCCCATGGCTACAGCCACTGTCAGAGGTGGGCCATGAACTCAGGGCTGGTGAGCTATCTACTGGGTCATACTCCCTCTCTAGAAACTCAAGCTCAAAAAAAGAAAAATTGCCAACTTACAGTTATCAAAATAAGATGGAGCGTCTTGCCTCTTAGGCTGGTGTTTTAACTCTAAGACCACCTGTTTGGTATGAGGGAAAGGAAGGACACAGATATTATTGATTCCCTCCCTGAAAACTTTTGCATGGGTTTGGGGGTAGTGGTACCTTCAGACCTCAGACAGATGCAGATCATCATACACTGAAATCAGCATAACAGCATAAGACCCTTTCAACAACCAGAGAGGTCCCCAGAAGGCACAGTTATCCAGATAGGTCTGGAGCTTTGAAGATAAAAGGGCTCAAAGGCCTATAGGCAGTCAGATCTAGCTTTGTCTTGGAGAGCTATCCAGGGTCCTGAACCAATCATCTTCCAGGGCTCTCTCTGGCTCCAAGGCTTAGAATCTTTTCATGTTTCTCAGCCTACAACTTCTTCCCACCCTACACTGTCATCCATATTTTTTGACTCCATTGATTGCTGACACCAGCTGTAAGATTTGGAGTCAGAAGATCTGGGATCTAGTTCTGGCTCTGTCATTATGTAATTGTAGGAAAATCACTTTTCTATTTGATTCAGGGTCCTCCTCTGTGAAATAAGAAAGGGCTGAAAAGATGGAAAAGATCCAGAGTACAACGACCAGGATGGAGAGATGCTTGGATAACTGCCCACTGAAGGAACTGTTGAAGGAATGAAGGATTTTTTTTTTTTAACTTGGAGGAGAGACTTGGGGGAGAGCATGCTTCAAGTATTTGAAGAGATGTCAAATAGAAAAAAGGATTAGATTTGTTCTGCTTGGCTTCAGAGAGAAGAACTGGGAGAAATTAATGGAAATTGCAGTGACACAGATTTTGGCATTTTCTAACAATTAGAGCTGAACAAAGGTAGAATTAGCTGCTTTGAGAGGTGATGAGAGGACAACGTAGTATAATGGAAAGGGTACCAGACTTGGACCCAGACCAAGCTTTGAACCCCACTTCTGAGACTTTCTGTCTGTGTGACTCTATTATGCTTCAGTTTCATCTTCTGTAAAATGGGGATCCTAATGACTGTAGCCAGCTACCTAATGAGGTTATTGTAGGATGAAATATAATAATATAAATGTGATAATATTTAAATATAAAGCACTTTGTAAAAAAAATTGTAGTACTACAAAAAGTCAGCTATCAGTAGATTATCTCTCATTAAAGGTATTCAAATGAATGACCACTTTTTATGATGCTCTAGAAAGGATTCCTGTTCATTTAGAGTTTGTAATAGAGTGACCTCTGTTTTCTTTCAAAATTCAGATTTGATGTTTTGCTTATACTTACAGTGCTGCTGTGAAGATAAAATTACATAATGTTTACACATATGAAGTACCTTGTAACCATAAATGTTATATAGATATGAGACAACATTTAGTAGAAAGTGCCCTGAACGTGAAGTCAAGAGAACTGGGTCACAGCTCTGATTTACTAGTAGTATGACATCAGACAAGGAGACTTGAACTCTCTGAACCTTTATTTCCTCACTTGTAAAATAGGGAAGTTAGGATATAGTAAGTATTTATTAAACTCCTGGCTTTGAATCTTGCTAGCTGAATGACTTTAGGTACTTAACTTCTAGAAGCTTATATTTTCCCATCTGTGAACTGGGCAAAATAGTGCTTGTATCACCTATGCCACATGGTTGTGAAGAAAGTGCTTTGTAAAGTTTTAGGTGCTGTAGACACCTAAAGTGTTATTCTAATATAAACCATTTTGTAAATGTTAAGATGCCATTGAAACATAAAGAGTTATTATTAGTCTTACTACTATTGTCGCCCATGTAGGCAGCTACCTATCCTAACCTGTACCCAGTCTAATCCCAATCATAATCTACTCTTATGCCCTAGCCAATACTCAGCCTGGCAGCCCATGCTCTGGCTTGTAATGGAAATTATTCACATGTTTTTCTGTTTATTTACTTGCTTTTTTTTTTTTCTGGGAAAGAGGAATTAGCCATAAGTGTGAGAGCAGTGTTGCTTCCTCCCAGGGATGAGAAAGCAGAATTGTGTGGGTGGTGCCTAAGTTCCACAGGACCAGGGACTCAGACCCTCCATGGTTCCTAAATTCTGTTTTCTCCTTCCCCATTCCTCTAAGGTCCTGAAGTAAGATTAATTGTACCCGTTTCACAGAAGGGGAAATGATGAGGCTCAGAGAAAGGGAAACAAGATGAGACTAGAGTATAGAGGATGTGGCTACTGTGGATATGATCCTAGGCTTGAGGTCCTGGCCTGGCTGAATCTTACTGGTTACTTTCCTGTTCATATATGACTGAGTGTAGTATAATTCCTGCTACCCTCCAGTAAACCTCTCTGCTCCAGTCAGGATGGCTTTCTCCCAATCCCAGACAATGATGTTAATGACTATACCTAACATTTATGTAGTGCTTTACATTTCACAAGATGGGGAAACAGACTCAGAGGAGGGAAGAAACTTCCTCAAGGTCATGAAGCATGTTAGTAACAGAGATAGATCTAGAAGCTTGGTTTACCAACTGCCACCAAATCCAGAGCCCTATCCATTGTGCAGTATTGCCTTTGAACAGTCTGGGACCATTATCTTACATACTTGTCTATGATACTTCAGGTCTTAGAGCAGCGTGGGAGAGTGGTTACTGTGCTAGACTTAGACTCAGGGAAACCTCTATTCCAATCCCACCTCAGACACTTACTGTCTATGTAGTCCTGGGCAAGTCATTTAACCTTTGTGAGCCTCAGTTTCCCCACCTGTAAAATAAAGGGGTTGGATTAGATAGCTTTTAAGTTTCCTTACAACTCTCAGTCTATGATCCTAGGATCCTACTACTCCTTCCATGAAGCGTTCTCTGACAACTTCAGTTGTTATGTTCTCTCTCCTTCCTGACTTGCCACAGCATTTATTCTCTGCATAAACTTCCCTGGAGTGTACTCAGTCTCACACATTATCACAGAAGCTGTGACTGTAATGTATTGAGACCTATTTTTGTACATGGAACTATGTCATTACTTGGTATGTATGAGTGAGTCATGCTCATCTATCTATCTATATCTATGTGTACATCCATATCTATGTCTATGTATTTATCTGTCTTACCTCTGCATCTGTATCTATATCTCAGGAGTTTTAAACCTTTTTGTATGTTATAGATTCTTTTGGAAGTCTGGTAAAAGCCTATAGACCCTTTCTCAGAATAATATTTTTAAATGCATAAAATAAAATACATAGGGTTACAAAGGAAGCCAATTATGTTGAAATATAGTGATTGACACGCTAAAAAAATCCCTCAAGTTCATGAATCTCAAGTTGAGAACTTCTGGGACATTCTAGGCACGAGGAGTAAAGTGAACAAAGACAGAGAGCTAGGGAAAATAGTGCAGTTCTGTAATGAGGATGTAGTGTGGAGAGATGGTGGTTAAAGGAAGGGCAAGGTATGGTGGAGAGAATAATCCAGTTTTACTGGAGTGCAGAGTATGCAGAAGGAAGCAGTATGAAAATGGTGGTGCTAGCGTACAAGGCCTTGAATGCCAGGTAAAGAAATATGAACCTTGCTTGGTAAATAATTAGGATCCATTATGGCATTGTAAACACAAGAGTGACAAGACCAGATCTATGATTAAAGAGATCGAGTCTGGTATCGGTATAAAGAATGGTCTAGAGAGATTCTTAGAATGAAAGATTACTATTAATTATGTTAATTAACATTTTTGTTGAGTTGTGTCCAACTCTTCATGACCCTATTTGGGATTTTCTTGGCAAAGATACTGGAGAGGTTTACCATTTCCTTCTCCATCTCATTTGGCAGATAAGGAAACTGAAACAAACAGGGTTAAGTGACTTGACAGGGTCACACAGCTAGTAAGTATCTGAGGTCAGATTTGAACTCAGGAAGATGGAGTCTTTCTAACTCCAGATCCAGTACTCTGTCTACTGCACCACCTCGCTGCCCCAGTAATCACCATTACTCCTTAATGATAAAGAGATAGATAGCAGTAGTAGGGGTAGGTAGGAATGAGAACCTGTTCCAGGCCTGTAGTCCTCGGTACAGAGAAGAGTGGATGGATATTTGAGATATTGTGCAGGTAGAATAGATACAACTTGGCAGTTGATTACAGAGAAGAGGAGAGATATGAGACAGAGTCAGCAATACGAGGCTATGAATATGGGAATCTGGGTGAATGGGGAATAATAATAAGTTCACTTGTGCCAAGGGGACATCCAAGGAAAGGTCTACTTTCCAGGAAGCTGGAAATTTGGGTCTGGAGCTCAAAATAGAGATTCAGATTAAAAATATGGATCTGGGAGTTATCTGCAGAGAGTAGGGGCTCCTAACATGTTTTGTGTCAGGGACCCCTTTGGTAGTCTGGTAAAGTCTGTGGATAGTGTCTCAGAATAATAGTTTTAAATAATTGAAGGAAAAGATAAATTTAAGTTAGAAGTTAGTGAAAATAAAGATTTATTTTTCTCTCCAAATTTATGGTCCCACTGAAATTTATCTGTGGACCCTTTGGGGATCTCTGGACATCAGGTTAATAATTCTTGGCATAGAGAGATGGAACCATGGGAATGAATGAGATACCTAAAGGAGAAAGGGTAGAAAGAAGAGAAGGGGGCCAAGGACAGACTGTTGGGGAGAACACAAAAGCTAAGGGGTTGGGAAGAAGATAAAAGACAGTGAAAGAGGCAGTCATGGAGGTAGGAGAAGAATCGGGAGTGTTTGGTGTCTCTGAAGGGAGGAGAGAGTGTCCAAAAGGAGGGGATTTGTTCAGGAATTGCCTCCTCCTATTCTAGTAAGCCAACCCAGGATAGCTAGGTAGGCACTGATGTGGGAGGGGTAGTGGAGAGATGGTGGGGAAGAGTGGAGAGCTGCCAGGATGGGGCCCTCTCCTATCTGCTCTCTTCCAGGCAGCAGTTATAGGCCTCAGTTCCTCCCTCTTCCCCTTCCCTTGTTTTTCAGCAGGTGGCACTCCATTTCTAACTTTCCCAGCACATCATTGCCCTTCCCCCGCTTCAGTCCCTCAGCCTAGTTCCCCTTTTCTTTTCTTGTTTTTGATTCTCATGCTTTGGGACCAGACTGAAAAGGATGCAGCAGAGTGAGCAAGGTTTGGGTGAGGGGGCATAGAAAGCATTGACCCATGGCCTGCCTGCCATCCCAGTAGGGGATTAGAGACCATCTGCTCATGGAATCAGGGGGCCTTAGACTCTCAGAGCTGGGAGGGGCCTCAGATGTTTTTAATCCAACTTCTCACCTAGTGTAGGAATCCGCTCAGAGATTTCACTGTCAGGGGGTCATCTGGCCTTCACTTGAATTTTTTTGATTGCAAGTGTGTACCATCTTTTGAAGCAGCTGATTCCCCTTTGACTGATCTTCTTGATAGGAAGTTCTGGGATCTTAACTGAAACTACAACTTTCCACCAGCATCCCTAGTTTGGCACTCTGGGAATGAGCAGAACAAATCTAATTCCTACTGGACCACTCTTTAGATATCTGAAGACATCTATCATGTCACCCTTTCCCCCCACCTTAAGTCTTTCCTGGTTCAGGCTAAACATCTGAGGTTCCTTCAACTGAAACTTCAATGACATTTGATGATTATAACATTTATATAGCATTTTTATAGTGTTGTAAGAATGCAAAATGTTTCTCAAAAATTATCTCATTTGATTTTCACAACAATCCTATGAGGTACATACTGTTATTATTCCCACTTTACCGATGAGGAAACTGAGGCTGAGGGAAGTAAATGTAACTTGCCCAGGGTCTCACAGCTAGGAATTATCTGAGGATTTGTCTGTACAGGCTTGAACTCAGGTCATCTTGACCCCAGATCATCTGGCTGTCTCTTCTCCTTCCGCTTTCTGCTCACTCTCTTCTGGACAGATTCCAATTTGACTCTATCTTGCCTAAAATGTGGTCACAGAACAGGATATAGTAGAACAAAAAGGGGTTAGCCCAGGGCAGTGGACGGTGAGACCAACACTTCTTTTGTCCTGCACATTATATTTCTATTAATGTAGCCTAAGACTGTTAAATATTTGAAGCCGCCATGTTATGCTGGTAACTCACATTATGCTTGGCGTTTATTTCACATGAACTGTTGTCTCCACCCTGTCATTGATTTCTAAAACCTGGCTGAAGTATTTTACATTTATCCAAGTTCAATTTCATCTTGTTGTTTGCAATCCATGTTCCAACCCATTAAATGCATTTTTGAATCTTAATTGTCATCCTATCTCTGACACTGACCAGTGATATAATCATGAGCAAATCATTTAAATCCCTTGCATCTCAGTTTTCTTATCTATAAAATGGGGATAATAACACCAGTGTGCCAACTCACAGACCTCTTGTGAGGGTCAAAGGAGACCATGTGTGTAAAGTGCTCTGTCTTTTTTTAAAGCACTGTATAAATGTCAGTGAGTGAGTCAAAAAACATTTATTACTCACCTTCTGTGTGCCAGACTCTACAGTAAGCATTGAAGATATAAAGAAAAGTAATGACAGTCCCTGCCCTCAAGGAGCTCACAGTCTAAAGGGGGAGCCGACTATGTATAGACAAGCTATAGACAGGATGGGTTGGAGATTGGAGATGATCAATAGAGGGGAGACAATAGAATGATTGATACTCACCATGCTAATTCTCTCCAGTTTTGTCATGCACATATGCTATCTGTGCTTTCAAGTAAGTAGATCATGGATATAAATGTTGCACAGGATAGAGACAAAGAATGAGCCCTGCCATTGATCCCTTTGCCAGCACAGGTCTTTGCTGGGTTCAAACAGCTTGTTTTCCATTCACCTGTACTATCATCCAGCCCCGCATTTCTTGGCTTGGTCTACAAGGATATCAAGACAAATTCTGTTAAATGTTTTGCTGGCATCCAGATACATTCCATTCTATCTCTGATACCCTTCTGTTCTGCCAGGGTTCCAGCTAGTTTGTCTGACAAGAGGCTAACAGGTGCATTAGAGAACTGATGTCAGTTCTTAGTGATCAATAATTCCTTTTCTAAGTCTTCACAAGCCACTTGTTTAATGGGCTGTAACCCTCAGGAATGAGTCAGGCTAGAGGATGGGGAATAGTTGTAGGACTGAGGCAGATGTGAGGAAGATGGGGAGGGGCTAAGTTATTGCAGGGAAAGAATTGGAGGAATCCTCAAAGGGTCATAATAATGGGCAGATGAGAGAAACTGAGAATTTGAGCCTAAAGTAGTATTTCAGGTCTCATTGCTGAAGCTGCTGCTTTGGAAGAAAGAGACTAGATAAAGCCTTGGTTTCCTTCCCTGTACAATAAAGTGGTGAAGTTAGAATGTCACATTTTGTAATTTACAAAGCCTTGATTGGGGGAGGGCTACTTTTGGGGAAGGGGATTAATAAGGCAGGATAGGAGAAAAGTCAGTGATAGGGGGGTGGAGAAGGAGCTGCTCCTGAATCCCTGCAGTGGGTCTCAACTGTCCTAATGCTGCAACCCTTTAATACATACAGTTCCTCATGTGGTGACTCCCAACCATAAAATTATTTTCATTGCTACTTCATAACTATAATTTTGCCACTGTTATGAATTGTAATGTAAATATCTGATATGCAGGATGTATTTTCATTGTTACAAATTGAACATAACCCACAGGTTCAGAACCGCTGCCTTAGAGCCTGTGTCAATGAAAGGGGACAGCAGTGGTGGGGGCAAGGTGGGGGCTGGGCAGTCTGCCGATTCAAGGGTAAATAAGAATGGGGGAAGAGAAGTCTGAGATCACTTTGGATCTTGCTTGTATCCCAAAGGGGGCTGAGATCCTCCCTCCCTCTTCTCACTGCTCAAGGAGCTTTCCCAGAGGCTAGAAAGGGATGAGGGTTAGGACAGTTGTGGGAGGAGGGGAGTTCCTTGAGCTACTGACTCGGTCTGTCTTCATTCTTCCTTTCTGTCTGGCAATGTTGTGTAATGGGAAGATGGGCAGAGTCCTGCCCTGAGAGTCAGGAGAACTAGGTTACTGGCCAGGCTCTAGTCTGCTAGTCACTGGTGACCTCATAATATGTAATCATTTTCCTGCTCTGAGGCTGTTGTATTTTACTTGGTAAAATGAAGTGGTTGGATTAGATTAATTTTAAGATGCTTTCCATCCAGTGCATTCCACAGCCTCTTTGTTTTTGCCGATTTTTCTCCATCACTCTATGTCACTTCCTGTTTTTATCTTTTTCACTCATCTTTTTCTTTCTCCTCCATCTCTTTCCTTCTCTGTCTCTTTTTCATGTGTCTCTTCCTCTCTCTCCCCAACCCTCGTCTTTTTCCCTCTCGTGCTGTTGTTCTCTTGCCTCCTGACTTTCTATTTTGTTTTCTCTCTCTTGCATTGACTCAGAGTCTCAGGAATACTTAAGTGACAAAAGAAAAATGATTCCCTTCTTCCAGGGTTATTAAAATCATGTTCTACAATTTAGCCAGCAAAAGGAGCCCTAGCTAATGACAGATGATGAGGCTTGATCTTCCCCACAGCCAGGAGTGCAGTGATAGGGACCAGACTCCGGGATTGCTGCTGTTTCCTCAAGGTCCAGCAGCAAGAAAACTATTCTTCTTCTGCTTTGCAAATCACCTCCCTTGCTGTTTGAACCTGATGAAATTTCAGTCTTTCTAAGGATGCTAGAAGTGGAAGTGCTAGGGGGAGTAGGATGAGAAAGAACTAGTGATGTTCCAGGTTGAGGGATCCAGTGATATTCTAGGCTGGGGTAACTACTGACATTCTGGGCTGAGGGAACTATTGGTATTCCAAGAGAGGAGAACCACAGATGACAGGATCACTGATATTCTAGGCTGTGGGAACTACTGATGCTCTTTGTGAGCCATTCTAGGTTAGAGGGAATCACTTATATTTTGATCTGGGGGAAACATAGTTATTTATAATTCAGATGGTTGGGCAGTAGAGCAATTGGACAGGGAGACCAGCAATTTCCATAAAGGTTCTATAGCTTCTGTAATGGCTACCCTTCTCTAATCCTTCAACTGGCTGCAAGGAGTTGATAGAAACAGGGAGAATTAGAATCTCTGAGGAGGTGTTTATTATAGACTAGCCTGTTGCAAGAAGGGTGTGTGTGTGTGTGTGTGTGTGTGTGTGTGTGTGACAGAGACAAGAGAGAGAAACACAGAGAGAGAGAGAG
The DNA here is from genome assembly GCA_028646515.1 of Pseudochirops corinnae. Taxonomy (NCBI): domain Eukaryota; kingdom Metazoa; phylum Chordata; class Mammalia; order Diprotodontia; family Pseudocheiridae; genus Pseudochirops; species Pseudochirops corinnae. The sequence continues at coordinate 73,527,888 of CM053588.1, read as the reverse complement.
AGAGAGAGAGACAGAAAGACAGAGACAAAGAGGGACATAGATAGCAAAAGATGAAGAGAGGTAGGTGAATGTTTTTGCAGTAGCTCTGGGGGTCCCGGTAAGCCTAGGTGACAGTCTCTGGGCATCTCAGTGTTTCCCTCTGTTATGAATATCCCTAGGGCAGGGCTTGTGCACTGGGTCATGCTATTAGTTCCCAAACTTTGGGATGTATAGGACATTGAAAAACCAGGTGATGATGACCCTGTGATACAAAGTCAGTGACAGCTATGTCCTTGACACCTTCTAAGTCCTTCTATCTTCTCTTGAATATCCTCTGTCAAAGGTCATAGGACTCTGACAATAGACTGAGAAACTCCTGCTATCCTGGGGCCTCTGAGTACAAGAACAGGAGAGGGAAAAGGGAGATGGATGTTTTCCTCTGCCACAAAATAGCAGTCTTTGATCAACTGTGTTTCCATCCCACTTAGAAAAGGACAAGAATAAATAGGCACAAGCTACAGAAAAAAGCATTAGGGTCAGACACTGGGAAGAACTTTCAAATAGTGAAGATTCATACATAGGAACAGATAGTTGAGAGAATCTGTTGAGTCTCCAGAGGCCTTTTATAATGTGGAAGGCCTTAATTTATTTAGACTGGGGAAAGGGGTCTGGGTCTACATAGAGGATAGAGGACCCGGTCTAAAAAGCAGGTCCTTAGAGGGAGAGAGTTTCAGGAATTATGTTATGTGAAATTAACTTTTTCCAAGATATTTTGTCATTTACTAAGGAGTCAGGACTACCTTTATCCTGGTTAATGTGGGTTTGGAGACCGGAAAGAGACAGCACCTTATTCAAGTTTACATAGAATATTAGGACTGAGTTTAAAATTCCAGGGCTCTTGATGATGCCTGAAAGGAGAACCTGAAGCTTGATATTCTGTCCTGATCATGGGAAAAGAGCCAACCTCATCCAACCTCCTATGCCTCTCTGAGAGCTGAGGGAGTCCCTATCCTGGGGCCAGTATTCAGAGCTACAGTCTGTGCAAGATGGATGAATATCTCTGTTCCATCTATATTCTATTATCTTTCAGTTTATCCAGGTCAAAAAGCACAAGATGAACGTCTGGAGGAAAAAAAATATATAATCTTTTGGAAAATTGAAAATATACATCGTTGTTTGAGGCTGGGTTTGGGGGGGAGACTGGGGGGCTTTTCAAAACAGAGTCGCTCAGGACTTTCTCATGCCTGGCATGTCTACATGGTTCCAGCTCCCTTCTGTGGAGCACATGGTCCCTTTATCACCCCTGTTCGGCTCTAACAAGGCTTCTCTTCCCCCACCCCCAACACAGGTGGGAGTGTGCAGCTGCACTGGAGGGAGATTGACATTATGGATCCCGATTGCCTCATTGCACTGTGGGGTTAGCGTTTTCTGTTCTTATTGCTTCAAGTATCCAGAGACCTTGTTCAGATAACCCCTATCCTTTAGATTCCTGAAAGAAGCCTGGGTTTGGCATCAGAAGACCTGTGTTTCAGTCTTGACTCTGCCACTTTCTAGTCATATGTCTACAAACAAACTACTTCTCCTTGAGCAATTCACTTAACTTCGCTGATCCTCAGTTTCCTCACCTGTAAAGATGAGGCCTAGATGGCTTCTGTGGCCAACTCCAACTCTACATCTATGATACACACACACATGTATACAAAATATAAACTATGGTTTTATATAGTATACTATATGTATGTATTACATAGTTTTATATGGTATATATAGTATCCATATTGGGAAGTAAATGATTGCTGTGCCTGTAGAGTATGTCCTATTCCTCTATGCTGAGATAAGGTTGTGGCACAGGAGACTGGAAGACCTGCTACTTATTGATCCAGGACTCCTTGCTGCCTCAGTTTCCTTTTGTTTGGAGTGATTAATTGGGACAGCTGAGACTACTGGTCTACTAGGAGCTGTCCATCACCTACCTCATTTCTAGCTATAACTAGACTTTGGAGGGTGAGGGTCCTAATAAACTGATTCATACCCCAGCAAACACCTAGCTTCTGTTCTCCTTGCCCCTGTGAGCCAAGCTAGCCTTTCTCCAAACTTCCTGATTTCTGTGGGGGCTCCACCATCCTTTTAGAGCACCCAGGCTTGAAGCCTCAGAGCCATCCTCTATTTTCCTCCTCTCCCTCACCTGCCATAGTCAATAGATGGCTAAGTCTTACCCATTCTGATTCTGCAACACATCTCTCTGCACCCAAAGGCATTGCTCTAGTTCTGGGCCTTATCATCTCTCATCTCTGAATATTGGAACAAGTCTCTTTGTCGGACTCCTGCTTCTAGTCTCTCTCTTCTGTAGTCTATCTTTTCACACAGCTGTTGAATGATCTTTCTAAGACACAGGTCAGGCTAGGTCATGCTGCTGCTCAAAAATCTTCATGGGCTCCCTATTGCTTCCAGGACAAAATACAAACTCATTTTAGCATTTAAAGCCCTACATTGTCTGGCTCCCACCCATCTTTCCAGACTTGTTTCATTTTACCTGTCTCTTAGAATTCATGTTTCCTTCACTCTCAGTTCAGGGTCCATCTTGTAGTTAAAGTCTTATCCTGTCCCCTGAGTTGTTAGTGTTCTGAAATTAGTTTGTATTTATTTCTCTGAATGTACATTAGGTTTCCTTTAAGACCATTCTGTAGACTCTGCCCTGAAAGCTGCTAGTGGCAGCTCAAATTCCGTATCTGTAAAATGAGGGATGTTGCACATCTGCAACAAACTTTGAGGCCCTTTTGGGCTTACAATATATGATGTTGGGGGTGTATTGTATCTCTCTGTTAGGGTAGTGATTTTTTTGCCCAGGGTCCCTATCCTCTCCTTCCCATGCTGGGCTATCTCTTGTCCCTCTCATTCCCAGCCCCATAAGGAATGGTAACTGCCTCCAGGCTCTTCCTCAAGCAGTTCAGTTCATTCCCTGGGAGCCAGAGAGAGTTAATTAAAATCCCTTTTCCCAATAAGTCTGGTAATTAGTGCTAATGTCTTGGCTTCTGCCAATAAGATGAAGATGTTCCTGGTGTTGGTGGGGAGGGGAGGACCAGCATCCTCCTTATCTTTTAGCAGCTCTTCAAGGTTGGGCAATGGGAACTTCTGGAGCAGAGAAGCTCAGCTTATGGAGCTAGCATTTATTTGCTACTGGTTCAGAGGAAGTCAGGGTGGTTGGAGGTATCGCCAAGCTTAGTCCAAGGAGGGGTGATCCTATCCAGAGGCAGGGTACTTGATAAGATGACCTCACAAGGGCATTTCTAGTCTTAGGATTCTGAGCGTGCATCTATTTGTATTTCTCTCTATGAGTGTATGTATGTAAGTAGGCAACTATATATGACACTGTACAATATTTCAGTATGTTTTGATGTCTCATGTGATGAGAGGCAGTGTGGTATTGGGGAGAGAGTTCTGGACTGGAAGACTTTTGTTTTCAATTCCATCTCTGTCACTTAGAAGCTGTGTGAATCTAGGCTGGTTACATCTTTGAGGCTTTGAGATACCATATATACATACATACATACATACATGTGTACATACATACATACATACATGTACACATCTTAAGTGAGCTGCAGACTTTAGGTAGTTATTGTGTGCATGGGTTCATGTAACAGATTATAGCGTATGAATGATTTTCAGACATTTGGTTCTTTATGGTTATGAGAACTTCACCAAGAATTTTTTGGCATGAATGCATTTCTAGTTTAGCTCATCCATGTAGCTATGGATGTGGGTAAATGTATCTGCCTGCCTGTGTGTCTCCTTGGGTCAGTATGAGTATCTTTCTAGAAAGAAGGAGTACAGTGTGAGTGTTGGAATGAGAGTCAGGAAACCTGGGGCTGATTCCTGTTTCAGCCACTCACATAATATATGAATTCTCTTTTTCTGGACTTCAGTGTCCCCCATGAGCACAATGAAAGGGATAGACTAAATGGTTGGTGTGAGTCCTTTCCTATTGGACCTTCTATTGAGATATGAGTGTTCATATGTAGAGGTATTGTGTCTGGGTGTGTGCTTTTTTTATATGTGTGTTTCTGTGTGTGTGTGTGTGTGTATGTGTGACAAAGGAGATGAGGCTGAGCTTCATCCTTCCTGTCCGCTGACTGACACCCCTTGCAAATAAATGTGACAATGAAATATAGTCCTGGAATTGCTTTGGATGCTCCGTCAAGCAGGCGGCGCAGAATAGGTGAAGCTGTAAAGTGTTCCCTGGGGAGACACCTCCAGCTGAGTGACAGCCTCCTCCTTCTCCTCCCCCTCCCGCACACTGGTGCTCACCCAGGCAGTCTTGAGCTTCTGCCTGCCTCCTGCTATCTCTCCTGCTGGGCCTTACTGCCTCATGTCTCTGGTTCTGCCAACTTCTCTTTTTCATTCTTTCTGTCTCTCCATCTCCCTCCTCCCCTCACATGCATGGTCTACATCTATGAAGAATCACAAAATCCTGGACTGTTAGAGCTCCAAAGACCCTTAGCTGTCCCAACTCCCTCATTTCTTAGAGAAATTCGAGCCCAGAGTGAGGAAGGGCCTTGCCCAAGGTCACACAGAGGGCAAAGAGACAGAGCTGGAACTACTGCTACTTCTACTGTTGCTAATAGCTAGCATTTTTATAACACTTTAAGGTTTGCAAAGCACTTTACAAATAGTTCTCACAACAATCCTGTGAGGAGGGTATGAGAACCTAGAGGTTCTAACTCAAAGCTCAAGGCTCTTTTCAGGGTCCCCACATATATTCTAGTTATAGAATATCTAAATGTATTTGTATCTGTGAACTATCAACTTCCCCCCTTCCCAATAGTATGTGTTTATCTCATTTCTCCTTAGATGGGGGTTCCCTTAGGGCAGAAATGATTTCCCTCCTCAGAGAAGAGGTAACTTCAGGTCAAGAATCATGCCTTTCCCTTAGATCAGAGCTCTCTGATTGTTAGATTACCAGAAAGAAGGAGGAAAAGAAAAGACAATGAAGTGGCAAGAGGAAGGAGAGGGGGGGAAAGTGAGAAATAAGTGAGAAGAGAGATGGGGTAAAGGAGAGGCATGGAGAAGAAGGAATATAGAGGAAGATGAAGAAGAGTTAGGAGGGAGGAGAAAGGAGGAAGGAGAATGGAAGAACATAAGGGAAGAGGAGAAGGGAGAATAGAGGAAGAAGAAGAGGAAGAGGAATAGGAACAGGACAGAGAAGGCATGAAAGAAGAAGAGAAAGAAGTTGGAAAAGTGAGAAGGGAATTAGAGGAAGAAAGAGAAAGAGGAAGGAGAAGGGAGAAGAAAGATTGTGTTATTAATACCTGTTACACCTACTCATAGGGTTGTCAAAGGATCAAAGTGGGTCAAATAAGATCAAAGTCATTAAAATACTTTGTAAATCTCAAAACACTTTATAAATGCCATCGCTGCTGTGGTTGTGGGGAGGAGGCGAGAGGAAATAAAAGGAAGCAGAAGGCAGGAGGGGAGAATATGGGAAGAAGGAAAGGAGGAATAATGAGTACGGTAGAGCTGTTCATGGTGTTGAAGCCCACATCTGGTCTGTTAGGTTGGGGTAGCATCAGTTCACCAGACTATGGTCTCCCAGATCCGTTCGGGGGAGAAGGTGTGGAAGGTAGAGGTGAGACCAGATGGTAGCAGGGTTGCACAGTGGGCCTGACCATTCTCAGCCAGCCATGAGCCTTTTCTCTCAGGCTTTTTGTTGTTGTTTAGTCATTTTAAAATTATGTTCCATTTGAAGTTTTCTTGGCAAAGGTACTGGAGTGGTTTTTGCCATTTCCTTCTCCAATTCATTTTATAGATGAGGAACTGAGGCAAATGGGATTAAGTGACTTGCCCAGGGTCTTCCTGACTCCAGGACCAGCAGGTTGTTCACTGTTCCACTTAGCTGCCCTTTCTCAGGTTAGGTCAGGTCAAATTTTCTAACTCCTAAATTTCTTGTCTGGGCAGCTCTGGTCAGGATCTAAGGATTATGGTACTTGTAGGTATTATTGCACATAGTTATAGTCTTCAATAGCCACATTAAGATACTGGAGACCATAACTATGTATGAGCTGCATCAAGCAGCTCTGGCCAAGCTCTGGCCAAGTATTAGTGTTATGACAGAGAGTAACTAGTCTACATTGCTAATGCTTTCCATGCTACATTCATGCTACAATAAACAATAATGCATAGCACAGAGTAATATTATACTTAATATATGCTTGACTTAATATTTCTATTGTGTTTAACAATTAACAAAACACTTTCCTAACCATAAGTCTGCGAGACAGATAAGTACAAGTGGGATTATACCTATTTGCCGATTTGGAACTTGAGGCTCAGAAAGGGGAAGTTATTTGCTTATTTTTTCCATGCTTGTGTATGTGTGTATGTATGTGTGTGTCTACATGCTTGAGTGTGTGCCTGAAAGAGAGACAGAAAATATCAGAAACAGAGAGACATAGAGAGACAGAGACAGGCAGAGACACAACTACAGAAAAATTCAGGGTCACTGTACCCTAGGTATTCTTTTTCTTTGGCCAATTTAGGATCATGAGAATGAAGCTCATGAATTTAAGGTTGAGATGCTGAACTGTTCATGTGTGGATATATTTGCATACATACAACTCTATATATGTATATATATATGTAATGCAGTAATATACACATTTCTCTTGGTGTTCTCTTCTTATCTCTTCTATGCATTTTCTTTAAATACTTCATTGACAATCTTTCTTTTAGACGTATTCTTTTCTGTAAACTACTACATTCCCCTCTCCTCCAATCCCTTTTCTTGTGACAAGTTAGAAGAGTCAGGCAAAACAAATTCCTATATTGACCATGTAAGAAAATGCATGCCTCATTCTGCACCTCTAGTCCATGACCTTTTTATCATGAGGTGAAGAGCATTATTGAGCCTTTGGAGATGTAATTAGTCATCATGTTGATCAGCATCCTTAAGTTTTTTGAAATTGTTTGTCTTTACAATGCTGTTGACCTTGTATAAATTGTTCTTCTTGTTCTGCTCACTTTATTTTGCATCAGTTCGTACTAGTCTTTTTGGGTTTCTTGGAATCTGTACTTTTCATTATTTCTTTCAGCAAAATAATATTCCATTACCTCTCTATATATCATAATTTGTTTAGCTTTTTTGGACTCATCCTCAGTTTCCAGTTCTTTGTTACAATTAAAAGTGTTGCTGTGAATATTTTTGCACATATGGGGTGTTTCCCCTTTTTGTAGTACATGTGACAGACTCTTTTCAGTATCTTCTCTGATTCCCCATACTTGAGGAAGTGGGGTATGTGCTTTGACTGCTTCTTTGATTTCTTTAAGATCCCTCTGTTTTAATTCAGCACATTCCTGGCTGCCTGATTTGTGCAGACAGCCAGATACCACGGATGATAATCACGCGAAAGAAGATCATCGTAATAGCTCCCATTTCTACAGGGCTTTAAAGTTTAAAAGGCTCCTACTGTCTCTGTGAGATAGGCAGAACAGCTCTGATTATTTTCATTTTACAGATGAGGAAACTGAGGAGTGAGAGAGGACAAGTGACTTGGCTATAGTTGCCATCCTAGGAAGGTTTGGAGTTGAACTTGGAGCCACTCCTTGCTACTGTATAAATTCTAGGAAACTTAGTGAAGGTGGGGCAACATGGAGAGTGCTCCAATGGTGAGTCCACTTCCTTAATTGTCCTTGGGGGCTGACAGAATATAAGTGATTGTGTTGGGGGGAGAGTTGGGGAAGCAGGACCACCTGGCACTCCCCCAGGCTTAACAACTTGCCTGGAATGAAATAAATTGCCTCTTCTTTCCTTGTCTAGTCTGATCTTTTGTCAATCTTTGGGCTTCAAACTCTTGAAGTCTGAAACCTTAACTTTGCCCCTCCTCAGCTCCACTTGGCTCTCATGGATAGCTCTTTGCATGCTGTCTCCCCTGTTAGACTGTGAGCTCCTTAAGGGCAGGCATTGTCTTTCACCTTTCTCTGTATCTCTTGGTGCTTAGCACAGTGCCCAGCATATAGTAAACACTCAATAAATGCTTGCTGACTGACTTGAGTGAATCTTTGGCTGTGATCCTGTTTGCTTTTCTGATAATTCCTGCCTTTGGCTCCTTCTAGTTAATCCCTAGTTAGATCTGGCCCCTGGTATTGTCAGATTGTTCCACACGCTTGAGCTTCTTTAGTGCTCCATCTTCCCTAATATTCTTCCTCATCTATTTTTAGGACAGGATGGGGCTTAATCTATGCTGTGAATACTACACAGCATGTATTCCTTGGCTGATACTGATCCAGGCCATATAGGGCAGGACAAACTTATGCCTTCTGATTCCTACTCCAGGACTTGCATGTGAAAGAAACATTTATTCTTTCCCACAGGTGCCAGTTCTTTCTTTCTCTCCCTCCCCTTGCTCCTTCTCCCTCTCTGTCTCTTCTCTCCCTCCTTCTCTCTTTCTCTCTTTCCTCTGTCTCTCCTTTCTGTCTTTCTCTCTTTCTTTGTCTCTCCCCTCTCTGTCTCTTTCTCCTTTCTCCCTCCTTTCTCTCCTTATCTCTCTCTGTTTTCTCCCTCTCCTCTCTCTCTGTCTCTCCCTCTGTCTTTCTCTGTCTGTCTTTGTATCTCTGTCTGTCTCTATCTCTTACTCTCTTCTCCATCCCTCTCTCTCTTTTCTGTCTTCCTCTCTCTTTCTTTCTCCTCTCAATCTCTCTTTCTCTCTCTGT
>CM053588.1:73435657-73511300 GCA_028646515.1 Pseudochirops corinnae | reverse complement strand
TCTATCTATCTGTCTACCTACCTACCTACCTACATCTATATAACAGTTTAGGATGAGGAAATTCATAGTCTTAGAGAGGTTTAAATGACTTGCCTACAGTCACACAGTTAGAAAGTATTTGTAGCAGACTTTGAATCCTGGTGTTTTCTGATTACAAATCCAGGATTCTTTCTATTACTGTCACTCTGATAATTGATGAAAAGAGAGATGGCAGGATAGGGTGAGTTGAGTGAATCTGGAAGATGGGAACAGATTCAGGCTCTATAATAAAATTCTTCACTTCTGTTCCATGTTGCTGTGTGTGTGTGTGTGTGTGTGTGTGTGTGTGTGTGTATCTTTTAGAACAGAGATCCCTGCCAGGACCACCCATTGTCTTTTCAGGCTCTGTACTTTGGAGGCTCTTGAAGTTCTCTTTGTATCAAAGAGTAAACTCTAGGCAGATACAGGCACATTCTACAGTCTGATGCTGAAGTTCCAGGATGGTTGGTATATTTTGTGGTTCTCTGATGGGAGATAATTAGAATAATTAGTTATAAAAATGACAAGAATGGGCAGACTGCCAGGGAGGACCAGAGCTACCATGGAGACACAGGGGGCAAAGAGAGTTTATTTTTTAATTCATGGAGACTCAGCCCTATGCCCACAAAATGCTCTTCTTTTCTTATACTTGGTGGGGGGTCTGGGTGGGAGGTGACCCTGGGAAGATCTAGGGATCGGGGCGAAGTCTTGAGAGGTCATAGCAAAGGATCTTTTTACTCTGAATGACCTATACCTTTCTTATGGTCTCTCACCAACTACCTACTATAGTGGGAATTTCAACAATACATTTTTCATCTTTGTGGAAAAACAAGGGACCCTGGGAAATTCCTATGGGGAAAGTGAAATTGTGAGACTCTGGGAAATGGTGATAATTATGCATGGGCATATGAGATTAAGGGCTTTCTATTTATTCTTCCTTTGCTCTTTTTTTAAAATTAAATTTTATTTTTTTTTCAATCAGCAAAAGTCTGCCTTCTTCCCTTCCCTCCTTACTCCCCCCATTCCTTGAGAATGAAAGAAATACAAATCCCTCATTACAAACATGTATATTCAAGCAAAACATTTCTGTTTTCCTTTGTTCTTGAGAGACTTCTGGACTGTTATTTAGGGCACAGGCAGAAGAGAACCCTTGTTGGACTGAAACCCCTTGTCCACCATGCAGATGAATAATATTGGACTTTAGGAGGCAAACTCTCGAGTTGTCATGTGAGAGAAAGATTGCTGCTGAATTCTGCAACAGGCTAAGATTTATGACTACTTAATGTTGGATATTCTTGGCCTCTATACTTTGGACTTCAATGACTTGGACCAGTACTGGGAGAAACCAGATCTGTAGAGGCAACCCAGATGAGGAACAGAAACTGGGAGTGGAGAGAGATATGATCCCCAAAAATGTCAGCTATGTTGAAACCTGGTGGGTTGATGAGCGGGGGTAGGGAGACTAACTTCTCTCCCCATGGTGCTCCTAATTTTTTGATATACTCCTAAGTCCCAAACTAGGGTCTTGGGCACAAATACAATCTCCCACTATTTTATATTTTCTCCACAATCTCAAAGGAGTATGGATCAGAAAATCCCTAAATCTGAGTGTCAAAGAATTTTGGGAAGCAGTTGGGAACAAGGATTCCAGATGGGGAGCATTTAAATAGTTTTTTTTTTCATTTTTATCATGTCTAATGAACTATAGGATAACAGGATATTGATTGCCTTGGTCCAGTGGGTGAGGAGAATTGTTCAATAGAGAGAGAGGAAATTCCAAGTGAGAGATAAGAGCAGAACCATAGATTTTATAATTTTAAAAAATTATTTTGGGCATTATTTCACATTATCTTCTAATCCAAATTTAGAACCTAGCCAGCACTTGCCAAGTAGATTGGAGCACATTGACACAGTGGTGCAGAAGGCTTCTGGGTGGGTGTGGCAGAGAGACCTTAATGAGACCACTTGTCTGGTGCCTTGAGTATTGCCCACCTGGTGGACATTCCTCTCACAGGATAATTTATATTGTGTTGCACATTTAAGGAAGACAAATACCTAAACTGACTTAAGCTGCTTACACACATGTACTGCCTTGAGGGTCACATGGGGTACCCATCAAGCGCATTGCACAGCTCACAGGTATTATATCACTATTTGCATAATCTTTATAAGTCTCTCGCCCTCCCTAGGACTCAGTTTCCCATTCTGTAAAATGATAGGGCCTATACTAGATGATTTCTAGACTCTCTTCTAATCCTACATTCTGTAATCTTATAACTTTCCTTGAGCAGACTAATCTGGTCACATCATATAGATTTTGTAGCCTAGACTATGGCCATTGTTCCATAGGAACAACATCCTAATTGAGAAGGCTTTGTAAACAAACAAACAAGAACACTGCCCCAAGCAGACTGAGTTTGAGATGATATTTAAACTGCTCTTTAACCAAACTTCACCAAACTTAGCCTGGATTCATGAATCTCTGCATCCCTGTATTCCCTGTTCAGGGGCTGACTTTCTTCAGCATTACTTTCATGAGAAGTCAAGTCAACCAGCATTTATTAAATACTGATAATGAACTAGATGGTTTGTGGATAGTTAGGTGGTACAGTGGATAGAACACCAGGATTGGAGTCAGGAAGGCCTGAGTTCAAGTCCAGCCTCAGACACTTACTAGACGTGTGACCCTGGGCAAGTCACTGTTTGCCTCAATTTCCTCATCTGTAAAATCAGATAGAGAAGGAAAATGGCAAATCTCTCCAGTATCACTGCCAATAAAATACCAAATGGGGTCACAAAGAGTCAGATGCAGACTGAAACAATTGAACAGTAACAGCAATACCATGTTCTAGGCACTGTGCTAAATGCAGGGAACAAAAATACAAGCAGAAAAGAAAGATAATGCTTGCCCTCATGGAGTTTACATTCTAATAGGGGAAAATAACACGTAAAAGAAAGCTGAGAAGAGATGAAGGGAAAAGGGAGTGGAATAGGGCCAGGGTAGAAACGGAGATCTGATGGTGAAATTTCAGACAATAAGGAGCTCAGCCTGGAGGGGAGTGAAACCAGCACCGGCCTGCTCAGCCTCCTTAAAATGCATGTGCTGGGATGGCCCAGCCAGCCAGAGGGAGAGGCTGCAGGGAGAAGGGAGAAGCTAGGGGTGAAGGGAACTTCCAGAGGAAAGGAGTTTCTGTGGCATATGCTGTAGAGAACTGGAACACTTGGAATACGGCTGATGAATTTGGGATTCTCCCCTGCTTCCCCTAGGCAGGAATTCTGTGTTAGTCTGTCATTTTTTCCTGATCACCTTGCATCTAAAACGCTAGTGGTACAGTGGATAGAGTTCAGGACCTGGAGTTGGGAAGACCTGCTTTGAAATGTTGCCTCAGACACTCACTGGCTGTGTGACCCTGGGCAAGTCACTTACCCTCTGTCTGCCTTAGTTTCCTCATCCGTAAAACAGGGATTATAACAGCACTTACCTTCCAGGGTTATTGTGTGGATAAGATGAGGTAGTATTTGTAAAAAAAACAAAACAAAACAACCCAAAACACTCAACATAGTGTCTGGCACATGGTAAATGCTTTTCCCCTTCCCCTTCTCTCTACTCCCCCCATCCTTTAATCGATGGGTTCCTGGGTACTTCTCTTCCTGATGCCTAAGAGGGAAAAGACCATATAGAATGTAATATTTCAGTTGTGCTTAATCCCCCAGGAAACAGTTCATCTGTTCATCTTGGGCATGCTGGATTTCTAGTTAGGCATCCTTTCAGCCACTCTACCTGCTGTATTTTTTAATCTCTGTTTACTGGCTGATGATATTTCATGGGTGGGGGGCAGGGCAGGACAGAAGGGACACACATATCGAGGAATGTCCGGAGAATAGGTTCTTGTGGACAGGATAAGAACCATGTATAGGTCATCTGTCTGTGGGGTGAACATGGTTTCTGGTGGAGGGAACTGTGGGAGAAGGCTCTTGCCTCACCTAAGAGTGGTCCGACCTGCTATGGTCTGACAGAAGGACGTGAAGAGAGAAAGTAACAAGAGGTGAGACTTGCCAGGCCTGGAGTTTACAGACTAGTCAGTAGTCAAAACATGTGGACTCAAGGTCACTGGCTGACCCCATGGTGGCAGACCCAAGGGCAGTGGCCTAGGCTTCAGAGAGACCTGATTTTTAGTCTTGGTTTTGCCACTCACTCACTAGTCATGTGGGCAAGTCACTCCCCTCCATTGAATCTAAATTTGCTTATCAGTAAGATGGGGAAAATAGTATTTGCTTAGCTTCTCTCTTATGGTTGTTTCTGTAGATCAAATAAGAGCTCAGATATAACCCTTTATAAGTGATTTGCAAAGGACATACTTCTATATGCTTATGTACACATTCACACACACACAGAAGCACATGCATGTACATACACAATTATCAAGGGCATATACACCTATTCATACATGTGCTTGCACACAGGTAAGGGACAGGCAGATGTACATGCTCCCCCATGCATACATGTACACATGAGATATGGAGGCAGGTGCATACACTCACACATGCCTGTGCCCACATGGGCACATTCACCCATCTGCTCTTTGTATGGACACGCACGGGCTACCTTCCCTCCCCACCCAAACAATGCTTCTGAAATTAGCTGTCAGATTTAGAAAAGTCTCACTTCTTGTCAGGGTTTGAACACTTGAGCGTTTGGAGAGATATATACGTGTGTGTGTGTGTTTCTGCTTGTAGATACAGTTGATCTATAAAGAAAGTCTCTCCAGCTGCAGAGCGAGGGGGAGCAGAGGCCAACTCCATTAACTCTGCTGGAATTGGTACATTTGACACACAAGCTGCTCCAATCAGAAGCCTGCGCGTGAATAACGGGCTATGGGCCGTGGCTGTCTGCAGCCTGCGCCTGCCATCTCCCCATCCGCGGCCCTGCCAGCTCAGCCCTATTTTCATTTCCCTGAAACAACTTGCCCAGAGCATCTCTAGGCTGTACTTCAAGGGACCAAATAAGACCCACCTCCCCGCAGTGATCTTGGGGTCTCGTTTATGGACTGCAGGGAACTTAGGAAAGAAATTCTCCTCACAGGGGCTCCAGCAAAGACTCTTGAAGCCCCTCCTGAGAATTTCAAAGCATCAGAGCCATTAAGGCCTTTACAATTATAGAACAGTAGGAAAGGTCAGAACTTCAGAGTAGTAAGGAACCTTAGAACCCAACCAGAGTTGGGAGGAGCCTTAGAAAACAGAATCTATAATCTCAGAACCTATAATGTCAAAACTGAAAGTGGTCTTAAAATATAATGCATAGAATGTTAAAATGTGAAAGAAACCTAAAAAAAATAGGAGGTTTGAGGTAAAGGGCCCTTAGAACACAGAATATCAGAGCTGGGGGGGGGGCACTTGGAACACAGAATGTCAGAGCTGGGGGGGCCCTTAGAACACAGAATGTCAGAGCTGAGAGGCCCTTAGAACACAGAATGTCAGAGCTGGATGGACTTTAGAACATAGACCTTAGATCTGTTCTAATCTTCTCACATTACAAATAGAAACCCTGATGCCCAAAGATGCCATCCTGCTCTACAGGATTTGTTACCAGATCAGCCTTGGGTTTTGAACTTGTTGGAGGGCAACCTGCCTGAGTAGAGGCCTGGCTGGAAGAGTGCAGATGTATTAAGCAGGAAGCCTGGACGGGGACTGCTTGGGGCTGAAGCCCCACTCTCTGCTTGCTTCTTCTCCTATTCCTTCCCTTCCGGTACACCGATTGCTAGGCCTGGCCACCTCTGGGAGCCCCTGCAGTTGTTGACTGGGCAGCAAGGAGCTGTTGGGGGTGGGGGAGGCAGGGTGGGAGGGGGAGGCCAGATGGCGGGCTTGCTCTGTGGGGACTTGGTGAAGCAGATGCTGGAAAATATTGAAACTCAGGCCCAGGGCCCCAAGAGAGCTCCCAGATCCCAGCTCGTTTGTCTGATCGTTTGGGAGGGCAGAAGGAGGCTCAGTGAGTTTGACTGTGTGTGTGTGTGTGTGTGTGTGTGTGTGTGTTTCTGTGCTCCTATGTGTATACAGGCTGTTGTCTGCCCACGTCAGCATGTGTGTGAGTGTGTGTGTGTGTGTTTGTGTGTGTGTGTGCGTGCACACACGTGTGCTAGGACCTACCTCCCAGGGTTGTTATGAGGATCAAATGTGTATATATGCCAAGTGCTCTGCAAATCTCACAGCTCTGTATAAATGCGCGCTGTTACACTGCTGCTGCAGCCTAGCCCTCTCCCCTCTCAGCTCTAAGGGGGATTTGGGCAAACCTGAGGACCTCACCAGAGAGGCCTCCCAGGCCTCACTGCTCTGCAGGACCTAGTCCTCCACCACCACCTCCCACGCTTGTTGATAGCAACAATAAATAATCACAGTTAGCCTTTATATAGCACTCTTAAGATTTGCAAAGAGGTCTGCTGTATTATCTCTTTTGTTCTTCACAATGACCCTAGGAATTAGATGCTATTATTGCACCATTTTAAAGATGAGGAAATTGAGGCTGAGGTTAAGGGACTTATCCAGAGTCATACAGTCTACAGAGGTGCCAGAAGCAGGGCTCAAACTCAGATTTTCCTGACTCCAAGTCCAGTTCTGGGTGATGTCTAAGACAAGGCCACAAAATAAGTCTGAACTGGCCTAGGAATGCTCATTCAAAGGCTGCGTACTCCATCTGCCACACAATGTCCTTTGAGTGCCCTTGCTCCCTTCTTCACAAACACTTTTTCCTTGGCTTTTTTCCCATTCAAAGCCCCGGCCTACTTCCTTATCTCCTCTTCTTCTCTTTCCTCCTCCTTTTTCTCTTCCTCCTCCTCCTCTTTCCCCCCTCCTCTTCTTCAATCTCTTGCCTCCTTTCTGTCTTTCACCCCCTCCCATAGTAAATGGCTTTTATTCTGGGATTTGAAATATTTCTTTTCCTTCCATTCTGAGCCTGAATTTAGGGGAGTAACTCTGAGAGGGAGGATATAACCAGGGAAGGGCTGAAAAGGAGAGAGAGAGAGAGAGAGAGAGAGAGAGAGAGAGAGAGAGAGATGGAGAGAGAGGGAGAGAGAGGGAGAGAGAGAAGCCAAGCAGAACAGATTCCATGGAAACACTTATATTTTTATATTTTTTTCCCAGGCTCTTGTCTTTCAATCTTTGTGGTATATTTGAAGGCAGCTTGAGTCCCCCAAGATCCATACTCCACCCATATCTTGGCCTCACAGTCTGAGCAGGAGGAGCACTGAGTCCTTCTCTCCATTTCAAACCCCATTGCATGGCAGCTGTAGATATACTCAGCTCCAGTTTGCTGAGCCCATCTCTCAGGAAACAGGAATCTCTTTTGAATATCCAGGAGTTAATTTCCCCATGGTTTCTTTTTCTCTCCTATGTCCCATTGTCTACTCTGTCAAGATGGTGTAGAAGGGTATGCCTAGTTCCAATCAAGGTCTCCCAGGAGGTGATGTAGCTCTGGATAAGAAAGGGTGATGTGCTTGGAGAATCCGAGATCCTCCAGGGCAACATCAAGCAGTCTTGCAGGTAAGAAGGGAGGGGGTACCATCCCCTTGACTCTCCTCACTAGTCAACCCCTCCTCCCTGACGTTGGTTACATTGGTACAAATATAACATTCTTTCCTAAGAAGCTATCACACAAAGTAGGGGGGGTTTGGGCTGGGGAAAACCACTTAGGAATATTACCACCTCCTAGGGAGTTTTCAGTACTTCACCCCATCTCTGTTCAACCATCTCTTCTACATTCCCCAAAACTTAAAGAATAAGTTTGTTGTATTTTTTTTCATTTATAAAATCAGAATTTCAGAGTTAGAAAAGACTTTAAAGATTGTCCAATTCCACCTTCCTCCTGTGGGCAGAAATCAACTCTCAAAGTACTATCCCTAATGAAAAGAGCTCATTCAATCTTTGAACATATCTAGTGAAGACAAAGGAGCTTACTTCTTTAGGATTCCTAAGTGTTCTCATCAATGGGACTCCAAAGGACAATTTTTTTCTTCTTCTCCTTCACACAAGGAGCCTCTTGAGAGTAAACCTTTGTCTCCCCCTTTAACCAGGATAGATTGGGTCTCCTTCCTCAGAACGGATTCCCTGAGGTCAAAGAATATCTCTTTCTTCAAACCAGGAGCTACTTCAAGGTCAGGAACTTTCTTCTGAGAATAAGGGATCCTTGAGGGCAGGAGCTTATTTTCCTCCTTGGAAGGAAGTCTTCCTGAGGACAAGGTCTATCTCCTCAGTTTGGGGCTCCCTGAGGACAGGGCTACCTTTCCCTTTGAACAGGAGACTTCCTGAGGATAGAGACTATCTCTTTAGATAAGGGGTTTCTCTGAGGGCAGGGATTGTCTTTCTCCTTAGATGGGTGACTTACTGAGGACAGAGGCTCCCTCTTTTCTCATATTGGAGGCTCCTTGCGAGCTTTCTCTCTAGTTCAGGCTTCTCCAGCATGGTCCATATCCCTATTTTCATAATATTTATTACATACACTTTATTACTTAGATGACATGGAGGGGAGCCTTGCATTGGCCCAGAGCCAGAGGTGCCCCTATAGGAGGTCTCTCTACTAGGCCCTCTTCTCTTATCTTCCTGCTCAGCATCTTCTCTTTGGCAGTCACCTTTGGCATCTCCATCCAGGAGAGAGGGAGGTGGCAAGGGCTCAGGATTAGTCACCAGGCACCAACTAATGCCCTCATTACAGAGGTGTTTAACTGGGGATTAGGGGATTTCCTTTGCAAGTGAAGCTCAGGGAATGGGCCCCATCAAAGTGGAATGAGGGATGAGAATCTACATCAATGCCTTTCTGCTTCCTACCCTCCTCATCCCTCACATCCAGTTAGTTAACAAGTCCTTTGAATCACCTCCTTTCTTTTTAAAGACATTTTTATTTAAAGTTTTGAGTTTCTAATTCTATCCCTCCCTCCCTCTCTCCCCTCTCCCCTCTCCCCTCCCTGAGGCATCTCACCTCCTTTCTACTCCCATGGTTTCTACCCTAGTTCAGGCCCTTCATTTTTCTCCCTGACTCTATTGTCTTGCAATCCAACCTTCACAGAGCTGTCCAAATAATCTTCAGGATGCACAGGTCTGACCTCCCTTCCCACCCCCAACCCTTCACCTTCCTCAATAACCTTCAGTGGTTCCCTACTGCCTATGGGACAAATAAATGGAACTACTCTCATGATGCACTTTTTTGTTTTGGCCAAATTGGACCATTTGTTTTCCCTTTAAATATCTCATAGTTGTCCTCCTTTGCGCTTCTGCTAATACTAGTTCCTACTCTTAGAATCCATTCTTCATCCTATGGTAATGACAATAATAATAATAACTAATATTTAAAGTTTATACCTTAAAGTTTATACCTTTAACGCCTGGCAAATGCTTCTACGTTGATGTTTTACCCATCCTTGAAGGGGCCATTTCCAGGCATCCTGATCTATATCTGACCATTGGACCCAGATGGCTCCAGAGAGAAAGTGAGGCTGGTGACTTTGCATAGCCCTCCCTCACTCAAATACAATTCACTTGCAAATCATGGCCTCATCTTCCTGATGTCATGGTCCTCTTTGAGAACAAAGGACAAAGAACAACAACTTATCTTTGATGGGATGATGTCTTACCCATCCTTCAAGGCTTAGTTCAAATGCCAAGTACTCCAGGAAGGCTACCCATCTTCTCTCTAACTGGTGGCAATCCCTCCCTCTAAAATTGTAGGAACAGATGGGTAAGATAGGTTCTAGGTGAATGTGGGCTCCAGTTCTAGAAGAGGTATATAGTCGTTGGGGAATGCCTGATCAGCAAGTGTAAACTCAAGTCTCTATAAGCCTTTCTTCCCAATGCCCTTCCTCTGCTTGGGACAATCTTTCTCAAAATCAGGCTGGAGCGTGGTGGCTTGTTGGGGGATGAGGAAGGAGGGGTCTCACACAATGCAGCTTCTCACAATGCCCTCTGTCACTGTCACTGCCTGGCTGGATTTTATGGCCCTCGCCAAGAAATATCCATCTTGTAAAATGGTTTTGTCAGGCCAGCCGAACAGTGTTAGGACGCATGAAAAGCAGCTCCAAAAGACCAGGCAGAGATAAAACAGCCAGTGACATTTATGAACTATGGGGAGAAGTTAGAGCCTCTGCTGTTCCCTCCTACCCCTCCCTCCATTTAGAGTCCAGATCACAGTCCCAGGCACCAAGGACAAAAAAACCCAATGGAGACTGAGTCTGGGGCTGCCTCGGGAGGAGAGTCCCCAGAAAGCTCTGCTCTCTTCAAGTCTCCATCTCCCTTTCTCTTTGTATCTCTGGAGTCTCCTACCATGTCTTCACCTCTGAATCACTTTCTGCTTTTCCCTTTCAGTAAGCTCATTTGCTTGTATATCTCTTAGCTTCTCTGGGTCTGTCTCCTTTACTCTGTCTCTCTGGGTTTATCTTCTGCTCCTTTTTTTCACATTCATCAGCTTGCTTCAGTATCTCTCCTAATTCTGTGTTACAAAGTCCTAGACTGAGAAATGGTAGGAACCTTTGAGGCTCCCCCTTATTGGACAGATGAGGAAACTGAAGTCCAGGGAGGTGAAATAATCTGGCTTAGGTCATATAGGGAGTAACTTTAAGAGGCAGGATTCAAACCCAGATCTTCTTACTCCAGATCCAGTACCACACGGTCTTCTTCTCCATCTCTTGCTATGTTTTTCTTCGTCTTTGTTTAAAACCATGTTTTTCTTTCTCTTCCTGTGTTCCCATCTGCCCCTGTCTCTCTCTGTCCCTAGAGATCTCTGATTCTGTGAATCACTGTCTCTCTAGCTTTTACTCTGTCTCTTTGTTATCTCCCCTCCACTTTGTCTCTCTCTATGTCCTGTCTTTCTCTCTGTTCCTGTCTCTGTTCCCTCTATATCTCTGTTCACTCTACATCTGTTTTTCTCCCTGTCTGTATCTCTACCACCTTTAATTCTCTGTCTGTGTTATCCCTCCCTCTCTCTGAATTTGCTTTTGTGTATTTTTCTCTGTCTCCATCTTTGTCTGTCTCTTCTTTCTGCTTCTGTATTTTGTCTTTGTCCCTCTCAGTCTGTCTCCTTCTGCTTCTATGTTTCTATCTGTCTCTGTGTGTGCCTATTTTTCTGTCACTCTGAATCTCTTCCCTTCTTTTTTTTGAAAGACACTCTATTGGAAACATGACTTCTGGAGCTAAGGAAGAGATATATTCTTTAGAGGATGGTGATCATAGGTCTGTGAAGATTGAATTTGGGGAACTGAATTGCCAGATTGGAAGATAGCTACTTACAATTTAGCCCTGCTTAAAGGGGACTCAGTTTTCAGTTCCAGATGTGTTGAGCATTTTTGGAGTTGAGGGATAAGACTATTTGGGAAACAAAGGATTAATGTGAAATCTTTGTTTCCAGTAATTTCCTGATCTGGCACCCTGGACTTCTTGGTTTCGAGGTAGAGAGATTGATCCCAGTGGCCACTTCCCATATCTTCCCACTCTGGGATTCCTAGATTCAATAGTAGCAGGGTATGAAGACCATTTCACCAGGCTGTCTGTGCTTTGACCATGATGCTCATCTACACCTTACTGCAAGGTTGAACTTTGTCCTTGGGTCCCCTTGTCTCTAACTGTTGATTTTATCTCACTTGAAACCAGAACAGCTCTACACTGAGTCAATAAGTGTGTATCTTCTTACCTTATCTTCTTCTCAACCCCTGCCCTCAACACACATACTTAATGTAGAGTTTTCCCCCATTAGAATATAAGCTCCTTGAGGGCAGGGACTGTCTTTTTTTCTGTTTGTAATTATATTCTTAGCATTTAGCACTGTGCCTGGAATATAGTAGACTCTTACTAAATGCTCTCTCTATGTCTGTCTGTGTCTTGTGTCTCCCTCCCTGCCCTTTTCCCTTCCCCTCCCCTCCCTCTTACCCCCCTCCAACCTGAGGATTTTGTACAGGGATTCAGGACCAGGCAGAAGCAGAAGTCTCTGAAGCACATCTTTCACATTTGAGGAGACCTTGAGATATTGTATCTAGGGCCTGGAGTACAAATTATGTTTGTTCTATGGCAGAAAATACCTGGATTGGGAGTCAGGAGGACCCCAGGATCTAGTCTTGTCTTTGTTGCTGACTAGTTGTGTGGCTTTAAGCAAGGCCCTTACCTTTGTGGGACTCAGTTTCTCCATCTGTAAAATGGTAATAATAAACCCTGCCATGCCTCCTTCAAGGGACTATGTTGAGAATTAAACAGTGTGTGAAGAGTTCTTTGTAACCATAAAACTCCACGTTATCATGTACCCTTCTTCCCTCTCCCTCCCCCCACCCTCTTTATAGTCTTGGCTCAGATTCTCCCCAGGACCAGTTTTCCTGGATGGGTGCTTTCTGACTGTGCTCATACAATTGTTTGCCCGTGCTCCGAAGTCACATACATTTTCCTCTAGCGTGACCTTTTCCCCAAACATAGGAACCCAGTGTGGTTGAAGCCTGGTTTGTAAGAGGAAGCTGGTCACTGGATCACAGATAAAAACAACAACAACAACACCATTAATAAAAGCAGCCTAGTAATAATGGACAGAGAGCTAGCTTTAGAGTTTGTAAGATCTGAGTTCAAGTTCTGTTTCTGACATGGATTGGCTGTGTCACCCTAGACAAGTCACTTAACCTTCAGTGACCATGGAGACTCCCTAAGAAACCAAGCTGTAGAAGAGATGCTGGTCTATATTACAGGGAATTTCCCCATTGATAGCTTGTTACAGCAATGAAATCTCAAGTCAACAACTCCTTGGATATGAGTAGAGAGCCCTGTAGGCTGCAAGATGCTTTCTGTGTGCAATCTTTTTTATTTCTTACAGCAGTTCTGGGAGATGGCAGTTCAGGGATGATCAAATCCGTCCATTTGGTGAATGATGTTTACACCAGACTTCTGGGGGCAAAGGAAGGCTAAGAGAGAAGGAGCCAGGCTTTATGGTTGCTCTGTGTGCCTGTGATTCTTCTTTGTGGGGAATGTGATAGAGCAGCCAGGTGTCACAATGAAGATACTGTTGGACTTTGGAGTCAGGAAGACCTAAGTTCAAATCTCAACTCAGGCACACAATAGTTGTGTGACCCTGGGCAAGTCACTTAGCCTCTATCCACCTTGATTTTCTCATATGAAAAATGGAGCCTTTATAATACCTCTTAGGGTTGTTGTGAGGATAGAATGAGATAATGATTATGAAACCCTTTGTAAGCCTCAAAATATTATATAAATTACTAGTTATTATTGTTATTATGATCTTCCAGTTTGGAGATACTGGAGTTGCCCAAGAGAGGAACATGAAAGTTATAGGCTAGAGTCCTTGTCCATGCTATGATCTCTACAGCCCAAGAAGCAGGTTCGGTTAGAAAGCTCTCCTCTCATACCCTAGGGTCTTCCATCTCCACTCATATGAGCATGGACAAGACCAAGAGAGGGGGAAAATAGAAGGCACTAAGAACTGTATTCAGGGATTCTGAGGATGGGACCCGGTGTTCTTTTTCCATCTGGCTTTCTCCAGATTGGCCTATCTTACACCTCCAGCCTCTAAGCCTGGACCCCTAGCCTGGGCCATCAGCTCACTCTTCTGTGCCTCCATAGGAGATGGCCAGTCCTGTTTGGTCCATAGGCATGTTCAGGTCCTGTGCCCCTTGGTGTCGCCTCCCCTCCTTGCCCCTACCTGGTCCAGCCTCTCCCTCACGTGGTCCAGGCTGATGGGCTCAGACACAGAGGCTCATTAGCTTTGCCTCCTGCTCCACAGCCTTATCGATTTTCTCCCAACCACTCTATCACCAGGCGGGTCACATTCTCTGGGCTCCCTGGAAACCAGGCTCTTTGCTCCCTGTCTCTCGATCCTGCCATCCTTGGTCCCTTCCCTTCAGCCTTAGAGCAGGGAGGAAGAGGTGGTTGTTAATCCACAGGAGGGGGGGTGACAGAACAGACAGCAGAGAATGGGAAAATGACTCTTTTTCCTCCCTGTGTTATGCCATTACTGTTGGTTATCCTCTTAAGGAAAACTCCCCCTGTTTACTGCTCTTGAGAGGGGTCTCTGGTCCCAGGAGCTCACATCTTCTGACAGACACATGGACCTGGAAATTAAGGGACAGATGTGACCTCAAAAAGAAGCTGCAGACCAACAGCTGTACTTAGATTGGTATCAGACACACCCCAGGAGGAAATGGGAAGAATGATGGAAGCCTGGGCAGGGTTGGACCAGGTAGTAGTTTGAGCCATATGTTGGAATGAAGACCCAACTTAGGGACAAGAAGACCAAGTCACAGAACTACCACTGATTTGCTGTGTGATGTTGGGAAAGTGCCTTCCCCTCTCTTTGCAAATCCCTTCTCTTGCAGCTTCCTTATTCATAAAGTGAGAAAGCTACCTAAAGGGCCTCTAAAATCTCTCCCACCTCTGATATTTTAGGTCCTACATTCTAGGATGGAGACAGCTAGGAGGTGCAGTGTGCGTACAGTGCACCAGGACTGGAGTCAAGAAAGCCTCAGTTAAAATTTGGCTTCAGATACTTACTAGCTGTGTGATCCTGGGCAATTCACGTAACCTGTTTGCCTCAGTTTCTTCAGCTGTAAAATGGGGATATAACAACACCCACCTCAGAGGGTTATTGTGAATATCAAATCAGACGGTATTTGTAAAAAACTCCTACCACAGTACTTGGCATGTATAGGATGATATAGAAATACTTCTCCCCCCAGGATCTCTTCTAGCTGTGATATTCTATTTGTCTTACAATCTAACAATCTTTCCAACACTAACATTTTCCTCTTATGTTCTAAGGCAAAAATTCTAAAATGATTTGGTCCCGGGGCCTCTTTTCTCTGGAAACCAGGCCCTTTGCTCCCTGTATCTCGATCCTGCCATCTCCTGGAAGTTATTGAGGACCCCAAAGAGCTTTTGTTTATGTGAGTTAGATCTATCAACATTTTCTATATTAGAAATTAAAATGGAAACAATTTAAATATATTAATTAATTTAAAATAGCAATAATAAACCCTTCACATTAACATGAATAACATATTTTATGAAAATAACTATATTTTCCAAAACAAAAAAATTAGTGAGAAGAAGGCGATAGTTTTACACATTTTTTGCAAATCTCTTTAATGTCTGGCTTAACAGAAGACAGCTGGAATTCTCATATCTGCTTCTGCATGCAATCTGTTGTGATAGATTGTTTTGGTTGAAGTATATGAAGAAAATCCAGATAGGGATTTGGAAGAGGGAGGAGTATTTTAACAAGCAAATAACATCTTAGTAATATTATGAAAATAGTTTTGAGTGAGTTCTCAGACCACACCTTGAGAACCCACTCTTCTAACATCTCTTCTGGATTTAAAATTCTAAGACTATAATTCATTTGATCACTTTGAGAAAAGTCGGTCAAGAAGCATTTATGAAGTGCCTACTATATACTAGACGCTGTCCTAAGTACTAGAAAGAGTAGATCATAATGTATTTTTTAGCTTTTACAAAGGAGCATTTATTTCAAAAGGTATAATTATAAATATACAAACATGTTTCCAACATGTGGAAGGTGTAGTTCATCTCCTACTCCATTCCCCTTGAGCCATCCCAGTTTCTGAGGATGTGAAGGGGATTAGGTTTATAGCTTTGCTTGGTTTCTATAGTGCCTAGTCCCAAATTCCAAGTTCTAGGTTCCCTGGCTTCTCTGAGCTTTTCTGCTGGGCAGGCCGTACCATTTTGTCTGCCGTCTTGGCTCCAAGGTCATCGTAGCTTGAATTCCTAGTCCAGTGGGGATTGCTGCAGGCACTTGGAACTGAAAACAAACAAAACTGAAGGAAAACAAACAAACCAGCCCATTTCTTAGAGCTGGAGTAAAAGAGAGAGGGATCAGGGGAAGGAAGTCCTTCCCCTCTCACTGGTCCAGTTCATGTTGCCTGGGGACATCTCCAGTCCTTCTCATATATATCTGACTATTGGACCTAGATGGCTCTGGAGGAGAAAGTGAGGCTGGTGACCTTGCACAGCCTTCCCTCACTTAAATCCAATTCACTTGTATGTCATGGTATCACCTCCCTGATGTCATGGTCATCTTTGAAAACGAAGGATGAACAGCGACAATAACAACATGGTGCCCACACTGTGGGTGACCTGGGATTTTTGCCCTCTGAGAGAAGCAGGAAAGAGCTCATAGGAAAGGGGCTCAGCCAGAAAGAGAGGCAGAAAGAGAGAGGCTATCTCAGTCTCACTAATTCTAAAGAAGCCCCGTTCAGGTTATGCAGCCAGTCAAAGGAGGCTACACTAACCCAAGAGGTAGGAATGGGAGTGCCTCCATTTTAGGAGATCTGAGAATGCCCAGGTAGAGTTCCTCAGGGCATCTCTTTGTTAGGTGATATGTGTATGTTCCAAAGGCAGCCCCCCATTACACATTTCTCCTTTTGAAATTTGCCATCCCTGGCAAATAGGCAGGGTTGTATTTTACTTTTGAGACAACTGTACTTATCACAAATTCAAAATAGTTCTCTGTGGTCTCTGGGGAGGCATGGATAGTTTACGTTCACATGTTTCTCCAGTGCCCTATAGTAAAGTCTCAATATGGCCAATGTCACATGATCATATACAATCTCACTTGTATGGATGAAAATTACAAGGATGCCCAAACACAAAGTTTTGTTGATTCACAAAAGAAGGAAAAAATTTCATAAAGCTCACTAGATTCTTAACCCACAATCAAGAAGAAAGAACAAAGACAAAGAACATTGGTTTCCATCTGGAACAGACACTTGACCCACAGTGAGCTTTCCATACTCTGTGGAACTCTCTCCATGGGGATTTGGGATATGGGCTTGACTAGATCTCACCCTTTTCTCAAATGAGAAAACTGTCCTGAGTAGAAACCATTGCAATGATTCACTCAGTGCAGGAGCCCATACAATTGGGATATGCATAAAAAATGTACCTTTCTACATAAGGTTCACCAAAATTCTCTAGGGGTATCTCTAGCCTAAGTGATTATCATAGAGGTCCAGATGATTTTCTCTGGCTGTCTTATCCCAAAGGATATCTCAAACTCCCTCTGGATCCTTGATACTTCCAGGGCAAATCAAGTAGAATTGTAAGTTTACCCACAAGGACAATAAGACAAGTAGGTTAGAGTTAGAGAAGTCACAGAGAGTGGCAGCTCCTTGTGATTTTAGGCCCTGGCAATCCCAAGAAATCATAGGACAGTTTGCTTTCACAAAAGACAAGCAGTCTAGGTCTATTTAAATGAAAAAAGAACAACATAAACAATTCAGTCTCAGTAGAAATTCCATATTTCTCACATTAAACTTAATATCAATATTTACACAGGACTTAGTAATGCAGTGCATCCTTTGTGTGGAATTCACTACCTGTGTGACCTTAGGGCAAATAATTTCTCTTGGCCTCAGTTTCCTGATCTGCATAATGAGGGGCTTGAACTAAATTATCTCTAAAGTCTTTTTCTAAGGTCTTAAGATTTGTGAACTATTTTCAAAGGCTTCCCAGAAGGAGTGAGAGTTATGTGAACGAGGTGCTTAATCAAGCAAGGTGAGGTTGGACATTCTTGGGCTAATGGAGTCATTTGGCTGAAGACCTTGGCTCTTTTGAATAGCTCTTTCCAAGGCTTCCTTAGGTTCTGTGAGGGAGGCCCCATCTCTAAGGACCCATAGGATAAGGAAAGATAACTTCCTGGCTGAACCTTGCCATCGACTTCTCTGTTTAGACTATTGTCTCTACTTTCCTTCTCATTCCTAATCTGGACTCTGCACCTGAATCCCTTGGCTTTGATAGGTGAATGGTTCACTTATCTTATCTGGGGCCAGGCCTCCATGCCAAAGCCCTTCCCATTCAAACCCGTCCTTTAGAACCCCACTTTGTGTGTTATCTCCCCCCCACTGGAATGTAAGCTTCTCGAGGTCAGAGACTGTCCTACTTTTTTGTATTTCTATCCCCAACACTTAGCCCAGTGTATGGCATGTAGTAAGCGCTTTATACTCTCATGTACTCTCTCGGTCTCTCTCTTCCCTCCTTCTTCTCTCTCTGTCTCTCTGTCTCTCTGTCTCTCTCCCTCCTCTCTCTCTCTCTCTCTCCTCTCTCTCTCTCTTTATCTCTTTCTCCCCCTCCCTCCCTCTCTTTCATTCTTTCTCTTTCTTCTCCCCCTTTTCTCCACCCTCCCCAAATATTACCACTAATCAATCAACAAGCATTTATTAAGTGCCTACTATGTTCCAGGTACTGTGTCAGTCTCTGGGGATACAAAGACATAACTAACATAGTCCCTGTCATTAAGGAGGGCACCGTCTCCCAAGGAACTGAAGTTCTAACACCCTTAAATGACTTGTCACCAGCATGTCCCTGCTTCCTGATTTCCACCAGAAATATTGGACAAAGAACTCCAGGCTCTTATGAAACCTGGTTTCTAGTCTGAGTTCCAGCATAAACTCACTATGAAAGCCTGGGTAAGTCCCTTTTGTCTCACAAAATGGGGGACTGGACTATGTTTTCCAAAGTAGGGGCTGGACTATTTATTTTGGTCTAAGGCCCCCCATCTCTGTTCTAACATTCTCTAAGTGATCTCCAGCACCAGAGCTAGGCTCCATTCAGGCTGCTCATGGTACTCTTGACCTATCATCTTTTGACAACTGGATGGAGGGAGGGCACACATCTGCCAAAGGCTTGAGCGCTGGAAGGGAATTTGGAGATCACCTAATTCAATTTTCCCATTTTATAGGTGGAGAATCTATGACTGAGAAAGGAAGGGTCATGAGATCATAGATCCAGACCTAGAGGGGTTCTTAGAGGCTAACAATCTCAACAGGCTCATTTTACATATGAGGCACAGAGAGTTTAAGTGACTTGGGAATGGTTCCACAGCAAATAAGTATCTGAAGCAGTATTTATACTTTCCTGATTTTAAGTCCAGCACTCTATTCATTATACCACTTCCCAAGGTTATGAGACATTTAGTTTGTCCCCAGGGGCCTGTAGTTCCTCAAGAGGTATTAATAATACCTCAAGGTATTAGGGGAAGGGGAGAAACAGTTTATTTCTTTATCTAAGGAGCTCATAGTAACTGTCCTACAAATCACCTTGGCTGGCTTCCTCACCTCGCAAGCCTCCTGGGCTCAGTTAGAGAGGCACAGAATGACAAATAGACCACATTCCATTCTGATGGCCCAGCCTCATAATTTTGGGCTAGCAATTATCTACAAGGCTAGGTTAAGGTTACTGAGTAAGGAGTTGGCAAGGTGGTTGGGGAGACTGAGTGCTCTGGTGCTGAGTGCTACCCCTGGCTCAGTTAGAGAGGCACAGAATGACAAATAGACCACATTCCATTCTGATGGCCCAGCCTCATAATTTTGGGCTAGCAATTATCTACAAGGCTAGGTTAAGGTTACTGAGTCAGGAGTTGGCAAGGTGGTTGGGGAGACTGAGTGCTCTGGTGCTGAGTGCTACCCCCTGGTAAATGTCCCCTTCCTGCTGCTGCTTTGATTGTGTAGCCAGAGCTGTCAGAGAGGCTGGAGAGTGGAAGATATTGGTTGGACAGAGAACTCTCCTTCCAGAAAGTGAGCTACTGTTCACTTCACTTGTTTTTATTCTCTTCCATACAGCTCAGCCCTAGAGAGTGTGGAACTGTACTCTAAACTCAATTAGAAATTTAACAAACCTTATAAATCCTCCCCTGCCAGAGTCTGATAAATCTCTGGTGCAGGGCTTGGCTTAGCACTTATCCATCTTGGGCTTAATGACCTCCCTAGCTTGATCTGGAGGAATCATCCAGGACTAGTGACAGCTCTAATTAGTGAAAAGGAACCACTCCTCAGAGCAAGGTGAAGAGGAAAGAGTGAGTTTCCCAAGTAATGGTCCTTGTGCTATGGTTTTTCCCTCCCCCCAGCCCCCAGTTCAGCTTAGTGCCTTAAAGGGAGGGGGCACCTCTGCCAGACCGTCATAGTCTTCAGGGAAAGGATGGAAAACAGAGACAGATCTGCTGCTTTGGGATTCAAATGCTACACAAGGAGGATCATTCCTAACATTTACTGGTTGTTGTGTGATCTGTGGCATGTAGGTAGCATCATGAGACTGGTTGTTACCAGTAGCATTATTGTCAAGAAAGGCAAGAGTACCGGCTTTAGATTAAGAAGACTTGAGTTCTATATCAGTCCAGATCTGGATCTCAAAGAGCAGAAGCAGTCACAACCACCTCTCATGGAAATCATGGGATCTTAGCCAATAAACAGCATGCAAACCACAGGCAGAAAATAGTAACTCACACAAAAAGGATACAAGATGTGTATTCTTACTGCCATGGGTCCCAATCTCTGTCTGGGTCTGGGATTAAAATTGCTCCTGGTAATCAACTCAATTCCATTCAACAAGCACTTATTAAGAAGACTCTCTCTTCCTCTTCCTCTTAACTATATTCCAGGCACTATGCTAGATATTGGGAATATGAAGACAAGATCAAAACAAACCTTGCTCCCAGGGAGGTTGCATTCTACTTGGGGAAAACAATGTATGTGGAGTGAATAGGAAATAGTTAAAAATGAGTTCAAAGTCATTAGAAACTGAGGAGAGAGCACCAACAACTGGGGGTGGGGTGTGGAATCTGGAAAGGCTTCATGTAAGAGGTGACATTTGAAGCTTGATGGCAGCCAGGGAATTCAACAGAAAGAGCTGAGTAGAGAGAATATTCCAGCTATATGGAAAAGTCTATGTAAGAGCGCCCAAGGAAAGAGGTAGAATGTCATGTACAGGTTATAGCTATATTATGAGAGGGAGGAATGCGAAATCAGCCTGGAAAGATAGATTGGAGTCAAATTGTGGAGATTACCGACTGTTAGGGCGTGGCTTCTACTGCCCTACCCTTTTGCTGCAGCTACTAGAATTCCTAGTTATGGTTAAATACTAGGTCGCTGTCCTGCAGTTCAGAGTAGTTTTCTCTGGGTCTGGAGAACCTCTCTGGGGCAGGCTGCACCCGCCTCCCTGCCCCTGCCACTTTTTCTCTCTGACAACCACTGTCTTGGTTGGTGAGTTCAACAACATCAGGAACACGGTCACATCAATAGTTTTAGGCTGGGAATTGGGACATATTGGTTTTAGTCTCAGCTCTTCTGTAGACTCAAGGCATGACCTTGGGAGAGTTACTTCCCCTTCTTAGACCTCGGTCTCCTCCACCCTAAAATGGAAATGATGACTTTTGCCCCGTCTACCTTTAGAGGCGGCATTGTGGAGAGGGATTCTGGGGCTCCTTTTCAGGTAGAGCCTGCATTCCTGAGAGTTGTGTACCAAGGAACTGAGCATAGGGCAGCAATCATGACTGAAAAACAGCTCCTCCCCCATCTTTGGCTCCCCCAGAGGGCCTGCTATTCTAGGATTGTTTTAAGGCAAAATTATTAAAGGTCTCAGGGGCCAAGTACCCACATAATCTAGTTGGGAATAGCTGCCTTTGTCAGTGGCAGAGAAAATAAGAGAATCGTTCTTTTTCTCAGAGGTGAGTAAGTGCTTCCTGGCTCAGGCATCTCCTCCCTCCCTCTCTCTCTCTCTCTCCCTCTCTCTGTCCCTCCCTTTCTCCCATTCCCTCCCTCCCTCCTCTCTCTTTCCCTCCTTCCCTCCTCTCTCTCTCTCTCTCTCTCTCTCTCTCTCTCTCTCTCTCTCTGTGTCTCTCTGTCCCTCCCTCCCCCTTCTCCTTTCCACCTTTCATACATAGACACATTTCTTTTCTTTCTCCTTCCTTCTCATCTCTTGCCTCCTCCTCCTCCGTATATCTTTCCTCCTCTTTCTACTCCTCTTCTTTCTTCTTCCTTTTGTTTTGCCTTTCCTTCCTTCTTTCTTCATCTTCCCCTTTCTTCCCTCTCTCTCTTTTCTCATCTTTCCTCTTTTTCTCCTATTTCCTCCTCTCCATCCTCTCTTCTCTTCCATTTCCTTTCTTCCTTCTCCCTCTTCACTACTCTCTCCCTCTCCTCTTTCTCCATTTCTCATCTTCCTCTTTTTATTCCTTTCCCCCCCTCTTTTTTTCCCTTTTCCTTCTCTCCTCTCACCTTTGCTCCTCCACTTTCCTCCTCTTCTTCCCCCTTCACCCACCCCTACAATGAGATCTGTTTAAAAATGCAACAGGATGCTTCTAAAAGTAGTGGCTCCTTAATTATTAGAGACATTTACATGGATCACCCTCATGGTTAATTTTGAGAAAAGCCCAAAGCAGAGGGTAAAAGGGGGCAAGCTGGCCTGAACTCCCTGGTACCACATGGAGAGTATTAACATGAGAATGAATTGGTTAACTACCTCACAAATGCACCAGTTTTTGCTTTTGGAGATTCAGACAAGCCCTTTGTGTCACAGATATGATCCTAGAAGAACTGAGGGGTAATTTTATATCAGGAGAATGATGGCCTCTAGAAGTCTATTAAATTTGGAAGTAGAAAATTCACAGACAGTGAGACTTGTGATCACAGAGCTGTAACTACGGTGGAATAGCTGAGGCTTTGTTCTATGGTGCTGAAATGGCTAGAGCACCGACAGTACTTGCACTCCATTTGAAAGCAAGGACTGAACAGAACACCTACTGATATACCTGTGATCTCATCACTTTGGGAGCTCTCTCCAATGAGGCACATGGCAACTAATCTCTGCCTACCCATGTTGTGCAACTCTTCTTCATAGCATTCTCAGAGTTTGCCATAGGAGGTCTACCCAATGGACCAGGGTCTTTCTTTATGCTTTCTTGCCATCATGAGGATACTGGTGGAACATTCTAGCCTTCCATTTGTCATCCTTTGCTTTCGCCACACTTCTAGCCCATCTCCTTTGTCACATAATTCCTCAATGACCTCCTTTACTCCTGTTTTTTAAAGTCTGTTATTGTTTGTATACCACCCACTATGTGCCTTTCCATTGCCATCTAGGTGGTGCTAGTCTTTAGTTTTTCAAAGGCACTGGTCTTCCAGTTCTTACTGTCATACATGTGTAAAATGTTTGTATTGAGAAGACGGGCTTTTGCAGATTCAGGTAAGCCCTTCGTGGCACACACTGACTATCCTATGAGAATTTTAGGGTCAGTAAAGGTGCTTTGCATTTTCCTTAAAGAATCCATCCCAATCCATCCCATTTTCAACTATTGGTCCAATTCACTGTCCATTTGTATTGTCTGTTCCAGATATACATACTTTTGGAAAGCTCTGTAGGATATTCATTCAGATGTTGAAATCTGAGCAATAGACATTCTTCATCCATTTGGTCTTTCCTGTATAGATGGACAAGTCAGACTCCTTTGAGTGATTTTTAAAATTCTTACATGGGGTTCTACACTATCTTGGAGCTTGCAATGTCATTTGCAAGAAGGAACATCTGGAAGACTCTACCTTCTACTGGGAATTGTGCATTGATCTAGACTCTCCACTGATTCTCCTCCATCCCAGTGGTCAATACTTTTGGTGAGCATACACTTCCTTATTTTATGCCTCACTGTAAAGCCAAGCATGAGAAGCTTTCCAGAGGATGGCCGCTATGAACAGCTTTTCAAGGTTCTGACTACACAGAATAGTGAACACTCTATTTATTCAATAACAAATCAGAGCAAAACATTCACAGTAAATCAAGGTACAGCATTCACAATGTTACAACTTATCACAGAAAAATCAAAATATAGCATTCACAACAACTTATCACAGAAATGGCCACATAGTTTTCACTGCAGTGGTCACATGGTTTTGAACAAAGCACAATCATTTAGTCAATCAATCACTTAGTAACTCAATCATTCAATCAACTCAATCATTCAATCATCTTGCCTCCTTAAGGGTCACAAAATACAATAGTTAAAGTTCTCCACTCATGGGACACACTAAGTTACAAATCAGTCACTACTTAGTACTCTCTTAAGTGGTAGTGTAAAATACACAGGCCATCCACCCCTCAGTCACAGACAAGTTACAATTTCAAGACTGTAAGTTACAACTTCAATCAGTCACTACTCAGTATCTACAGAGAGATCTCTTCATCTTGACCTGAGGTATGCTCTCAGATTCCCTGGATCCCCTTCTATGGTCCCAGCTCCTACCTGGATTCACCAAACTGTTACCTGGGTTCAAAGGCAGATAGCTCCCACCTCCTTGTCCACCTCGCCGTGTAGTCCCTGTTCCACACTGAAGCTCAGTGTCCAGTCCACTTTAAATCCTTCACAGTCTCTGTTCCCAGGAAGTCAAGACTTAATGAAGCCACAAATAGACAAGATACTGGCACCACAGTCATGCTTCCTCAGTCTTCTGCAGCTCTGGCTGATCCTCAGAGATCCTTAGCAGCTTGGCTGGCCCTCAGACTCCTCCCATTATGTCAGCAACAGGGGTTCATACCTTCTGTTCCTTTAACAGAGGCTTGATTAATTACTAAGTGCCAAGTACCTGTTACCTTTGCCAATACAATTAAAATTCAAGTTACATTACCCTTACACTCACTTGATGGTTGTTATTAGAGGGTCATTGAACTGGATTGTTGCTATTGTTACATCTTCTAAGGTAACTTGAATAATCTTCATTTATGATTGAGAGGCACCTTACTAAAAGAGCTTGTAAAGTGGTGCTTTGTCCTCCTGCATCTAATTCTTCTTTGTAATTAACAAACAATAAAGTAGAATGGGATCCTTTATTTTCTGCAGCTTTCAGACAGTTGTGAAATGGTCAAGATGCAGTTCACTCCACCATTTGTAGAATCCTGCTTGCTCTCTATGAATACTCTCATTGAGGATGCCCTCAACTCATGAATTGATGACCCTCAAGAGTTTGTACAAATGGGAAATAGAGGTTGATAGATATTGATATTTTCTTAGTTGCCCCCTTTTTTGGGTGTCCACAAAGTCTGAGATTTTAGACTTCCCCCTTTCCCAATTCTGGGCATTTTCACTGACTAATTCCCCATGTCTGAAATTTTCTCCCTCTTCATCTTCCTTTCCTGACTTCTTTCAAGTCCTATCTAAAAACTCTCCTTCTTGCAAGAAACCCTTCCTGATTCTCCTTAATTTTAGTACTTTCCCTCTGTGATTATCTTCAATTTATCCTGTCTATATCTTGTTCATGCATGGAGGTTTGCATGTTGTCTCCCCCATTAGGAAGTGAGCTCTTTGAAGACAGAGACTTGTCAGGGGGCAGCTAGGTGGCACAGTGAATAGAGCACTGGCCCTGGAGTCAGGAGGACCTGAGTTCAAATCCAGACTCAGACACTAAACACTAGCTGTGTGACCTTGGGCAAGTCACTTACCCCCAATTGCCCTGCTTCCCCCCTCCTCCCCCCAAAGATAGAGACTTGTCTGGGGGTGGGGAACCTGTAACTTCAGGCTGCATGTGGCTTTCTAGGTCCTCGGGTGTGGCCCTTTGACTAAGTCCAAGTTTTACAGAACAAATCCTTTTGTTAAGGGAATTTGTTCTATGAAGTTTGGATTCAGTCAAAGGGCCACACTTGAGGACCTAGAGGGTCACATGTGGCCTCAAGACTGCAGGTTCCCCACCTCTGTACTTGTCTTTTGTCTTTCTTTGTATCCCCAGAGTTTAGCACAGTGCCTGGTACATAAAAGCACTTACTACATGCTGACTGACTGTTGACCGATTATACCTTTTGTACTTTAGTTATAGCTCTGAGATAACAAGTCATTGTCAAATGTAATAGGCTTCTGTGACTATCACTCTCCTGCTATACAACTTCTAAGTTTTCTAGGATAGTATCTGTGTGTGACACTTTTAAAAGGCTTGCTTGAATCTGCAAAGTTGGCAAGCATAATGATTTAAAATAGGAAGCTTGCAGATGGCAGACTTCCTCCCTTTCTCTTCCTCATTGGCTACAACCCAGGAATCAAGAAGTCTAGAAGTATACCTTATCATCCTCAGGGAGCTCTGCTGCCAGAGTTTTCTACAGAACATGCTGAGTACCCTGACCCCTCAACTTCAAGTTCAATGGTTTTAGCATGTGTCATTTTTGATGCATGCAACAAGAATGACGGCAAGGACTTTATTCTATTTCTGCAGTGGTTTTGGAGGTGTGCTTGCTAATTGGGCTAGTAGTGACAGCTACTCTTTATTATTCCTATGTGCAGATCCCACTTCAGTTCAAACTGAAACTGGATAGTGGGAAACAGAGATGCCAGATGGCTTCTGTTCCTGCACCTTGTGCTAGTTCAGGGATCCCCTGGAATCTTTTCTCATCCTAAGACTTCCTGCTCTGGTGTCCACTCTCAGCTCTCTTCCAGTTCCTAAGTTCTGTAATGTTCTGCATGCAGAGTGCTCTTGGCCAAACCTCTTCCATAGTGTCCGAAGACCTCTCTCTCTGTCTCCCTTAACTGCCTTGGGCTGGAAAAATGACTCACTGTGAGTAATTTTTTTTCCTTAGATTTCCCAATCAGAATTGTCCAGTACATTTTCTAGATCTTCATGGAGGAGGTTTGGCAGAGGTGTTTTCCTATACTTCTTCCTAATAGTCTGCCATCTTGAATCTGTCTCCTTGACTATTAAGCTGTGCTTTGGAGTTTCAGAAGATAGAGGTATAAAGATAGACCACCAGTGTATCACTTGATTGAGAGGTCAGTTGAAAGAGGTCTATCACCTAGCTCAGGTAGGATTTTCAAGTCAACTGTTTGGCCAGGAGTGAGAGAGTCCTGTTATGAATAATGATGAAATACCCTATATGTCAAATCATTGAAAGACTGGGAAATTTGCCAGACTAAAAATAGCCCTATAAGGACACTACATCAAACCATCTGTTGACCACTGGGGGTTAGTCAGATATCCTGACAACCAGGAGAATAGAAGCAATGGAGACTCCAAGAAGGGCCTGCCTACTAGTTCACATGGACAGAGGGTTCCTTATCAAGACTCTACATCAAGAGCTGGGTGAAAAAGAATTGTATGTTGGTACCTTCTTTAGAGTTGGAAAAATAATAATAATTAATTTTAATAGCTAGCTTTCATTTAGTACTTAAATGTTTATTAATCTGTTTGCAAATATCTTATTTGCATCTCTTCACAGTGACCTTGGGAGGTAGATACTATTATTATTTCATATTTTATAGATGAGGAAACTGAGGCAGACAGAGGTTAAGTGACTTGCCCAAGGTCACATAGCTAGTAAGTGTTTGAGGCAGGATTTTAATTCCAGTCTTCCTGACTCCAGGTCCAGCACTCTTTCCACTATGCCAACTAGCTATCAAGATAGTCCCAGCCTGAGGGAGGTCCGTGACAAATGCTCCCAAAGCAAGGGAAGCAACCTTCAGAATCTGAGTTGGTAAGGGTTGAAAATGGCAACATTCATCTCGGGCTGTCCATGCACCTCGCTTTGAGGCTATAAACCAATTGGCCTGAGGATACCGAGATCATCAAACTGGCAGCAGATTACCACATAAGGGAGGCAGGGTGGTGCAGTGGATAGAGGAATGGACAAAAAAAGAAAGGAAGATCGTTCCCCACATGCTGCCTCTGATACACGATATCTGACCATGGCAGGTCATGGCATTTTGCATCTCAGTTTCCTCATCTATAAAATGAAGGAGTCATGCTCAATGACCTTTAAATGCTCTTCTTTCTCCAAATCTATGAGCCTATGACTCTAAGTATCAGGATTTGTGTTGCAATGAGCAGGATGGTGCGATACTCCAAGGAGGAGATAGTGATATGGGGATTCTCCTCCTTCCCACTTCTCAGAGGCACTAAAGCCCATTTTTATGGAGGAGAAAACTGACGTCCAGAGAGGTGAGGCAATTCAACCAAGGTTGTCTGAAGAATTCGTGGCAGAGGCAAGATTAAAAGACAGGACCTCTGATTCCAAGTCCGATGCTCTTTTTCACTATGCCATGCTGACTCCTTCGTGGACCCCTCCCTGGACCGAGCCCAAGGGGTGAGTGTAGCAGAGCCCTGAAGGGGACATCACTGGCAGCTGCTCACAGGCCCTCATTGACTGGGCTTGCTTCTCACCTGCCCTATCTGGCTGGGTTTGCTCCTCCCTGACTCCTCCAAGTTCCTCCTTGATCTTACTGATCATGGACAGCTCCCCAACTGCCTCACCTGCTTCCCTACAGGCTAGTCCCTCTGTGGTTCCTTCAGCACTAAGAGATGGTGCTGCTGTTGCTGCTGTAACTGCCTCAGGTGATGGAGAGCCCCTTTCACCCTCCTTCCATCCTCCCCCTCCTAGCCCCCATGCCTCTGGGGCTCTGAAGCAGCCTCTGGTCCAGGCTCTGGTAATTGGTTCCATCCTAGCCTCGTCCTCTGTGGCGGGAATGGGAAGGTTATAAATATTTTTATCTATAACTCACGATGAATAAAAATTTAATTACACTGAAAAATTTAAATTTCATAAGAAATAAATATTAATCCTGGGAGAGTGACTTTTGTGCGAAGTTAACTTTCAAATGTCGTCAGTCTGCAGGAGGTGGGAAGGGGGAGGATGTGAGACTGGGTGTATGGGGTCTGGGTCCTGGTCCTGGGGCCCAGCTGCTTCTGGTCTTGGGTGGGGGGAGCATGGAAACATGGCTTTTTTTCCAGCTAATTTATGGCCCCTACCCCTTCCCCCCCTCCCAGGAGGCTTTGTGTTGGTGCTCTGTCTAGGGGTTTAGACTAGTACTTCCTCTTTTATACCTCAGGGATGCCCTGGACCAGACCTGTCCCCATTCCCATTCTCAGTTGTTTGGGGAGGGAAGGGGACACTGATACCCCTCTCAGATCAATGTTCTCACCCCTCCTAGTCTCAGCTTTCTCCTTTTCTGCCTCCTTTCTTGGGTAGGAAAAAGAGCCTTGAGCTAGGAATCAGCAGGCCTATGTTCTAGTTTGGGGGCCACTGCCAGCTTCTCGTTTGACTTTGGACAAGTTGACCTCAATTTTCTCCTGTAGAAAATGAGAAGGTTGGATGAGACCAGGGAAAGAATATTTCTGAGAGAATATCTTGATATCAATCCAAAAGCTGTCTCTTTGAGTCAGAGGGGAGGTGGGGAAAAGGGGGTATGGTAAAGACTTTCTGCTTCCAAGTTTCCTCCATCTCCCTTTACCATAAGGGAGAGCCATAAATGTCTTCACCTGGGCCAGGTGGACTGGAAGAGGGCTAAGTGCCTGGGGTTTGATCACTGGGGGGGGGGGGGAGGAGGACACCCCCTCCCAATCCCTGGGACATCTCAAGATTTCTATTTAGCTTCAGGGAGAAAGAACAATTTCTCCTGCCCTGAGTAGGGATGGGTTAGATGGGAGTTAAGTGCTCAGAGTCAAGATGGGAAAAAGGTGAATGGTGGACAAGACAAGGGTTGGATGGTTAGATTGATGTTTATCACTCTAATCAAGTTTTCCTTTTCTTGAAGTGATGATAGTGAGTAGAGAGAGAACTGGACTCAGAGTCAGGGAAACCTGAATTTGAATCCTGTCTCAAATATTTTAGAGCTGTGTGATCCTGAAAAAACCCTTTAACTTTTCTGAGTCTCTAAACTTTCCTGGTCCATAAAATGAGGATAGTCATTAGCACTCATCTCTAGGAGTTCTTGTGAGGGTCCTATGAGGCAATGTAGGTAAAGTTCTCAAAGAGCTGTATAAATGTCAGCTATCACTATTATTAAGGGGTTAGAGGGTTATGTGTTAGAATATAAATATGGAATTTTGCTATTTAAAAAAGGGAAGATATGGCTTGCTGTGAACAAAGAATTAATCAGTGAGGCATTGGACTACTAGTGATATGCTTTCCATACTTAGTGACATCTAGGTGGTAGAGTGGATAGCTCACAAGACCTGGAGCTGAGAAGAGCTGAGTTCAAATCCTGCCTTAGATACTTACTAGTTAGTTGCATAGGGCAGTTAGGTGGTGCAGTGGATAGGGTACAGGGTCTAGAGTCAGGAAGACCTGAGTCTAGCTGTGTGACCCTGGTCAAGTCACTTAACTCTGTTGGCCTCAGTTTCCTCATTTGTAAAATGAGCTAGAGAAATAAATGATAAGCCACTCCAGTATCTTTGTGAAGAAAACTCCAAATGGGGTGGAAAAGAGTTGGATTGAAGTGACTAAACAACTCATCAACAATAGTTAGTGTCATTAACTATAAATCACTTGGCTTTTCTCACTTTTAAAATGATATAACAGTAGTTACCTCCCAGGATTGTGACAAATGAGATAACGTATAAAGTTCTTTACAAAACACGAAATATTATAGAAAGCCAGCTATGATTTGAGTTTGAATTCTGCTTCAGGTACTGAGATGCCAGGCAAGTCACTTAACTTTGAGCCTTGTTTTCCTTATCTGTCAAATGGGGACACAAAACCAGAAAAGCAACAGCCTTTGCCCTCAGGAAGCTTCCATTCTCTTGAGGGAGACCACATGTCATAAATGGCATGTTCCAGAAATCTTTGTGCCGCATTAAGCTTTCATAGCTTTAAATTAATGGCTTTAAGCTATTAAAATTTAATACTGCATGAAGACTTCAGGGGTTCCCTATATGAGAATGTACAAAATTGATACAAGGATTGCCTCAGTTCTTTTGACACCACCTGCCACTCTAGCTTGGGCCTGGATAGGCAGGGAAGCCAGGGGGACAAAAGGGATGGGTTATGTCTTCGAGGGGCTTGTTTAGATGAAGGTCTAGCTGGCCAAGGAGGCTGATTGATGATGAGGAAGTGATTTATGATTTTTTTTATGATAATGGTTGTTGGTAGTGATAGGACATAGGAATATGGTGGGTGTTTTACTTGCATCCAGTCTGTCTCAGGAGTCCCCTCTATGGGGTGACATGTCTTGTGGCCTAGTTCCAGAGAAGCCAGAGACAGTGTGCATGGGCTAGGAACCAGAGCTTCTGTCTGTGATAGAGACTAGCAGGGCTTTCTGGATGTGCAGTGGTTGTGTGGAGAGGGATGTCCTTCATCAGAGAAGCCACGGATAACAACCCAGCATACAACGACCTGCATTTTAAAAAGGATCTATATTATAAAATGTTGTCCACAGAAAGTGATCCAAGGGCAGCTGGTGGTGAAGTGGATAAACTCTGGGCTGGAAGTCAGGAAGACCTGAATTCAAATCTAGCCTCAGACACTTACTAGCTGTGTGACCCTGGGCAAATCGCTTAACCGCTGCCTACCTCAGTTTCCTCTTCTGTAAATTAGGGATAACAACAGCACCAACAGCCCAGCATTGTTGTGAGGATCAAATGAGACGATAAATGTAAAGTGCTTAGAACAGTGCCCAACATAAATGTTAGGGACAGTCATTAATTTGGAGTGATGGAGACATGTTAAGGCGAGAAGAAAAGAAGGAAAAAACCCAATTATTAGCTGATAAGCACTTTAGAAATATCTCACTTGAGCCTCGCAACCACCCTGGGAGGTGGGTGCTGTTATGCCCCCATCTTACAGTTGTGGTAACAGCAGTGAACAGAGATAAAGTGATTTGCTCAGGGTCACACAGCTAGCAAGCATCTGAGGCTAAATTTGAGCCTAGGTGTTTCTAAGTCTGGATCCAACACTCTATCTACTGAGTTACTGAGCTGTGCCGTCTGGTTGAAGGTCAAGCACCTCCAAGCTATTCCAACTTGGGCAAGACATTTCACCGATGAGAGCTTCTATTTCCTCATCTGTGAATTGGAGAGAATAATTCTCACTCTGGCTACCCCTTAGCAGTGAAACAAGCACCTTGGAAATCTAAAATCTTTGGAAGAATGTGAGGCCCAATTATTACTTGCTCAAAGATAGTACTTATGACATCCATTCTCTCTATAACAGCTCCAGATCAAGGATTATTACACTCATTTTACAGATGAAGAAACTGACACTTTAGGAGAAGTATCTGCCCACTATCATATACCTCTTCCAAGGCAGGATCAGAGTACCATAGGATACTAGCTGCTCCATAGCTAACTCCATAGCTACTCTGGCCCCCTCTTTTAACAGCTGGGGAAATAAAGACCCAGGAAAAGGAATTGACTTACCCAAGGTCATAGAAAAAATGGTAAGCAGATGCAGGATTTGAACCCATGCCTCCTGAATCTTGGTCTAACATTCTTTCTGGTGGTTCCTGTCTCTTCTTCCCTCTGTCCTCTGCCCTTCAATGGTGCTCACTCTTACAGGTCACAGCCTGGTCTTCCTCTGTTAGGTACTGACCTTAGATACTGGCAGAGACAGCTCCTGGGGGGCGGGGGGAGGTTTGAGGAAGAGAATCAGGCCATTACAGAGTTCCAGAAACCTACCAGGGGCCTTTTGTCCCTGTGTGGTAGGTGAGCTCTGTGAGCCTGGCCACTTCCCAGTGATGAGATGTTTTTATTTTTTTCTATTAAAATGTTACATTTGTTTTGCCTTTTAGTATCTTCGCTCATTAAAAACAATATTATCCCCATAAATATGCCTTGTGCTGTAAAAGCTTATCTGCTCTATTTTTCTCCCTAATTGAGACACTTGGCTTTGATTTGCACGTTGGCCTGGATCATGTGCCTGCCGAGCTGATTAATTTTCAATTAATGTTCCCGAGTGGCTCGGTCAGAGCGGCTGCAGACACTGGTCGACTTCATTCTCAGCACTCTCA
Source organism: Pseudochirops corinnae (assembly GCA_028646515.1). Lineage (NCBI taxonomy): Eukaryota > Metazoa > Chordata > Mammalia > Diprotodontia > Pseudocheiridae > Pseudochirops > Pseudochirops corinnae. The sequence goes on along the minus strand of CM053588.1, from coordinate 73,478,785 downwards.
CATGCCCTTCATCCACTCCCTAGGAGACTCAGCTCCAAGAAGCAATACTATAGAAGGGAAAGGCCAATGAGCTTAGTCAAGACACTTGGGTTCTACTCTAGATCCTACTGCCTTCTTGATACATGACCTTGGTCAAGTCACTTCCCCTCCATGGGCTTCCGTTTCTCCACCTATAATATGAAAAATAGATGATTCCAGATATGACAGTCAGTCTGTGGGTTTATGATTTTACTTTCAACTCAGCCAGACTGGAGTTCTCTGTCCGTATTTATTTTGAGGAAAGTGGTGGAGGTATTATTCTAGCTTCAGCACAGGCAGGAATGTTACTGAAATAAGAGGTTGTAGAAGCATCACATTAGATTTATACAAGTTTCTTTTTATGGAAAAAAAAAAGCACTCTCTAGGCATTATCTCAATGATAGAATCTCAGAATAGAAAGGGATTATCTAGTCCAATCAGTACATGAACAAGAATCTTCCTTATGTCAGGCACAATGCTAGATGCTAGCGCTACATATACAAGGACCAAAACAAGAGCTATTCTAGGGGAGCTCACATATTCAGCAAGTGATTGTGTAGCCTTTGCTTGGAGACATAAAATAAGAGGGAAGAAACTACCTTACCAATCAGTGCAGTCCATTCTCCTTTTGGATACTTCTAGCTGTTAGGAGGGGAAGCTAGGTGGTGCTGTGGCTAGAGTACTGGGCCTGGAGTCAGGAAGACTCATCTTTATGAGTTCAAATTCAGCCTCAGACACGAGAGGTGTCAAATCACTTAACCCTGTGTGCCTCAGTTTCCTCATTTGTGAGCTGGAGAAGGAAATGGCAAACCACTCTAGTATCACTGCCAAGAAAACCCCAAATGAAGTCAATAAGAGTCAGATATCGCTAAAAACAACTGAACAACAAATTGTTAAGAAGTTTTTTCTCCTATATTGAGTCTAAATTTATCTTTTTTTTTTTTTTAACAAATTTAGTCAATCAGTTAATAAATATTTATTTCGCTCCTACTATATTTCAAGCACTACTAAGAAGTGGATATACAAAGAAAAGAAAAAGACAGTTCCTGCTTTTGAAGAGTACATAGTTTAATGGAGGAGACAACTATGCAAACAATGATGTACAAATAAGATACACAATATATTGGAGATAGTCAACAGAAGGAAAGCATTAGCATCAGGAGGGATCAGGAACAAGTTTTGGTAAAGGAGGGTTTTCAGTTGAGAATTCAAGGAAGTCAGGGAACCCTGGAGTGGAGAGAGGGAGAGAAACATTTCCAGACGTGAGGAGCAGGTGGTGAAAAAGCATGGAGATGGGAAATGGCATGTCTTGTTTGAGGAATAGCAAGGAGTTCAGTGTCACTGGATTGCAGACAGTGTCACTGGGGAGCTTTCACCCATTAGTCCTAGATCTGCCTTCTGGGGCCAAGCAGATCAGGTCTCATTCACATGATAGTCCTTCAAATATTTCCCCCTGCCCCTGCCCCTGCCCCTGCCCCCCCCCCAATCTCTTTTCCAGACTAAATATCCCTAGTTCCTTCAAACAGTCCCCAGATGGTCCTGAGTCCCTTAGCTATCCTATTACCCTCTTCTGTATACTCTCAGGTTATCAATGTCCTTCCTAAAATGTGGTGGCCAGAACTCATCAAGGTTCTAACTATGATCTAACCAGTATGAAATCTGGGGAGACTATCCTTTATTATTCTTGGCTGTTATGCCTCTTTTTTTTTTTGGCTTTTTGGAGGGGGAAGGGCAGGGCAATTGGGGTTAAGTGACTTGCCCAAGGTCACGTGGCTAGTAAGTGTTACGTGTTTGAGGCTGGATTTGAACTTAGGTCCTCCTGACTCCAGGGCCGGTGCTCTATTTTGCTGTGCCATCTAGCTGCCCCTGATGTGCCTCTTCTAATAAAGCAGAAATGTACATCAGATTTTTTAGTTTCCGTGTCTCACCGTTGACTAATATTAAACTTGCAATCCACCAAAACCTACAGGGTTTACTGGATCCTCATGATAGCCTTATGATGTGGGTAGTGTAAGCATTATCTCTCCCAGAGAGGCTGCTAGGTGGTGCAGTGGATAGAGTGCTGGACCTGGAGTCAGGAAAACCTGAGTTAAATCTGACATTAGACACTTCTAGCTTGGATAAATGACTTGGATAAATCACTTAATCTCTTCCTGCCTCAGTTTCCTCAAATATAAAATTGGGATAATAATACCTATGTCACAGGGTGGCTGTGAGGATCAAATAAATAATATCTGTAAAGTGTTTTCAAATCTTAAAGTGTTATGTTCATGCTAGCTATTATTATTATTATGATAATCTTTATTCATACAGTCAATGATTTGCCCAAGGTTATACAGAATGGTGGAATTGGGCTTCAAATCCAAGCCTCTTGACTTTAAGCCCAATACTCTCTTCTGCATCATGTTGTAAATCAGGATAGCCAAGAGGCTCAAGATCATATGGGGATCATTTGAAAGAACTGGAGATATTTAGTGTGGAAAAGAGATTTTATGGGTGGCGGGGGCAGGATCTTCAACGTAATGTAAAATGTGAAATGTAAAATTTGGGGAGACAAGTTAAGGAATTATGCCTGTCCCCAGCTTCTCCATCTCTCTAGATTTTTCCCTTTCACCTGGTTTTGTGGAATAGCTAAATGCGCCCAGCCACACTGAGTGACAAGAGCTGAGTCCTAGATCGGCTAGGAGTCTGACTCTGGATGCTGTCCGTGGTACTGACTCAGGAGAGCCGTACAATGGTTGTTATTGCTTAGTCTGGGCTCGGGTCCTTCCATTCTGGTCACCACACAGAACTGCCTGTGAAAGTAGTTTTGTACTTGTCTGGTTATCACTGACAGCAGCCTCCTCCTACTCAAGTGCTGAGGGGTTTCTTCAGCTTAGGAGTTTGGTCTGGGCACTATGACTTTGAGGACACCCTGGCAGGAACTATTCAGTCAGGGATGATGAGTCTGCCTGTGACCCAGTTGTGTCTGGGATCTATAACTGGTACCGTTGGTGCTGCAGATTGTGTGCATTCTACTCCTGGTCAAGGTTATGTGAACTGATCAAGGACATATGCCCTCCTGGGAAAGCTCCCTCACGGGGCTCCACTTGTCGTGTGTGTGTGTGTGTGTGTGTGTGTGTGTGTGTGTGTGTGTGTAAAGGGTTGGGGAAACTAGAGCCTGTTTTTGGTTGATGTTGACAGTGAAGGTGTTTGGGAATAAGTGGTACATCTTTGGTCAGTCATTCCTTAAATACCTGCCTGAGTTTGAATGATATGAGTCCCTGCCCTGTTCTATTAGCCAAATAAGTAGTAATATGGGAGAGTCACACCCTGCAGATTTCTGGGCTCTGGTATGAAATGCCCAACTCAACCCCAGGGCTAGTACTTCATGATCCTCACTAGAAAGGGGACACTTTTTTCTGTATTTTTCTGTCTCTCCCCAATCTAGGTGGCACTAGCTACTCACCTGCCAGACAGAAGTCAGAAACTCAGGTGTGGATACTGGAAAGTTGCTTAAGCTGTGTTTTGGAGAGAGGAGTGTATAGGATAGGGAAAGGACATTTTTAGCAGAAGAGACATGAAGGAAGAAATGCTGAAGGAGCTCATGGCCTGACAGTAAATTAAAATGTCCCAGGAAGCTTCTATCCTGAGCTGGGAAGGAACCAGGATGGAAGGCAGTGTTGCATATAGGTGCTTTTGGGCTTCAGGCTCATCAGTTACCCCTGAGGTGGGCATAGAGGTGGGAGGGGCTGCTGCTCCCAATTGGAACACAACCACCTCCTCCAAAACATTTCCCTATCATTCCTATAATAGCGTCTGTCATCACTCCTGACAGGCTGGCCATTAAGTCTTTGGCAAAATTGTAAGAATTATTAACATATGAGATTTTTATGCTATTTGACAGCTGTCGACTCCTTCAGATTTCACAGTCCTTTCCCTTCCCCCAAATCCTCCCCCCTCCCCAGCTTTGCCTGCTGTCCCCTCCTCCCTTCTGACAGAAGGTGTCTTTTACACTTCCCTCTCCCCTTCCCCTCAGGGGGATGGATTCTGGGTGGCTGTGTCTTCTTGGAGTGTCACCAGCTCTCTTTGACATTTCAGAATAGCCTGACCCTTCCAAAGTCATTTTTCCTATTCCTCCCTATCCTCCAGGCAAGGCTATGTTACACCAAGCCCCCAACATATGGGGAATCTGTTTTTTTAAACAAACAAACAAACAAACAAAAAGCCACCACAAAAGCCATAGATAGAGAGCATTTATTCAATGCTATGTTCCAGATTTTGTGTGAAGTTTTGACATACAAATGGAAGTAAACAAGACAGTACTGCCCTCAAGGAGTTTACGTTCCAATAGGGGAACACAACCCATGAAAGGGATCTGGAAAGCTGAGTGTGTGGGAAGGGTGGGGGAGGATGCCAGTAAGGAGGGAGGAAGGTTGCTGATGAGAGGATGGAGAAGATTGGAGAGTGAGCCAATCCAGGAGTGAAGAGAGCGTGACCTGGGCTCTTCCTTCATGAAATGATGTATTGTGCCATCCCAATGACTGTCACAATGGGAAAAATATTTATACTATATCCTCCACAGATTTTTTTTGTGAGTAAAGTACTTTGTAAATCTTAACATTTTCCAAGTCTTTTAGTATTAAATACCATCCTCTCTTTATTTAAAAAAAAAAAACAGAAATGGGAATTTTCTTGCCTGATGTCTAACTTGCTGCATCATATACCTGCTTCCTCTCTTGGGCCTTAGTGTAATTGGGAAGAAATGTGCCCTGAGAACATATTGGTTATGTTGTCTAGGACAAGTGATACTTTGGGGGCATGTGAGAATAGAGAAGCCCCCAGGGGTATCCCTGATGACAGGTACTGGCTGATAGAATTTAGTTGTCTCAACACACCGTCTGATGTTTCTTCTGAAGACTCCAAGTACTTCCCCATCTGTGACCTGCATTCTGGTCAGGATGTTGAAAGACTGGAGAACATCCAGAGGAAGGCAGCCAGGATAGTGAAGGGTCTTGAGTTCTTGCCATTAGAAGGTCAGTTAAAGGAACTGGGGATGTCTATTCTGGAGAAGAGAAGACATATTGGGGCATATGGGATCTGTCTTCAAGTCTTTGAAGGTTTGTTACAAGGAAGAGGGATTAGACATGTTCTGCCTGGTCTCAGAAGGCAGAAATAGGAACAGCTAGGGTGGGGATGAGATGGGGTGGGAAAGGGAAGCGACAAAGAGGTAAATTGATGCTTGATTTGAGGAAACACTTTCTAATAATGAGAGCTCTCCAAAAGTGCAATGGGCTGCTTCAAGAGGGAGTGGCCACTTCTCACTGGAGGCCCTCAAGAAAAGCCCCTATAACCACTTGTGTTGGGTGTCCTGAAGAACAGATTTTTTTGTTCAGATATGGGTTGGGTTAGTTGGCTTCTGAGGTCTCTTTCAGCTCTGAGAGTCTTTTGATTCTGAGATTGTGATTCTATGACCCTGATCATCCTCAGACCAGCTATAGAAGGTGGGGAAGGATACTGAGGCTTCTCCCCACTTTGTAGATGAGGAAACCAAGGCTTAGGGAGATATGGTCACTATTCAGTAGTAAAGCCATGACTCAAGGGCATAAACTGAAATGATACTCATATATCTGGGGATCTAGGCCTGAGCACTAGGGCACCTAGGTGGTTCACTGGACAGAGCACCTGGCATGGAGTCAAGAGGACCTGAGTTCAAATATGGCCTCAAACACTTCCTAGTTATGTGACCCTGGGCAAGTCACTTAACCCTGTTTATCTTAGTTCCTCATCAGTAAAATGAGCTGGAGAAGGAAATGGCGAACCCTTCCAGTATCTTTGCCAAGAAAACCCCGAAACAGTCATGAAGAGTTGGACACAACTGAACAGCAGCAACAGGCTTGCACACTGCTTTTCCCCCAACAATCTGACTATCACAAGTCTGCTTTGGAGTCAGGAAAATCTGGATTCTGATTCTGCCTCAAATACTTAGTAGCTGAGTGATCCTGGGCAAGGGTCACCTCTCTGACCTTAATTCATCTGTAAAATGGGAATAATGATAGCTCCTACCTCACTGAATTTTTATGAAGATTAAATGAGAAAATATATGTAAACCTATAAAAAGCTATGTAAATGTGAACTATTATTCATTATGGAGAGGGGTGGAGAGGAAACTTTGGGTAAAGTCGCCAGGGGTTCCAGCAAATCATTTTTGTTCTTTGGATCTCAGCTTTATCATTTGCAAAATCAGGGTAATTCTCTTTGCTCATGGGGTTGTTATTGGGAGCAAATGAAGGAATGGAGCAGATGGGTGGGCAAGGGGTTTGTAAGCTGTGAAGCACTGTGCAATGTCAGATTTTCCTTGGGGGAGGCAGGGAACCCTTTGTTACAGAATCTAGGGTTCTTCTTGGTGGGGTATAGAGAGTGGGGAGGAAGAGGAGGGTGAGTTCCAAAGAGTTCTTCCTGCTTTGCCCCGCAGTCTTCCCCTAGTCTCTGCTCTCTGAGTTTGGGGCTGTTTTGGAGAAGAACAGATGGGCTCCCTGTGGGCTCCTGGGCTGCCGGCAGCAGGTAGCTAATCCGCTTTTATCTCGTTACGGTGACAGCCACCCTGTTAAATGGAATGGACTATTGATTTGGGGCTCACTTCCAGCCAAAGTATTTTCCATCACGGGCCTGAGTAGAATAGGAGAAAAGCAACACTGATTAACTCCAGTGCCAGTCAGGGAGAGGTCCAGGCAGAGCAGGAACAGAGGCAAGAGGAGGGTGAGGGCTGGCTGGCAGCTATTTCTGCCGGAGCTCAGAGGAGGCAGAGATGCCAGGGCTCTTGCTGGTTAGATGCAGGCTAAGACTTGGACTTTGATCTTCTGAGATGGTACTAAATGTGGGTACGATCTCGGTTGTTCCCTCTCCCCATTATGGTTTCTGCTGTCCCTGTTGGCTATCATTTACACAGTGATTTTGAAGGTTTGCAATTCTTTATTCATACTCCTCTTGGGAAACAGGCGCTCTCATTGTACCCATTTTACAGATGAGAGAACTGACTCTGAGAAAAGTTAAGTGACTCTCCCAGGGCCTGAGGATCATAGATATGGAAGGGACCTTTTATTTTCTTGGCAAAGTGGTTTGCCATTTCCTTCTCCAGCTCATTATACAAATGAGGAAACTAGGATCACACAGCTAGTAAGTATCTGAGGCTGGATTTGAGCCTAGGTCATCCTGACTGAAAGGTCCAGAACTCTCTCCATGCTGCCTTTCAAGGAGAGATTGTGGGCCTAGTTCCCATAGAGAAAGAGGCAATGATCCTTTGGATATCTGAACCCTGACCACTCAAATAACATACAGCTCTTGTATGTGTTTGTGCATTTGTGCATGTGTATGTGTGTGTGCATGTATATGCATGTGTGTGTGTATGCATGTGCATGTGCGTGTGCGTGTGTGTGTGTGTGTGTGTGTGTGTGTGTGTGTATAAGCAGAGAGCACTCCATAACTGACTTACTATAAAATGGGGTGGTGGGGGTATATAAGGGGAGGAGAAGAATAAATATTTCAGATTCTTGTATATGTGTTGCTTGGAAAGGGGTATATGTCTGTGTTGAATGGGAAGGAATGGACAGGAAATATGCCCAGAGAACATATTGGTTAGTTAATTCTGAAGGAGAGACTCTGAGAATCTCTGTCAGGAAACCCTGCTGCAGGTGAAGGAAACCTATCCAGAATCCACTGCAGTTCCTTTCATACCATGCCTGTTGTCCTTGAGGGGATCTAAGCCTCCCTGCCCAAGGAGAACCATACAAGTATGTTTCTTTATCTACACCATTTACCTCATGCGTCGTTATTCCGTATCTGCCTCCTTCCTCATTCTACTTCATCCTCTCCCCTTCTGCTTAGTCATGGACCTTGGTGGTGACTGATCAGTGACCAAATAAAACATCTGGAACAGGAGGAAAAGTGGGATGCTGTATTGAATGGGCCAGGACCTCAACATCTGGTTAGTCTTGAGTTCTACTGTCTGGGAATGGGTTGGGGAAGGGTAAATGGCTTTTGCTACCCTGTTCACTCAGGTGTCTCTGGGCAGCAAAGGGAAATGCCAAAGAATGAATTTTTATAGGATTGTAGATCTGGAAGGGACTTCAGAGGCCATCTAATCTAACTCCTTCATTTTTCAGATCATAAATCTGGAAGCGAGTGGGACCTCTGAGGCCATGTTGATTAACATAATTATTCTCACACCTGCTATTTTATAGATGAGGGAAGTGAGGCCCTTAGAGATATAGTAATTTGCTCAAGGTCCCACAAAGAGTAAATAGCAAGGCTGGGATTTGAACCCAGGTTCCTTTGGCATTAAATCCAGTACTTTTTCTACTACACTATGAGGCCTTTTGGTTTGGGTGGTCAGAAACCTGAACAAACTGAAACCAGCTGAATCTCCTTTCCCTGGTCTAAACACCTTTGGGTCCACTTAGGTCAGGCTCTCTCAGGCTTTGGTGCTGACTTATCTTATGGGCTATTTTGTCTCAAGATGTGTGGAATAAGGAGGGATACAAGAAGTCTGGACCTCGACTTCTTGTCGCAAAGGAAGGAAATAGGCACTTAAGTGCCTACTAGGTACCAGTAATTGTGCTAAACATTTAAGAAATGTGATCTCATTTGATTCCAATGAACAAGGAAGAAGTAGTTGGTGAAATGGGAATGAGAGGAACCTTGGTGGGGGTGGAGGTAGAAGGGGTAAGTACTTAGTTAGCACCTACTATGTGCCAGGAGGCACTGTATTAAATAATTTTTTACAAATATTATTTCACTTGGTCTTCACAATGACTCTGAGATGCATGCTATTAATATTTTTATTTTATAGTTGAAGGGACTGAGGCAAACAGAGCTTAAGTGACTTACTCAGGCCCATATGGCTAGTAAGTACTTGAGGCCATACATGAACTTGGATCTTCCTGACTCTAGGCCCAACACTCTAAAGTGATCAAGTTCTTAGAGTTTATGACAGCCTCAGTCTGGGACTGGGCATGGTCAGACACGATCTGGACTTTCAATATTCTCTAGATATAAATGCATTTGGAGAAATAACAAGAGAAATCCCATGGGCTGAGATCTTAAAACAAGAGTTGGAGCATCAGGGATCAGGGGTTCTCAGGAGCAACATTCTGAGGCTATCGGCATACATGATTCCATTAGGGGAAGGAAGTGGGGAAGTATCTAGAGACCCACATGGCTGCATAAGGACCTTTTGGTTGAGTTTGAAAAGGATGTATACTTTCAGTAGGGGTATATAACTAAGGTAAAAACGGATGTAACAGGAACCTATAAGAATATTATATAGGAGATGGATGATGAGAATCTAGCCTCTGAAAAATTATAAGGATGAGAAGGAATTTTGAAGGGCATATTTGGATCGAGAAGAACTAGAAAATAGAGTTCATAACTTGGCAATAATGGTGTGATTTTACCATGGAGGGCAGAGTCTTGTCTTTCACCTTGCTTCTGTCTTCTCTATGAGAGACCATAATCTCATCAAACATCTTATCAAGGGGTGGACCAAACATGGCTAAGAAGGAATTGAAGCTGAGATAAGCGCAGACTTAAATTCAAGTCCCCATGGCCTGGGTGAACCATATTTTAGGTCATTAAAAAGCACGTATGGATGTGTTTGATGAGCAGCTGTTGGTGATCTTTGAGGAATTATGAAGAAAGGAGGAGGTGCTGTGGGATGGAACACAGAATTTTGATCTAGAAAGGACTTTCCTTACAGGTCAGCTAGTCTGATCCTCTTATGCTACAGATAAGGAAACTGAGGCTCAGACAAGTGAAATGTCTTAACCATACTCAAATTGGCACTAAGAAGAAGCATATATTTAGAAGTAGAAGGGATTGTAGAGGTCATCCAGTCCAACCCCTTCATTTTAAAGATGACAGAATTGAGTGCCAGAAAGAGCTTACCCATATACCAGGTCATGCAGGTAGTAAGTAGAAGAGGTGGGATTTGAATATAGGTCCTATGATTCTGACTCCAAATCCATGATCTTTCCACTCTTCTACAGTGTCAGTGTTCAAACCCAGACGCCTTGTCTTCAACTCCATTGCTCTGGCAAAGTCAACTAAAACTAAGCAGAACCACAAGAATAATATGTCTAATTGCAAGTCAACAAGAAGCATTTATCAGGTACCTACTATGTGTGGAACATGCTAAGAGATGAGAAGACAAAGAAAGGCAAAACATAGCTCCTACCTCAATATATGGTATATGAAGAAGACTTCAAATGACAACAAAACAGATCAAAAACATAGGACAACTTTGCTTGCCCAACTCGTCGAGCATGTGTTGTGTTTTTCTTTTAACAAAAAGAAAATGCCTTAATGTGTAAAGTCACATGTCCCAGTTACTTTTTGATATTTTCCTTCACCATTTTCATGGATATTATACATAGTGGGAGATTCAATTGCTTGGGGTTTGCATGATGTGTCAGAAGAACATTTATCCTTAATGATGAAAAGAAGACCAAATCTAGGACCCTGAGATGTTCAGATTATTATTTTTTTTGAAGAAACACCACAGAACAGTGAACTTAATTAGTCAAGCCCCGGCAGCATTCTAGAGGAGAAGATTGAACAAGTAACTGTATTGTGTTTAGGAATTGAGTCCCCAATAAGTGCAGAGGTAGATTCAAGTCACCAGGACTAGGATGCTGAAAAGAATGTGTGGCTGTGATTGCTTAGAAGGAACCTTAGAGGTCATCTGGTCTAATCCTTATTTACAGATAAGGAAACTGAGGCCCAGAGAGAGGAAATGACCATTGAGGTGATCATTGAGGAATTATGGGGAAAAGAAGAGATACTGTGGGATGGAGCATAGAATTTAGCCCAAGAAGGGAGTTTAATCCTCTTATTTCACAAATGAGAAAACTGGGCCCCAGAAAGCTGTATAAATTAGTAGGCCTTTAGCAGGAGATGGTCTTTTCTAAGTGAGGTGCAATGGTCCTGCTTCAGGGGGATGCCTTTATTGGGCATAACCTGGACTTTCTGTGGTAAATACTCCTAGCAGAGCTGTTTGGATATGGGTTGTTAGCAAGTGTGAGAGTGAGGCAAATCTGGGTGACTGGAAGATTGGCAGTGCCAGTTGGCAGAGTGCAACTCTGATGGGCTGGTCACCTAGCCTGAATGCCAAACATATGTTTGCCTAAAAGACTATTTTATGAAGAACTTGCACAAGGCAAATCCTCAACAAAGGTCAGAAGTGATACAAGGACACTCTCAAGGTCTTTCTGAATGACTTTGGTATCAATATTGAGACTTGGTAGGGATTGGTACCAGCATGGTGTGCTAACATCAAAGAAGGCACTGTGCTCTATGAACAAAGCAGACTTGCAGTAGCTCAAAAGAAAAATGAGATGTGCAAATGCAGAGACACATCCTTCCCAAATGTTCATAGGGACTATTTGTGCCTGATCTCTTCTAGAATTTCCTGAGCTTGCTTTGGTTTCTTCAGCCACATTTGGACACACTGTACATTGGCCCTGACGTTGTGGTCTTCTTTGATTATGAAGGATAACAACAAACAAGTGCCCTCTATAGAAGGATATACATGAGGAGGAGAGATAGGTTAAGGGAAAAGATGAAAAGTTAAGTTTTAGACTAATTGACTATGAGATGCATTGGAACATCTTGGTGGTACAATGGAAAGGGCTGTGGTTCTGTAATTGGAGAACTTGGGTTCACATGCTACCTTTGTGACCCTGGCAGGCAAGTCACTTAGCTTTTCTGGGACTCAATTTCCTCATCTGTAAAATGAAGTTTCCTTCCAGCTCTAAATCTATGACCCTTCCTATTTGTAATACTTAGGGCAAGGTTTCAGATGGTATACACAGGCTACTACTTGTCGTATGGTCTGGTTATGCCAGAACTTACACCAAATTGGAAATTCAACTAAGGTGTATCAGGGCAGCTTCTAAGAAGCTGGACAGACTCCTTATCCCTTCTCTGGAGGGGGAAGGATTCTAGGTCTATTTCAAGAGGGAGGGGCTGATCTACAGGTCCTTGGCTGAAGGGAAGGTTGAGTTAGAATTGATTCATATGTCAAAGGCTATGAGAGAAATCTTTTTTCCTTCCCTTTTTTTCTTTTTAGCGATTCCATCACTCACTCACTTAATAAACTCCAGTAATAAACTTGTAAATAGGGAATTGAATGATTAGGATGGAAAAAGCACCTCTCTGAAGCCAGAGACCTTGGGTTCAAATCCTGTCTCCAGTCAATCTGACTGACTGTTCCCATAATGCATTAAAGAACTTAGAGGTAGAAGGCACTTTAGAGACCAACAAGTTCAACTTCATAATTTTATAAATGAGGAAGTGGAGTCCTAGAGAAGGAAGATAGTAAGTAGCAGAGTCAGAATTCTATGCCGGGTCTTTGGACACCAAATGCAGGGCATGTTCTGTGTAGCCATGCTGCTTTCTTTCTTACTTTTGCTCATTCTGGTCTTTCTCCCTGGAATGTCTTTCCTCTCCATTGATCTCTTACTCATTCTTCAAAATTTAGCTCAAATGCCACCTCCTCCAAGAAGCCTTCTCTGATTCCCTCAACCAGAAGTGATCTCATCCTCTTCTGGACATAGACCTTTGGGTTTGGAGTTAGGAAAAATGGGATTCAAACCTCACTTCAGACACTTTAATAGCTGTATTATTTTGGGTAAGTTAAGTAACCTCTCTAGGTCTAAGTTTCCTCCTCTGTAAAATGAAGGTGTTGGATTTGTTGGTCCCAAACATCCTCATCAACTCCAAGCATATGAGCCTATGGCATATATACCTCTGCTCTTCTATCCATATCCTATGACTGTGAGCTCCTGAGCAAAGAGACTTACCTTTTATCTCTGCATATTCTGGAAGGTCTAATATGCATTTGGAGCTCAGCGAATACTTCTTGAATTTATCCTGTATATAGCTTGCTTTATACATATTTGTTTGCAAGTTGTCTGCCCCATTAGATTGTGAGCTTCTTAAGGGCAGGTACTGTCTTTTGCCTTTTTTGTACCCCAGCACTTAGCACAGTGCCTGGTACGTAATAGAACCTTAATAAATGTTTTATTGATTGATTGAATTGGAATGGGGAGGGCTAGACTGGGAATGCCAATAAAAGCATGTTAAATAGTCCCTGCCAAAGGAAGTTACATTCTAATTGGGAAAGATAGCACTAGAGCTAGAGAGGAGGGGGTGGATAAAACATATGGCTGGAGTGGTCTAGCAGGGTTGTGGAGAGATGGAACCAAACAAGATGAGTCCAGACCTGGACTAATAAAGCCCAGGGAGCTTTCATGGGCAGAGTTCAATTTTCAAATGGGAAGAGAGTGGGAAATGGCTTGTCAAATCAATAAGCATTTTTAAAAGCACCTACTATGTACTGGGCATTGTGCTAAGCCCTGGGAACCAGAATACAAACAGGAAGATAGCTCCTTGCCCTCAAGGAGTTTATATTCAAATGGAGGAAGATAATTGAGGAAAACAGAAAAAGTGGAGGGAAGGTCATATTCCTTCTGGATCTTTGTAGAAAAACTAAGTCCAGATTCTGGAGTGTAGCCTGGTGAAGAATGAAGATATGGCTATCCCAAGTGTCCTCCTTAAATGGAGACTCTGGGAAGAACCCAGCAATCAGAGGAAGATGCAAGGGTAGAGGGAGAGGAGGAAGGGGAAGCATTTATGCAGCACCTACTATATATCCAGCATTGGGCTAAGCACTTTTACAAATATCTCATTTGATCCTCACACCTACCCCGTGAGGGAGGTGCTAATATCATTCCCATTTTGCGGTTGAGGAAACTGAGGCTGTAACTTGCCCGGAGTCACACAGCTAGGGTACTTCCAGTGTGGGAAAACCAGGGGATGAATCCAGGGAGTGATGTTCGGGAGTAAAGTGAACTTCTGGGGGAAGAGGTTTCTGTGGCATGCATAGTAGAGAAATTCTGTAGAGTCAGGAGTGCAGCCTGGAGTGTAATGATGGAGTATGAAGAGCCCTCAACTTCAAGTCGCGATTCTCTGAGGATTCCAGGGGCTGGAATCTTGGTTCTGACATTTACTGGCCATGTGACCGTAGACCAGCCACTTTCCATCTGAGAACCTCAGTTTCTGTGTCTGCAAAATGGTGGTAATTATGCTTGTCTTATTTACCTCACAGGGCTGTTCTGTTGAAAAGTGTGTTTTCAGCCTTAAAAAAACACTCCAGAAATATGATCTCTGCCCAAGGTGAGTCATCAGTTGTTAGTCACTGGCTCCATTTCTCAGGTGAGATAACTGAGGCGCAGAAAGGCCACGGCTTTTGGCTTCAAGGATATTCAAGGCTGCCCAAATAGTATTGGGGTAGAAAATGGACAGTGGGGTGAGGAGGGTCGGGGAGTCAAAGCAGGTATATAGTCTTAGCTGGCATCCTGCCCTGGGGTCAGTCCTCTCTACCCTTTGCTCCCTCACCCCCAGTAACAGTTGTTTCTTGCTTTGGGGAATGGAAGAAATCCTGTGGTCTGAAGTATTTTTGCTCTTTTAGTACCAGGTGGGTATGGGCTAAACGTTGTGTCCTGCCCCCAGCCCCCTGGAGATGGGAGTCAGAGGTGGTGGTGGAAATAGTTGGGATGGGGGTGGGGATGGTGGTTTCACCCTGCAGCTAGGACTATCCAATAATAATCATTACTACGGCACAAAGCACTTTCCTGACAGCGTCTCTCCAAAGTCAGCGAGCACCAGGATTACTATTCCCATTTGGCAGATAAGGAAAATGGGTCCCCAGAAGTGAAGTGACTTGCTTGGGCTCCCATAGCTATTGTCAAAGCCTAGAACTGCAGAAAGATTTCTTGACTGCTGGTCCACTGCCCTATGAGCCGACAGAGATGAAGAGAATAGGACCCTGGGCTTAATGGCCACAGCGGCTGATGCTTGCAGAAAACTCTTCCTTGTGGGGAAAGACAAGAGACAAGACCACTTCCTCAGTCTCCACATTCTCCCCAGTTACCTCCACTTCCCCCTCCTACCACAAGAGGGCTCCTGGTGAAATATGCAAATATCAGCAGATGGCGGAAAGCAGTGAAGGATGATTCTTGTCATCAGAAAAAACGGCCCAGAAATCCCCTCTGTGGAGCAGGGTGGAGTGAGAGGGGGAAGGGGGAGAAGGAGTCAAGGACTGCTTGGCCTAGCAGAGGCAGAAGAAGGCTTGGGAAAGGGGTATTTCAGGGTGGGCTGGGAGGATGCTCAGACCAAGGGCTAGAGGCATTCTGGGCTGGCTGTTGGCTGGACCAGTTGACGTCCAAGGTCACGCCCAGCTCTGGGCTCTTGGCCAGGAGGGTCCATGTGATGATGCTAATTCATATCCAGGGGTAGGGGGCCCAGGCAGTGGGGATTCATTAGTGTAATCTGTTCCCCGTATCTCTGGTGTTGCCATCGGCCAAACAATAAAAGACACAATATTTACACAACTTACTCCGAGAAGCAATATCAGTCCATTGATTTTCTGTCCCTCAGATTTTCACAGTCTGAACCTTAATGGTTTTTAATCATAAAATATTAGAGCCGCAGGGCACTTAGCGGAGCCACAAGGTAAGTAATGGGTCTTTGCCTGCCTGCTTCCCTCTCCCTGGTGGCACCTCTCCTGAAGCTGGCACATCAGGGAAACTGTTTGACTTAAGGTGAAAAGTGATTGACTTGGAGTCAGCAGGTGACTGTGGGAAAATCACTTCTTGCTAAGCCTCAGTTTTCTCCTCTGGAAAATGGGGAGAAGACTACCTCTTAAATATGATGGTTGCAGTGAAGTACTAAGTCTCATATGATAGTAATAGCTAAAAATTATATATATTATAGAGGGTTCAGTGGATACAGTCAGGAAGACCTGAGTTCAAATCTGACCTCAGACACTCACTAGCTATGTGACCCTGGCAAGTCACTTAACTTCTCTTTGCCATATTGCACTGGAGAAGGAGATGGCAAACCATTGTAGTACTGTTGCCAGGAAAACCATATTGTCCATGGGGTCCCAAAGAGTTGGACCTAACTAAAGCCTGAAATTCATATAGTGTTTCAAGGTTTGCAAAGCACTTAACATTTATCAACTAATTTGATTCTCACAACAACTCTATGATGTAAGTTCTTTTATTATTCCCACTTTATAGAGGAGGAAACTGAGGCTGAGAGAGGTTAAGTGACTTGACCTAAGGTTACACAGTTAAGCAAATGTCTGAGGCAAGGTTTGAACTCAGGTCCTCCCAACTACAAGTCCAGCCCTCTATCCCCTGTAATACCTAGCTACCTGAAAATATTAGAGAACTTTACAGGGAGTGACTTGAGCATCCTTAGATGGATCCATGATCTCACAGGTCATAGGATCAGAGCCGGGAGACACTTTAGAGTCCATAGAATTCACCTCCTCCCCATTTTGCAGTTGAGGAAACCAAGGCACAGAGAGATTAAGTGATTTACCCAAAGTCACACTATAGTAAATGTCTGAAGCAGGATTTAAATCCAGATCCTACTTACTTCAAGTCCAGAGTCCTATCCTTTACACCATTATTACCTTACTTTACATACATATTACCATATTACCACTCCCTCCAGTGGTTCAGATCACAACTCATCCCTACCTTCTTATTCTGCATGGATCTTCTCCATGCCTTTCTACAAATCCCTCACAGAGTCTAGATATACCAGGTGTCATCCTTTGTTTCTTAATATTTGCAGGTAACAGAGGCAGCATGGTCTTTGACCAGAGTTCAAATCTTGCCTCTGACACATACTATCTGTGTCACCATTGACATGCCACTTACCCTGTAAGTGCCTAAGGAAACTTTCTAAGATTATAAGCTATAGAACAGTTGTTGATCTCCACTGATGGTGGGAATTTCCTTACCTGGGAGTTTCCTACATGAATAAAATAAAAGGTCTGGATCAAAAGCCATAAAGACCCACCATGCCCCACTCAGGCATCTCTATGTTTTTGTTCTTGTTCTGTGACCAGCCCACATCTTTTACCAGTCACTTGTCTCCTTAGTGATGTCTTTTATGCTTCTTGCATGAAATCATAATTGTCAGCCTAATTATACTCCATATGCACCTCTTCATTACCCTTTGAGTTAGATGAAACTTTGATTTTTCTGAGATCATGGTGTTTCACGATTCTCAGTTATAGAGCATCAGCAGGAGAATATTGTTGGTAAAAAGATGGGTTTTGGTGCCAGGGAGCAGCTTGAGAATCATTGAAAAGACTGCAGTTTTCCAAATGTGCTTCACCTCATTCTTCCATTTTAGAATTGTGAGACCAGCTCATTGTCCACTTGCAGATGCTGTCCAAGGTACTTTCGGATTAACTCAATGGACTGCTCATTAAAATGCATGGTACATCTGGTAATATTTATTTGTCATTCTTGCATGGATTACTTAGTCTTACAAACTTCTTTTGAGTTGACTCATTGAGGAAGGCCCATAGTATTCTAGGGATCAAAGAAATCATGAGTATCATCCATGAACATCTCATGACATTTGGAGAGCCTCACCCTCTTTCATTTACATTCTGCATGGTACTTTAAGGCTTCATTTTACTTTACTGAAGCAAATTTTTTTTTGGGGGGTGGTTGGATACAAAACAAAAGACAGTTACAGAAACCTGCCTGTTTTCTTCTCATCTTTTCATCATGGATACCAATGATGTGGGCACAGGCCATTTTTATAAAGATTTGATAGAAATTAGAAAGTAGTAGAGATTAGTAGATGCTGATGTCTTCTGGTCTTTATGTTTTTTTAAAAGTGGTAATAATGTCCATGAACCTTATAATTTTTCAAATCCCCTCATTAGGAAGTCTTGAAAGTCAATAATTGAATGCCTTAAAAAAATTTATGTCTCCAGCATGGAGGTTTTCTATATATATTTGGTATCCATGTAATGCCAAAAGATCTAGAGGAAGTCCCCTAGAACATTTGGTGAAATCCCTGTGGAGGATTGACGAGTGGACATAGAGAAGAGTCAAATAGGAGAGGCATACGATGGCAGTCACCTACATCATTGCAGGGAATACTCACAACAATGAGATCACACAGATTCCTCAAAGAAGCACCACAGTAGATCTAGAGTTGTTCTTCCTGAATTTATCATCTTGACCACCACTTCCACTTTCTCATCTATCAAATTGGATGCTGAATTAAGAGTCCAGCTGTGATGATACCACTGTCATTGAAAATGAAAATATACAAATGTTAGCATATCTCTTCTATTTTCCATCTGTTCATTGTCTTCCAGTTTCACCTGTAAATGCTCTCAGGTGGTTTGGTTTAGCTGAGTCTCATACCAGACTTTCTGTAGGTTTTATATCCCTGTGACCAGTTTTGGATATTTTGTGAGGTGATAATGGTCATAATCTTTTGTCACCTTTCTCTATAATATTTAGTAAATGAGCTGTCACTTTATTAATTTATTGAATGATATTTTATTTTTCAATTACATGTAAATACAATTTTTAACATTCATTTAAAAATTTTTTTGAGTTTCAAATTCTCTCCTTCCCTGCTCTTCCTCTCTTCCCTTCCTGAGATGGTAAACAACTGAATATAGGACATACGTGTGAGCTGGTACTTTAAACCAGGCTTACTTGAGGTGTGCTGGGAAATGTTTGACAACTGGTTCTCTGAAAAAAAAATGTATCCACAACACACCTTTAAAATTTGATCTGCATTGTTGACACATTCCTTATCGCTTTCTTAAATTTGGACAATCAAAAAGACACTAAGTCAAACCCTGATTTGTAGCATTTTCCGATTAGGGTGTAGATGCTCACACTGAAAATTTAACAATTGGCTCTAGTTGGTATGACCTGGCTCCAGCCCTCTCTTGCCACCATGTCTCTGCTTGGCAAAGAGATGAACTGTTTGGTGGGGGAGTTGATTTCTTGTCTCTTTTGGCTTCCTTGTCATGGCACCTGCTTTATTTCTCACAAACTTCTCTAGGAAATGGTGATAGTCAGCATCCATGTTTGTGCTTTAATCTCCCCACCTCCACTCTTCCTCCCGGAGCCTACAGCTTGTTTAAATTAGTCTTGTTGGAATTGTTATAATTGTATGCAGTGCCCTCTCCTCTTTACCCTTTCTTCTAATTTGATGTTGATTTTGACCTTTGCTCTAGCCAGCTGAGTGCACACAGACAGCTGATGCTGGGAGGACTCCAGTAACCAGCTGCTTCCTGTCTGTTAAGATATAGTCAATTCCTTTTTTTTTTTTTTTTTGGTGTATGTGTGATGCTGTTCTATGCTTGCCACATCCATCACTTTCTGACTCTCTTCTTCAAGAAACATATACATGATATAAAGGCATGAGGCTTTTGAATAATCTATATGTCCTTGTCCTCTCTTTAAAAAGTTTTATTGATGTCTTTTGTTTTTACACCACAGCAGTTTCTCAATATATCACCTCCCTATGCCACAACTGACCCCTCTATTATAACAAAGAAAAATGGTCCAGTAAATCCAAAGGACAAAATAACCATGTCTGATGGTGTATACAACATCCTGCTCCCCTAGGCTCCTGGCTCTTTTTAGGAAAATCTGTTTCATCATCTGTTCTCCAGGACCAAGACTGGCATTTACAATTAATCTGAGTTCAGCTAACTTGCAGTGTTGCTTTTGTTTACACCATTACAGTTATGTGCATTATTTTCCTGGTTTATTTTATTTCACTCTGTATCAGTTTGTACAAGTATTCCCATGAACTTCTCAAATCTCTCACGTTTGTTGTTTCTTACAGTACAATTACATTCACGTGCCCAGTTGTGTGACTTTCAACAAACCACTTTAGTTTTCTGGGTCTCAGTTTCTTCATATGTAAAATGAAGCATTCCTTTCAGCACTAAAATTATTATTTATGGTCCTATGACCACAATTTGTTCAGCTACTCCCCAACAATTGGACACCCACTCTAGTTTTTCTGCTACCACAAAAAGTATTACTATTTGGCACCTCTCTTTCTGTTATTGATACCCTAGTTTGTGATGGGATTTCTGGGTCCAAACACATGAATAATTAAATGACTCATCTCATTAAATTCTAAAGTGCTTTCCAGACTGGATAGACTGATTTATGTTTCTAAAGAGTATTATTGCATTTTAGCCTTTGATTTCTAAATTCTGAGAGACATTTTCTAGCATATCTTTTGGCCACCCCTTTCTCTGGTGATCCTTACATATACAGAGCATACATTGCCCTGGTTTGTTGGATGTCATTCACTGCATCACGAAATTTCTCTTCTTCTCTATCACCTACAACAAACATTAGCCCAAAGTTGCAATGGTCTTTTGGGTAGCCTCTTTGTTCACACTGATCCTGAGCATTGCATGGCAAGACCATGGAGAGTCTCAAGAAATGGTGCTTCCTGTTGCTTTTGGGTATGCAATGAGACCAACTCCACTAGATCCTTACCTCACCTCCCTTAGGAGAACCCAAAGGCAGTGATTCACTTCAGCTGCTCCTTTTCTATGTCTTTTGGTTTTACTGATATGAGAACTGGCAACATGGATATGGTCCAGTTTCTCCTCCTGGAGTATGTCTGCTTCTTGGCCATGGCATAAAACTCTCACCTTTAGAGTGCCAAGTTAAGCTTAATGCTTATAGACAGGCTGACGATGGTGAGATTCTTAGCACCCTCACACACTGGCTCTACTTTACCACCATCCACTGTGGAATCAGAAAGGGTAACACACATCTGAGGCCTGTTTGATATTTTTCATCTGTTTCATGGGTGCTGCAGACAGGAGGAGGGGTGTGGTGTGATAATATAACAATACAGCAATATTAGCTCACTTTTAAATAGAACTTTAAGGTTTACAAAGTGTGTTATGCACATGATTTCATGCTGACAGATAGCTAGAGTGATTGATAAATATTCATGAGTGTAACCCCTGACTCCAAAGGAGTTCTTCAAATCTTTGTGCCTTGTCTGATTCCCACTAAGTGAATCAACAAGCATTTTTTAAACACCTACTGTGTAGGCAGGCATAAGCTTCTTGAGAGTCTAACAGGGAAGACGACATGCAAACAGCCAGCTACAATAAGATATAGACAGGGTAGATGGAAGGTAAGGGGCAGCTAGGTGGCTCAGTGAATAGAGTGCTGGGCCTGGAGTCAGGAAGATGTGAGTTCAAATGTGGCCTCAGACACTCACTTGCTATGTGACCCTGGACAAATCACTTAATCTCTGTTTACCTTAATGCACTGGAGAAGGAAATGGCAAACCACTCCAGTATTTGTCAAGAAAATCTCATGGACATTATGATTCACAGTGTCACAAAGAGTAGGACACAAGTGAACAACAACAACAAAGATGGAAGACAAATCTCAGAGGGAAGGCACTAGGGTGGTGCATCTATAAAATACTCCAGCTACCTTTGCCTATCTTGGTCTAAAAATCCCATAGCCCTCTTAACATCTATGGGTTACTCAGAACCAGTTGGCTTCCTGAGCTGTCTTGGTTTCTTGGGATTCAGCCACTTCTCTGTGTGACTTCCCTCATCAGTACCAGGCCAAAGTGGGATCCCAGGATGGCAGTGAGATGGAGAGGGCCCCAATACAGTATCCCTTCATTGTCAATGAGAGCATCCCCTAATCATTTCAACTACTATCAATAAACCTTGTTATTAGATACACTTAGGGCAAGGCTTTGCTCTTTGAAATCCCTAAATCTGACTTTCACAGGGTTCCTAGGGCCCCACAATTCTTTGGCTAGGAGCAAAGCTTCTGGAGGTGGATGTCTCTATACTTAGCTAGACTGGTCATAGTCTGTCAGCTAGACCGTCACTGACACCGTTCAATCCTGGTCAAAGCTACCAAAACTTGTGTTTCCCTGGCATAGCCTTTGAGACCCTAAGGTCTTGTCCCTACCATGGAAAGGAATATTGCACAGTGAATAAAACACTATTCCTGTAGTGAGGAAGACTTGAGTTTGAATCCTGCCTCACACGTTTATTAGCTGCATGGCCCTGGGCAAGTCAACTAACCTTTCTGTGTGCCAGTTTTCTTATCTCTAAAATGGAGGGTTAGATTTCCTGGCCTTTAAAATCCCTTCTGGCTCTAAATCTTTGATTCTAGGAGGAGGCCTTTGAGGAAGATTTTTGTGTAGCTGTTATTATTATATTAATAGAATTTTAAATAATATTTTATCATAGGATATTTCATTAATAATAATGAGGAAGTTGGCCTCATTTCCTTTCACCATGGTCTGTGTCACAGCGGGGCTTGGCCTATATGGAGAACAGGATCTCCAAGCTTATCTATCTCCCCCAAGCCCATTCTTGCCTGGCTTTGCAGTTATCTGAGGGCCACCTGTTTTGCCATACCTAAAGAGCTGGGGGTGGAATTGGGTAGTAGGTACCAAAGGAGTACAGTTGTGATCACTCAATTTCCAAGTTGACAAAGACCTCAATAACCACTCAGTCCAATCCATACCTGAAAAAGAATCCTCCCTGTGACAGACAGAGCCCCCAAAGTGCTCATGAAGCCTTTGCTTGGAGGCCTCTGGAGAGGCAGAACCCATCCCTCCCACTTTGGAACTGCTCTGATTGCTGAGAAGTTTTCCTGACGTCCAGCCTTAAACTTCCCATTTGCATCTCTTTACCCTCTCCCCCTCCTCCCAGCTCATTCTACTTACCCTCCAGGGCCAAATAGCAAGCTTAATTTTCCTTCCACATGACGGCTTTTCCAAGCACTTGAAGACAGTTCTCCTGTTCCCCTGAGTCTTCTCTTCTCCAGGCTAACAATCTCTAGCTCTTTCAACCGAGCTCATTTGGCATGATCTCAAGCCTCTTCTCCAGCCTCATTGTGCCCCTCTGGACATACTCCAGCTTATCAATGTCTTCCTTAAACTGTGGTGTCCAGAGCTGAAGACAATATCACAGATGCGGTCTAACAAGGATAGAGACTTTTTCTCAAAATAAACACCCTCCCCCCACGCGTGTGTATATGTGTGTGTATATATATATATATATATACACACACACACACACACACACACACACACACACACATATATATATACATATACATATATATGTACACACACACATTCATGGCAGCTGGGTGGCACAGTGCCTGGAGTCAGAAAGACTCATCTTCCTGAGTTCAAACCTGCCTTCAGACACTTGCCAGCTATGTGATCCTGGGCAAGTCAGTCAACCCTGTTTGCTTCAGTTTTCTCATCTGTAAAATGAGTTGGAGAAGGAAAAGGCAAACCACTCCAGTATCTTTGCCAAGAAAACCCCAAATGGGATCACAGAGTCAGATATGACTAAGATGACTGAACAACAACAACATATATTTATCTCTGTCTCTCTTTCTTCTCTCTCTCTCTCTCTTTCTCTCTCTCCCTCTCTCTCTCTTTCTCTCCCTCTCTTCTCTCTCTCTCTCCCTCCCTCCCTTTCTCTATCCCTCCCTCCCTCTCTCTCTCCCTCCCTCCCTCTCTCTCTCACTCTTCTCTCTCTCTCACTCTCTTCTCTCTCACTCTCTTCTCTTTTCTCTTCTCTCTCTCTCTCTTCTCTCTCTCCCTCTTTCTTTCTTCTCTCTCTCTCTCTTATCCTCTTCTCTCTCTGTCTCTCTCTTTCTCTCGTTCTCTCTTCTCTGTCTGTCTCTCAACATTTATTATCTCATCCTCTCACAGTCCTCCATCCCCCACAGAACAACAAAACTCCCCAAAACAAAACAAAACAAAAACTTAAAACTAAAACCCTCACAACAAACATACATAGTTCAGGAAAACAAATTCCCACATTGGCCATGTCCAAAAATCAGTGTCTCATTCTGGATTTTAAGTCCATCACCTTTCTGGCAGGAGATGGTGTAGGGGTATGATTCATCCTTGGTCCTCCAGACTTCTTTATGTTCACATTAGTCAGATTTATAAAGTCTTTCAAAGTTGTTTTTCCCTCTAATGTTGTTTTATTGTGCAAATTGTTCTACTTTTGCTTACTTCACTCTTTATCAGATCATAGAAGTCTTGAAAATGTCCTCTGAAACAGTTCACTTGGTCATTTCATATGGGACAACAATACTTCATTGTATTCATATGTTACAGTTTGGCCATTCCCCAATAGGTGGGTACCCCTTTAATTTCCAGTCTTGACTACTATGAAAAGAGTTCCCGAAAATATTTGTATGCATATGGATTTTTTTCTGCTTTCTTTGATCTCTTTGAGGTATAAGCCTAGTAGTGATTGTGCATAGCTCTAAATTGCATTCTGGAATAGCTGGACCAATTCAGAGCTCCACCGACCATGCATTAGTGTGTCTGTTTTCCTGAATCCCCTACGACATTTGTCATTTTCCTCATTTTCCCTTTCCCCCCCAATCTGTTGGGTATGAGGTGCAATCTTAGAGCTGTTTTAATTTGCATTTCTGTAATTATTAGAGACCTGGAGCATTTTTTTCATACAGTTATTGATAGCTTGAACTTCTTCCTCTGAAAACTGCCTGCTCATATAATTTGGCCATATATTTATCAAAGAATGGCTCTTAGTCTTCTAAACTATCCTTCTTTTAATACCACCTAAGATCATGTAGTTTCTTTGGTTGCCATATCACACTATTAGCTCGTATTGGACTTGGAGTTCACTAAAGCCCCCATTAAAACCACTCAGTACAGATGTGAGTGGGTGTAAAATTCACTTCCTAGGGAGGAGCTTATTGGAGCACTGATAGAGGGGTTCTTCAGCTCTGGGTCAATATTGGCTCCGGTTTTGGTCTCTTGATGGTCCAGGTCAGGTTGCTCTGATTCAAACTGCTTCCTCTTCCCTCCCGGCCTCCAACCTCCCACCCCTGTCTGGGGCTTCAGCGGTAGCACTGGTGGAAATAGGCTCTGAGGTAAAAAAAGGGGGTGAGGGATTGGGGTGGTGCCTGTTAGGTGGTCCACGTTAGGCGTCATTGTTGCTGTTTTGTTTTTCTCATCCCCCTAAAAACCAAACCCCTCAACACTAGGTGCTGGGGGGAAGTCAATAGCCATGGATTACCTATCGGCTGAGGCTGAGAAAAAAAATTGGAAGAGAGATAAAGATAATTAAAACTGATTCTCATTGTTTCTGGAGAAATCAATTTCATAACTCTGCTTTGTTTCAGAAAGTATTTCTCTGCTTGAGCTCTCTGGGTGCTTGGGGAATGAGGGACTTAGAAGGGAGATAGGAGAATTAAATAGTCTGTTCTGTCTCTTCACCCACTCCCCTTCCCTCCCAGGTGAATCACCTTTGACCCCAGGGGTTGCCTCAGATGGTAGGAGCTAAGGAAAGGCCAGAACTGAGTTAAACTTTTAACTATCCCTTCTCCTTGTTCCAGACACCGAATATGTCAAGATGCAAAATTTGAACTCAGACCTTCCTGATTAGAATCTAGCCCTTAATCTACTATGCCCCACTGCCTATAAGCATATATTTTTGATATATTTTTGATCTCTTTCCCTTAATTGTTGCTACTGGGAGCTCTTTAGAAACCCTGGCCTAGGTGGGTCAAAAAAAGGGCACTGCCCCCATGGACAAGTCATGGACTAGTAGCAGGTGATAAGCAGTGGTGGTGGGGTATGTCTGTGTATGCATGTGTATGTGGGGGATGTCTGATATTACAGAACAAGGATTCATCCTGGGCTGCTGTCTACTATCAGGCTTCCTCATGGGAAACTGCCCAGGTCTCCTGTGAGACCTACCCCCAGGTAGGAAGGTCTGACACTTAATTCTGAGAAGAAACAGTTTTGTCTGGAGGCAAAGTCCCTGGAGAGAGTTCTGAGAGGAGGGAGTCAGTACCTTTCACTGGTTCCCCAATATAAAAACCCTCTGAGATCAAGCTGAATTTTATGTCACTGTCCTGTGATCATTAGCCCAGGGGAGTCAACAAGGTGTGTGCGTGTGTGTGTGTGTGTGTGTGTGTGTGAGTGTGTGTGTGTGTAGGGAAGAAGAGACTCAGGGTAGGAGGAATGGAAGAATTTCTGCTGGGCTCAGAGTCTTGGAGAGCCCAAAGACATTTAAGGACCAGAACTAGGTTCAGCGAGCAGATCCCTGGATCACAGCCTAAGTAGAGACTTGCCAATTAAACATCCTGGCCCTCTTAGGGTCTTTGCCAGATTTTACTGGGACTAGGAGGGATGGACATAATTCCCTCAGACCAAATTGCAGGGGGAGGAAAGATATTGACTAAGATTAAATCATTTCAAAGTGCTTTGTAAATCTTGGAGCACTATATAAATGTGATCCATTATTAATTACTGTAATTAATCTAATGGACTGGGATATTGAATCATGGACTCAATAGAGAGACAGTACCTTGGAGAGATTGCTCATTGTGGCAACAGAGGATTTGGGTTCAAATCTTGGCTTTGCCATGTGCCTGAGTGACTTTGGCCAAGTCCCTCCACCTCTTTGGGTCTCAGTTTCCCCATCTGTAAAATGAAGAGATTGGACTGGGTGACCTCTTTCTGGTACTAAATCTAAGACCCTACAGTGGAAAGGACCTTAGAAAAACTCTAGTTCAGCCTCTTACCCTTTTCATGAAACTCTTTCCCAAAACTACTGAGAAATGATCAATATTCCATCTCTGTGTCTGTTGCATACATCTTTTATTTATAAATCATTTCCACTATTAGAATGTTAGAATTCAAGCTTCTTGAACAAAGGAGCTGTTTTCACTTTTTCCTTGTACCCTCAGTGTTTAGCACAATGCCTGGCACAGAATAATTGATTGATAAACGCTTGTTTGAGCCAGCTTCTGCTTGAGAATTTTCAGTGATGGGGATCCCTCTTTCTTTCTCCTGCTCCCTTCTTACTCTCCTCAAAGTCTTTAGGACTGGCAGAGTATTTAAGCGTGGGTTCTAATCCAGACTGTCATAGACTTATAACAGGACTCTGGGTAAGCCTCAGTTTCCTCATCTGTAAAATGCAGTTGTTAGGCGTCCGTGGGGGTGTCACTAAGGCTCCATATTATTCTTGAATTCGGTGTTCTGAGGACTGGCTCTGAGGTGAGACAGAACTGACTCTTACGACGGTCTTACGGTACCGATGGCCGAGGCCCAGCCGTAGAGCCCATCAATGGGGCTGAGAATGGGGTTGGCTGAGTTGATGTCGGCATGCAGTGCCTCTTTTCCGCGGTAGATGGCGGTGTTGGCGAACTTCAAAAAAAGCCTGTTGCCTAGAGCCGAAGTCTGCGGCGCGCTGCTCAGGGGGAGGGGAGCTGCGGGTTAATTTCCAGCGCGAGTGATGCCCCAACAGTCGGGTCTCCAGGAGCCTGGGTCTCGCTCTCCGCTGGGTGGGTCCGTCCTGGCCTCAAGCCCTCCTGCAGGGGAGCTGTGGGGCTGGTGATACATTCCACCTGCAGCCAGTAGAGCCAAATCTCTGACCAGTCCTGGGGCGGTATCAGTCTTCCCTGAGCCTTCCTCCCGACTCTTCCAGCTGACCCTTACTCTTAAAGCTTTGTTTTCATCCACCCATCCTTCTTCCTCGTCCCTCCTTCTTCCTCTTTTTCTTCCCTCCCCTTTTTCTCCTCCCTCCTCCTTCCCCTTCCTTTTTCTTCCCTCCTCTTCTCCTCTCTCCTCTTTCTCTTCCTCCTCCCTCCTTTCTTTCCCTCTTCTTCATCCTCCCCCCTTTTCCTCTTCCCTCCTCCTCTTCTTTCTCCCTCTCTATCTCCCTTTTTCCTGGGTTTCCTCCCTCTCTATTACACCCTGCAGTGATCCTCAGTGGGGAGAACCCTAGAAATGAGTTACAAAATGAGTGAATTGGAAGCTATGCTCCCTCAAACCCTCCCCAAGGGGCCCAAGACTTCCAGCTGCTGGGCTTCAGATCACTTAGCTGAACCCTCGCTGGAACTAGAAGAAGATATGAACTCTTGGTTTCCTTACATAGGCTTTTAGTATCTCTCTAAGGCGGGACCCAGACTTGTGGAGCAATGGCAATTTTATCAGTTGCTTGGAATTGCCTCTCCCTCTCTGCACCTGGTTTCTCCCCACTCTCCAAGGTCCACTTCAAAGGGCTCCTCCTTCCAGTTGGAAGTCATCCTTTGGGATGGTCAGCCTCAGTTTCTATATCTGCAAAACATCAATAGTAATTCTCACTCTTCCTCCTTCATAAAACTGTTGTAAAGATTAAATGAAATTATGGACACAAAATCAATTGGTAGCTCTAATGTGCTCAGTAAATATGAATTAGTATTGTTTTAATCAAAAGTTGAATGGCCAGCCCTACCTCCTGGCTAATTCAATCCTGGGGTCCCTGGATGCTATGGCTGGAGGGGAGGACACAGGTTTCATTTGTTTATCCTTCCTGGCTCTTCATCTCTTTCTCTGTGGATCTCATGATCCTCTCCCCCTTCCCCCTTCCTTTTCCCTTCTTCCCTTACTCCCCCTCCCTTCAAGTGTCTTTACAGGCAACTATTCAAGGGGATGCTGTCTCTGACTTTCTGATGCTCTATAAGATGTAAGAGCAGGAAGGGATCATCTAGTCTCAGAGCTGCGGCCCAGAGAAGGATACTGGTTTGCTTTAGGTCCTACAAAGAGTTAGTAGCAGGGCCAGATTAGGACCCAGGTGTCCTGACTCCTAGGTCAGGGACCATGGACCATGTTTCCCTCCTCATCCTTCTCTTCTCCTTCCCCTCCTCTCTTCCTTTTTTTTCTTTACCTCCCTCCCCACTTTTACCATCCCAGGATCTGGTCCTCTATGATTTGTAATCAAAGGTTTCTGCATGTAGGGTGTGTGTGTGTGTGTGTGTGTGTGTGTGTGTGTAGGAACCTTCTTCTTCTGAATACTGCTCTTTCCCTCCCCATTAGGGGTAACGGGGCAACAAGAAGCTTTGGAATGAAAAAGCTTGGCTCCATCTGGTACAATGGAGTATGCCTGTCCCCTTTCCTTCCTGAGCTGGGCATAAACAAAACACCGTCTCATTAAGTTGTCAAGATTCAACCAGGAGCTTTGTCAAAAGCTAGCATTTAAAGTACTTCTGCCTGATTCTCGATTAGCATTTAATAAAAAGCTGAGAGTTCCCTTCAGCCCCATTACACTGATGGGCTGGGCTGGGCAGGGCTGGGTTGGGTGGCCAGGGAAGGAGGGAGGTTCAGGCAATATTTAGCCAAGCTGTTCCCGCAGGAAGACTGGATCCTGGGATTTGGTTTCTGAGCATTAGATAGTCTGAACCTTAGACTGACATTCCAATAAAGTCTGATTCTCTTTTCTCACCCAGACCCTGTGGTTGAGTGTCTCTAGGTGAGCAGGCTGCACGGTAGGGGTTGAAGAGTTCAGGACATGATTAGGGTCAAGAGCAACGGGTGTGGAGTTGGAAGAACTGGGTTCAAAATCTATTTCTGTTATTTATGTGACTCTGAACAGATTGCTTCACCTTCTTGGGTCTTAGTTTACTGATATGTAAAATGAAGAGGTGGGATCAATGATCTCTAGTGATTCTTCCATTTCTAGAATATGATTTATGGCTCCTGCTGCTTTCTGGACTCCTTGCTCCACCCCATTGGTCTCAAAAGATAGGATCTGGTCAGCTTTTGTGAGGTACTGACCCTATCTCCATTAATTCATTCATTCATTCATTCATTCATTCATTCCATCAAGCATTTATGAAATGCTTACTACATGCAAAAGTATGCTAGGCACTAGGGAGTGTGTGTGTGTGTGTGTGTGTATGTGTGTGTGTGTGTGTGTGTTGGACATGTAATTTCTCTTTGACTTCAGACCTCCCATCTCCTGCTATGCCTAGTTTTTGAGGGAAGAGGAGTGGTGCCCTTCATTCACTGATGAACATTTTCACGCCTGGTCATATCATTCACATCCCAGTGACTCTGAACTCCTGCAGATCATCATTCAAACCTCATTGCACCCGCCCTCCCCACATTCCCATCCCCCCAATCCTCCCACCCTAAAGGTTCATCCTGACTCCACCTAGCCCTTCCACTGTGTTCTCTGGAATGCCTGTTCCATAGGCAACAAATCTTAAATTTTTTTCTTCTCTCTGGTTCTTACTGAAATCTGGTCTCCCCTTGATGACATAGCTTCTCTGGCCACTCTTTCTAGTACTGGTTGTACCTTCACTCATCTTCCTCAGCTCACTGGTTGCTTTGGGGGAGTTGGAACAATTTTTGCTCCCCATTGCTACTTCTAGGTTCTCCTCCTTTCTGCATCACACAGTAACATCTTTTCTTTTGAGGTGTGAACTTTTTATATCTTACCACCCATTCAAAATCCCGGTAGCTGTTGTCTACAGATCCTATGGGCCACTTCCCTTCCTTCCTCAATGAGTGATACCTAGCCCACAATTTCTCCTCCCCAATTCCTAACCTCATATTAGAGGACTTCAATGTACATCAATTCTCCCTCCAATACCCTAACCACTCAGTTCCTCAGCCTACTTACTTCTCGTGGACTCCTCCTGCATTCCACCTCAGCTGCACATAAAGATGGCCATAGCTTTGATCATCACCCACAAATATACCACTTCTGTGTTCAAGAACTCCAAAATCCCCTTATCTGACCTAATCTATTGTCTTTTTACTTCTCCTGCTGCCTTTCCTTACAAATCCTGCTCTTCCTCTAACAGTGGTTCTCAACCTTCCTAATGCTGTGACCCTTTAATACAGTTCCTCATGTTGTGGTGACCCCCAGGCATAAAATTATTTTCATTGCTACTTCATAATTGTAATTTTTCTATTGTTATGAATCTATCTGATATGAAGGATGTGTTTTCATTGTCACAAATTGAACATAACCCACAGGCTGAGAACTGCTGCATCTATAACCATGACCTCCAATACCTTGAGCCCTAAATTCCCTTTCAGGCCATCTCCTGCACTAGTGACTCTTTTCCCTCCATCTTGACCCCTTGGTGAGCCAATTCAACTCTACACTGTCCTCATCTCTTGAATTCCTTACCCCCTTATCATATCCCTCATTTTGCCCAGCTGAGCCTCGGTCCTGGATCACTCCCACCATTTGTCACCTCTTTTACATATGTGCTGCTGAATGAATGTAGAAAATATCATGCAACTGTTCTGACTGGCTTCACAACAAATTTATGTTATACAATCTCAACTGGACCTTCACTGCTGCTAGGCAATCTTTCTATACGTCCCTTAGCAATTCACTATCCCACTCTCCTCAGCAACTCTTCCAAACCCTTTCATCCCTCCTCAAACCTGCTCTGGCCCCCCTCCCTCCACCTTCTCAGCTGAGAACTTTGCCTCATATTATACAGAAAAAAAAATTGAGGTCATTCACCATGAACTCTCTCTTCCCTTTTCCTCATCTCTGATCACTCAGGTGCCTTCTGTTATCTCTCCTCCTTCACTCCTGTCTCACTTGATGAAGTGGCCTTGCTCCTTACCAAGGCTAGCCCCTCTACTTGTTCAAATGATCCCATTCCATCCTGTCTCCTCCAATAGATTGCCCCTTCTATCATTCCCACTCTTTCACTTATTTGCAATCTCTCCCTGTCTACTTACTGGCTTCTTTTCTACTGCCTATAAACATGACCATATCTCCCCAATTCTGAAAAAAAAACCCAACCATCCCTTGATTCTTACATCCCCACTAGCCACCATCCTATATCTCTTATGCCCCTTGTAGTTAAACTCCTCAAAAAGGCATCTACGAGTGCCTCCACTTTCTCTCCTCTCACTCTCTTCTTAACCCCTTATAATCTGGCTTCCAGCCTTAGCATTCCACTGAAATTGCTCTCTCCAAAGTTACTAATGATCTCTTACTGGCAAAATCCAAAGCCTCTTCTCCATCCTCATTCTCCTTGATCTCTCTGCAGCCTTTGACCCATTCCCTCCTCCTTGATATTCTCTTCTTTCCTCTCTCTCCTGGTTTTCCTTCTTCCTATCTGACCAATCCTTCTTGGTCCCCTTTGCTGAATCCTCTTCCAGATCACAAACTCCAACCATAAGGTATCCCTTGGTCCCTCTTCCTTTCTACCTCTATACTTCTTAGTATAAGATCACTTAGTGATGTCATCAGCTCCCATGATTTTAATTACCATTTCTATGCTGATGAATCCAAACTCTGCTGACATCTGAACTCTCATATCCAGCTGCCTTTTAGATGTCTTAAACTCAGTATGTCCAAAACAAAACTCATTATTTTTCCCCTTAAACCCTCTCTGACTCCTATCTTCTCTATGACTATATAGAGGGCAATACCATCTTTCCAGTTCCTCAGACTCACAACCCAGGAGTCATATTGGATTCCTCACTATCTCTCAACCTTCTCCCTCCCCCCATCCAATCAGTTGCCAAGACCTGTCAATTTCTCTTTTGCACCATTTTGCACTTGTCAATTTCACCTTTGCACATCTTTTCTCCTCTGACACTCCCACCCCCTCTAGTGCAGGTCTTCATCCCCTCACACCTGGACTATCACAATAATCTGCTGGTGGGTTTGCCTGCCTCAGGTCTCTTTCCCCACTCCAATCCACCCTCTATTCAGCCACCAAAGGGATTTTCCTAAAGTGCAGGTCTGATTGTGTTATTCCCTCTGATTCCAACTCAGTAAGCTCCAATGGCTCCCTTTCCCTATTTGATCAATCAAATACAAAATGCTCTGGCATTCAAAGTCCTTCGTAGCCTAGCTCCCTCGAACGTTTCCAGTCTTCTTGCACCTTTCTCCCCCAAACATGCTCTTCTATCCAATGACACTGGCCTCCTGGCTGTTCCATGAATAATATACTCCATTTCTCTGCTCTGGGAATTTTCTTTGGCTGTTCCCATGTCCGGAATACTCTCGTTCCTCTACTCTCACTACTGACCTTCCTGGCTTCCTTTAAGACACAAGTAGAATCCCACTTCCTACAGGAAGTCTTCCCCAACTCCTCTTAATTCCAGTGCCTTCTCTTTATTAATTATTCCCTATTTATTGTGTAAATAGCTTGCTCTAACCATTGTACCACCTAGCTGCCCCAAAATATATGCTTAACATTGGTTGATTGGTATAAGGTATGAGGAAAATCTCTTTACTAATAAAAATCTTCAGATGTTCTGTAATTGATAGCCTTCAGAAATTGTCTGAAGCCCTGAGAGGTCCAGGGTCACATGGCTAATATGTGTCAGAGGCAGAATTTGAACTTAGGTTTTCTAGACTACGGGGCCAGCTCCCTATCCATTCCATGATGCTGCTGAGAAAGCAAAAATAGAAAGGAAACTTCTCTTGACCTCAAGGAGTTTATATTCTGTTGAGGACTGACTGGGTAGACAGAAGAGAAAACAGGATGTAAGAGGTCAAGGCACTAGTAAGAGGGGAAATAGGGAAAAACACTTTGTAGAAGGTGACTCTGGATCTGAGTCTTTGAAAAGGTGATGAGGGAGCGAGGTGGTGATGTTGCCTGACAAATGCTTCTAAACATGGACTCTGCTGAGTGAAAACCCAGATGTCAGAGCAACAGGAGAAACCAGGGGATAGAATTGAAAATAATAGCAATGATAACTCATGTTTTGTGAGGAGGACATTGCTTTGGAATGTAGGACGAAGTTTGGCATCTTCTTCCTCCTCTTCCCACCTTCCTTCTCTTTCCTTTCCCCTTCCCCTCCCTCTTTCCCTCTTTCCCCCTTTCCACCATTTCTTCCCTTCTTTCCACTTTCTCTCTCCCCCCCTTCTATTCCCCTTCCCCTCTTCTCTCCCCTCAGTACATTGAATTCCATGCTTGGAGTCAGGTGCCAGAGACATGATGGGAAGTAAAAGGAACAATCTCACAACAAACCAGATATCAGCTGATTCTGAGGGTTTCCCACTGAGGGTCAAGCACTGAGCCAGCACTGTCAAGCCTGTCTTTTTGACAGAGGACTGACTCTGATATCCTTTCCACTGGAGTTCTCACAAGTCGCTTGACATTTGGTTTGAGTACATTCCTTTTTGACTCCTCTGCCTCTGGCAGCTAGCACTAGAACCATGCAGATCATCCCGAATACCACACTGCCCCGGAGGGGTGAGGCAGACCTAGCACATTTTGTCCTACATTTCTGCAGCTGCGAACAGATCACTATCTTCTTTTTATGTAATAGAGCATTCCCTAACTCAGGCTTGCATAGCCTGTGACCTGCCAAAATATTTCGGGCAGCCCTTGAAAAATATAGAGGAAAACATCCACTACATTTTTTGATGGCTGCCCCAAATCCTTCCCCCATCCCCACATTATTCCATTTGATCTCCATACTCCTGAAAGGTAGGCAGAGAAAAACATTTCAAAGGCAAAAGAAGAGAACCTAAGGACTTGCTATGAGTCCTAGAATGTCTTTTTGGTAGCACTAGAACTAGAGATTCAGTGGTTGCTGCAGGAAGAGCCCTGGATTTGGAATCCAAGGACTTGGGTTTGAATCTTACCTGTGCTCTTTATTTTTCCTATAGCACCTTGAGAGTGATCACTTAAGTTTTCTGGGTCTGAGCTTCTTCATCTGGAGTCAGAGCTGGGACAAGGATGAAAGAAAAGGGGGAAACTAGGGTTTTTTTCCAGGATGTGGAAATTTACATGGGATCTTTATAGCTTTTTCAGTCCTTCAACAGCATAGAAATAACTGAGCTTAACACCTAGACGGGGAGATGTCTCCTGGCAAGCTGGCAAGAGTAATTCATTAAAATAGGAAACTGCCAGATGGTAGCTTCCTCCTCTTCCTGTCTGGCCCGACCTTGCTCTCCCTTCACTTCCCACCTCCAGAGCAGACACATGACAGCATGCTGGGCTCTCTGATGCCCCATCCCCTATTCAACTGAATGTTTGTGCTGCTTGGCGCAGGCACACTGCTGGTTATGGCTCTGATTGGACCTAATCATTTTGAAGGTCCCTTCCACCTTAAGTCCTATCCTGTTGGCTCCCAATTTCCACTCTTGTTCTGGTACATATCCATCCCTGTGGGTCTGTCAGGAAGATGATGCCATGACTTGCAAGTGAATTGGATTTAAGTGAGGTGATGTGTGCAAGGTCACCAGCCTCATTTTCTCCTCTGGAGCCACCTAGGTTCAGTGGCAAGATATAGGTCAGGACAACTGGAGATGGCCCTGGATGCAATGGGAGATCTTGGCCTTTTTAAGGTAAAGTTTTTCCCGGTTCTCACTTTGAGGCAAGGCCCATTCAGTGATTAAGGCTAGGTAAGAAATGAGTCAAGGAATGGCTCCTTTTACCTATTAAAAAAACCAATCTGGGAGGGGAAGAACTTCAGGGTTTCTGGCCAAAACAGAAAAAATTGCTATTCATTACTATTCACTCTGAGCCATCAAGGGCCAAACAATGACCATGAAGTGGGGCTTGGCCTGGGACCTATTGTTGACGAATCAATGAATCAGAGTGAATTGGGTTTAAGGTATAGTCCTTAAGAAAGAAATATAGCCTGCAAACCCCAAGATCCCTTGGGAGATTTCAGTGATCAAAATTTACATTCCTTTGGGCAGAGCACCTGCAGGTAAGGGTATGATACCCCATGAGGACACAAAGAGATACCCCATGGGTCTTTTTCCACTCAGACACCCCTGTTAGACTCATTTGGCATTATAGCATTTTGTTATTTCTGACATCCACTCTTTGACCCACATGGTCAGAGCAGGACCATATAATGGGGCTTTGTTTGAGAAGTATTCCTTTCTTCTTTTTTTTCATGGAAACAGATCTTTAGCATCAGTTCTCTGAAACGGAAAAAATGGGTCTCATCAGTCTGCTTGGTCCAGCTCAATTCAATTCAACAGGCACTTATTAAGTACCCATTATGTTCCAGGCTCTGGATGGAGTGCTGGGGATGGAAAGAAAAAAAATGAAAAATAGTTCCTTCCCTTGAGGAGATGATCTTCTATCAGGAGGAAACAATAAGGACAGAGAAAATTCAATGGAAAATACACAAAAAGAAATTGGGAAGTCACTTGCAACTCTGTGTGTGTGTGTGTGTGTGTGTGTGTGTATGTGTGTAGAAATCAGGATGGGCTTCCTGTAGGAGATGGTGCCTGAGCTGAGCTGACCTGGATTTCTCTAAGTTCACTAAAAGCCAGGTGGCCCTGCCCTGGATGAGAGAAGTGAGGAATGTTCCCAGTGATCTGGGCCCTGGGAGAGAAGACCATCTGGAAAGGCTTGCCCAGGACTGGGGATAGGACAGGGGAGACATGTTCCCAGAAGATGGTACTTACTGCTCCTTTAGGGGACACACAGTGGTCCAAGGGAGGAAGACTGTTGGGCTCGGAGGCATGAGATGTGGGTTCAAGTGATAGTAGCCTTCTGGAATTGGCTGGATCATCTTGCTTCTCAACCTCAGTTGACCCATTTGGAAAATGGTTCAAATACTACTTATCTTTCTTTCTTCACAGGAATGTTGTGAGGAACAAATGAGGAGCTCTTATAAAGGGAAAAAGAGGTTGTCACTGAAAGATCTCTGAACTAGACATTCAGAGACCAGGGTTGTAGTCCCAGCTCTACCATTAATGGGCTCTATGACCTTAAATAAGTTTCTTCTTCTCTCTGGACCTCAACTTATTCCTCTTTAACACAAAGGGGGTAGACTCCTCCCAGCCCTGTTTTAAGATTTTATTTGAAAGCTCCCAAAGTCATTTTTTTGTTCCTCATCCCTTGTTATACATCATCTCCCCATCCCTCCAAAAGGATGAAGGAGGGAATAGTCCCATTGTCCTCAGCCCTAGGTGCCATATTTTAAAAAGCCTCTTGACACATCCAGAGGAGGGTGATCAGGATAACAGAAGGATGGAAACCAGGCTATGTGAGGACCTGGTAAAGGAATTGGGGACATTTAGCTTGGAAAAGAATCAACGACTCACAAAATTTCAGTCAGAAAGGACCATAGAGGTTAGCTAGGTCAACTGACACCTGAACAAAAATTCCCTTGATGTCACAACTGATATAAGGGCTCATGTGGCCTTTGGCTGAGGACTTCCATTGAGGGGGAGCCCACCACCTTCTAAGGCAGCCCAATACAGGTTAGATAGCCTTCTATGTTAGAAGCCTTTCCTTATAGTAAACCTATTTGAGAGGGCAGTTAAGTGGCACCATAGTGCACAGAGCACTGGCCCCAAAATCAGGAGGATCCGAGTTCAAATCCAGCTTCAAACACATATTAGTTGTGTGACCTGGGCAACTCACCCTGGACAAGCAACTATTTTCCTCAGTTTTCTCATCTGTAAAATGAACTGGAGAAGGAAATGACAAATCACTCCGGTATCTTTGCCAAGAAAGCCCCAAATGGGGTCACGAAGAGTCAGACATGACTAATCAGCTAAACAACAACATTTTTATTCTATTTGTCTCTTTGCAACCTCCCATCACTGCCTCCTAGCTCTGCCTTCTGGGGACTATCCAACACATCCAATTCCTCTTCAACACAACAGCTTTTCAAATACTTGAAGACTATCTACCATGTTTCTTCTTCTCCAGGTTAACCACTCTCAGTTTCTTCAACCAATCTTTATTTGGCACTAACTGGGGGCTGTTCATCATTCTGTTTGCCCTCCTTTGAATAACTGCCAATTTATCAATGTCCTTCCCAAACTGTGGCCCCAAGAACTGAAGATGATACTGAAGATGTGTTCCATTTGGGTCAGGGTAACGTGGGACTCTCACCTCAGGGCTTAGGATAGTATCAGGCATGGAGTAAGTACTTAAGTGCTTGGTGACTAACATTAATTTTTTAAAATTTATTTTTAAAATTTAAAATTCTTAAAATTTATTTTTTCCCAATGAACATAAATCCATCTTCCCTATTGCCCCATTAAGAACAAATAAATAACCCTTCCCCAAATCTTGGTAACAAATATGTATAGTAGACATTTATTAAGCATCTACTATGTACTAGGCACTGAGGATGCAAATAAGAAGATAGTTCTTGCCTTCAAGGAGCTTACAATCTAATGGGGGAGGAGGGAATACAATACATAAAATGAAGCTGCTAAGTGGTAGGAGTAGGCAGAAGAAAACCTAGAGGTCTGATGTCCCATGGAATTAAAGCCAGACTCAGCTGCTGATAGAAAATGAAGAGTTACCTGGAAAGTTCACATCCCAGCCCTCTATAAAGGAAGGCTTTGGGAGGGGTTGCATGCTCCACCCTCCAGTTCTTAAACTCAAGCTTTGATCACGTCCAAAAACTATGTTTCATACTGAGTTTATTGCCTCATCATTGGTCCTCTGGAATTATGGTTGCTCTTTGCATTGATCAGAATTCTTAAGTTTTTCAGAGCTGTTTGACATTAGCTTTCTTGAGATTGTAGGAACATGTATCCGGAGCTGGAAGGGACCTCAGCAAGTATCTAGTCCAATCCCTTCATTTTACAAATGAGGTAAATAAAGCCCATGAGGCTGAGTCACCTGCCTGAGGCCTCATAGGCAGTGAGCATTAGAGGTGGTATTTGAATTGACATCTTTTCTCCAGAGTCAGCGCTGTTTCCACTGAACCTCATTGCCATTTGGCTGCCATACTAATCACAACATGGGCTCATTTTGAGAATTTAGTCCACTAAACTCCCTAGATCTTCAGATGAATTTCTATCTAGCTATGTCTCCTCCATTTTATTCTTGTGAAGTTGACTTTTTTGAAACCTGGTGTAGAATTTATATTTATCCCTATTCATTTTCATTTAAAATTTGGTCCAGTGTTCAAAGAGAAGACTTTGGGGAGATATGATCCTTATTTTCTAAGATCTGAAGGGCTGTCATATGGAAAAGGGATCAGATTTGCCCTGTTTAGTTCCAAAGGGCAAAGCAATTTGTGTGTGTGTGTGTGTGTGTGTGTGTGTGTGTGTGTGTGTGTAGTTCCAGGGAGGCATGTTTCTATTCAATATAACAAAGAACTTTCAAAGATTCAGAGATTTTCAGCAATAAAACAAATGAGCTTCCCTGGGAGGTGAATACTCTGTCACTGGATGTTTTTCAGCTGAGGCCAGATGGCTACTTTGGGGGAATATTAAGGGGAAGATTCCTTTTCCTAGCAGTGAGGGATCTCAAGGAAAGATGGGGGCAGCACAGGCCAGGCAGATCTGACTGTTACCACCACCTTCCTTCAGATCCAAGTGGAGGCAACCCAGGACCCTGTGCCCAAGAGACCTGGAAACAGGAATGTGTTGCTTCCTGCACCCCCTGATTATCAGCTCTGCTCCCAGCCTGGTACCCACAGCTGCCATTCAGGAGAAGAGCGCTTGTGGAGACACAGTCCAGTCACTGCCTCTGTAGGGACTGCTGACCTTGCCTCTTCAGCAGCCATAGCTCCCAAAGATACTGAAAAGAAAAAAAGTCTCCACCATCAAAGTCCTGGCATTGTCACATGGTTCAATGTCAGAAATGGATATCATTTTATCAGTGGAAATGACTCTGAAGCAGATGTATCACCATTTGCTTTGCTCCTATGCCCTAAGGGTTATGAGACTTTTTAAACTGAATTTGAAGCTGAAACCCTTTATATATATATATATATATATATATATATGTATATATATATTGTGTTGCCCATTAGAATGCAAGCTCCTCAAGAGAAGGGACTGTCTTGCTTCAATATCAGTACCCCCAGCTCTTAGCATATCACTTTGTACATAGGAATCACTTAATAATTTTTTATTCATTCATTGATGAAGGGATTGGGCTAAATGTCCCCAGAATTTCTTTTCTACTTTGGGAGTCTATGATTTGATCTACCTGTGAAAGGCAGTACACATGCCACTCTGCAGGCTTCCCTTGGCCATCAAATGCATTCCAAGCCTCTTTCAATCTGTGGATTATCTGTGTTGGATTAAAAACAACCAAACAAACTGAAGGTGAACTTCTCATTTCCCCCAGAAAGTGTCTGGCCTTCTTCTGCCAGCAGTCAATATGAACTCAAGAAATGCAAACGAATGCCATCAAGCTTAAGTCAAACCCAGTGAGGAAGGATAGTCTGCTGTCAAAGTATCATTGAGGGCATCATGAAGTTGAATAGAAATGCTTTGGGGATAATCCAGGGTTTTGGATTTTCGGTACCATAGCATGACACGATTTCATGGGCAATTGAGAATTTATACTTCAATATGTCAAGGTGAGTGTATATGTATATATATATATGTGTATGATTACAAATATCTATATATGTATATATTTATATTGTATACATGTATGCATATGTGCATATGTATATGTATATGCACACACATATCCATGAATAATGGTAGCCTTCTTTGAGGGGAGGGGAAAATACGTCAAAGGGCCTATTGATGTTACAGGGGTATGCTGGTAAATATATAACAATCAGCTCTATGAAAAAAATGCAGGATACACTTTAAAATTTAATCTGCATTCTTAATATTTTCTCCACCACTTTATTAAGCCTAGACGATCAACAGAAAAATAAATCAATCCTTGATTTGTAGCAATTTCTGATTTCTAAGATATAAAATGTTCACATTGTATATTTAACAATCAGAGTAGGAATCAGTTTGTACACAACACTGTGTGTTCTCCTTCAGATGCTGGAGAGCACATACGTGCCTTTTTATCTGTGCGATTTTTATTGCAGAATCTCAGAATCATGGAATTTGAAGCTAGAAGATACCTCAGTGGCCACGTAGCCTGACCCACATCTGAAATTATGGTTACAACGTTATAACCTACCTAATGAGTCATTGTTTAGCCTCTACTCAGAGACCCCTTCCCCCCACCCCAGAAGAAACCCACCACCTTTCATGGAAGCACTTTTGGATAACTCTGATTCTTTGGGAGTTTCCCCTGATATCAAGTCTAGATTCATCCCTTTGGAACTTCTGCTCATTGCTCCTGGTTCTCCTCTCTGGGGCCAAAGAGAACACGTTGGATCCCTGTACTGTGTGACTGGTTTTCCTACATATGATGACAACTCTCACATTTCCCCCTAAGTCTTCTGTTATTCAGGCTAAACAGCCCCAGCTCTTTCAAATTATCCTCATATGACATGGACGCTGGGATCATCACCATCCTTGTGCTCTCTGGATGCTGTGCTCTCCAGTTCATCAATGTTCGTTTAAAATTTTGGCATCTAGAGCAATACTTCATATGTGAAGTCCCTGACCAGGGACAAGAAAAGAGAGATCATTCCGTAAATTCTCTGCTGAGTGCACTGTAGGCCTTCCTCTAGGGATGTTAACATCCAGTGAGTTCAGCATCCAGCAGGGGCAGCTGATGATACAGTGAGTAGAATGCTGGGCCTGGAGTCAGGAAGATCCTCTTCATGAGTTCAAATCTGGCCTCAGATGCTTACTTGCTGTGTGACCTTGGACAAGTCACTTCACCCTGTTTGCCTCAGTTTCTTCATCTGTAAAATGAGCTGGAGAAGGAATGGCAAACTTCTCCAATATCTTTGCTAAGAAAACTCCAAATGGGGTCATGAAGACTTGGAAACTGAAATGACTGAACAACAACAACAGGGTCCATATTTTACACGATGGGTCTGTATGATCTTCACCTTTATAGCATGACTAGCCCACTTCCTTTTCCTAAGATATGTTTCCTGGAGGCAACCTTTTAGGTAATTTTTTTTTTGCACACAAGTTTTCACTGTTAATTTCTTTTTTGGAGGGGGGAGGGCAGGGCAATTGGGGGTAAGGGACTTGCCCAAGGTCACATGGCTAGTAAGTGTAAAGTGGCTGAGGCCGGATTTGAACTCAGATCCTCCTGACTCCAGGGCTGTATTCACTGTGCCACCTAGCCACTCTTTCACTGTTAATTTTGATTCATCCTTCTCATATCCACCATATATCTCTTCAATCCCCTTGGGGGATCATTGGCAGTCTTGGTTCTTCAGAGACTGTGGGGATTTCTGACTGGAGGCCACGTAGCATCACCCAGAGGTAGGTTTTTGTGAGAGCAAGGACTGTCTTTCACTCTCATTTTTGTGTCCCCAACAGCACTTAGTACGATGCCCAACACATTGTGGGCACTTACTAGGTCTTTACTGACTGGCTGTAGGGAAGCAGGCTGGTCTCATTGAAGGTGAGGCATAATTCCCCAAATGCAATGTAGTCAACTCTTCTGATTATTCAGATCACTGTCCATCTGCAGGGGCTGTCGGAGACATATGTGTCAATGGACTATTTCAGTGCTCTTCCCATAGAGTTGTAACAAGTAATTTTTGTGCCTAGGGCAAGGATCACCAAAGGTGAGCCCAAATCAACTTTTTAAAGACAAATTCAGCTGAGGGGAGATCCTGGGAGGCTGTGAGGCTGTTGTTGTAGGAGCCTCAGGATAGGGCAGAGTGGCAGGCAAGAATTCATCTGGGATGCAGTACCTCCCTGGGGGAGGAAGTTAATTGGTAGTTCCTTCTTTTAACTAATTATTATTTTTGAGTGCTTTAAAAAAATTTAACAGAGATCTATTTTCTCTTCCTACTACTTTCCATCTCATTGAAAAAAAGAGAAAAAATAAATTCTTGTAACAAATATGAAGCAAAATAAATTACCTTTTTGGCTGTGTTTAATATATAAATATGTAGGCATATGTGTATGTATATATACACACACCACACACACATATGTTTATATATGTGTATATGCACATGCATGTACATATGTATACAGTCAATCTATAAACATTTATTAAGTGCCTGCTATGTGCCAATCACTATGCTAAGCTAGGGATATAGAAAAAAGGCAAAAGACAGTGCCTGCTTTCAAGGAGCTTAAAATTGAATGGATCAATCCATCATACATACACATATATTATACACTATGATGTAATGTATAATATTCACACACATATAATACACATAATATGCCAATATAATACACGCTATATACACATATGTATTCATATGCATATTGTGCATGCATGTGCACCCACACGAGATATACACACATAGATTCATGTATAAACCCATGCATACATGAATATACACTAACATTTGTATATATATGAACTAGCATCTATCACTTATATATGTACATGTATGTGTTCATTTGTGCATATGTGTACACACATATATACATATACCTATCACCTCTCTGTCCGGAGGTAGATCACATGTTTCATCATCAATACTTTGGAATTATGAAATGTTGTTGTACTGCTCTTACTTCTCACAGCTTTGAAAGTTGTTTGTATTTTCAGAGTTGTTATTGTATAAATTATTCTCCTGGTTCTGCTCACTATACGTCATTAGTGTGTAAAAGTCTTCAAAATTGTTCTTTTTTATGATATAGATGTTATA
>CM053588.1:73388776-73435157 GCA_028646515.1 Pseudochirops corinnae | reverse complement strand
ACTTTTTAAGGAGTTTTTTTTTAGTGAATTTTTGTGCCTCTTTCCCCTTTTGGCCTAGTCTGTTTTTTTAAGATGTTATTTTCTTCAGTATTTTTTTTTCCATTGACCAAGCTCTTGATTCTTTTTTCCATGAATTTCTTGTTTCACTCTCCTTTCTTTTCCCAATTTCCCCTGTACCTCTCTTGCTTGATTTTCAAAATCCTTTTTTAAAGCCATCCATGGCCTGAGACCAATTCATATTT
This sequence comes from Pseudochirops corinnae, assembly GCA_028646515.1. Classification (NCBI taxonomy): domain Eukaryota; kingdom Metazoa; phylum Chordata; class Mammalia; order Diprotodontia; family Pseudocheiridae; genus Pseudochirops; species Pseudochirops corinnae. The sequence goes on along the minus strand of CM053588.1, from coordinate 73,434,915 downwards.
TTCTTGGATGCTTTGGATGTTGCAGCTTTGACTTTGTTTTTTTCTTCTGGGTGTGTGTTTTGATCTTCCTTGTTACCATAGTAACTTTCTATGGTCAGAATTGTTTTGTCTTATATGCTTATTTTCTCAGTCTATTTCTTGACTTTTAACTCTTTGCTAGAGTGGGGCTCTACTTCCAAGATGGAGAGTGTACTATTTCAAGCTTTTGTGTAGCTGTTTTCAGAGATATTTCTAGGGTCCTATAAGTTTTCCATTCTTCCAAAGTAGTACGATCTGAGGAAAGGTGTGTTTACTATTCCCCTGGTCTATGCTCTGGTCTGTGAATGACCACAAGCATACTTTTCTGCCCTGGAACTGTGACAAAGGTTCCTTCTCCACTGTGGCTATGAGCTCTGGTGTGCTAGTGCTCCTCCTTGCCATGGGACTGCCACCCAGGACTGTGACCCAACAAAACAATAGAATCCTGCCCTCAGTGCTAGCAGAGAGATACCTCTGAATTCCTTATGACCAGTTTTTTGATCCCCTTACCATCTGTTGGCTGAGTGTTCTAGAAGTAGCTGCTGCTGCTGATTCAGTGGCTCCCAAGGCTTGCTTATGGTTTGTTGGAACATGCTCCACTCTCACTCAGGTGCAACAGATCTTACTTGCTGACCTTCTAAGTTGCCTTTGACTGGAAAATTATTTCACCTCATCCTTTTGTGAGTTCTGCCACTCCAGGAATTGTTTTATGGCATTATTTAAAGGTGTTTGGATGGGTTTGGGAGAGAGCTCAGGCGAGTCACCACTATCTTGGCTCTGACCTCTATAAACTTATTTTAACAGGGATCAAAAATCTTAATTCAAAGAGCTGAATAATAAAAATAACAACAGCAACAATAACAATAATAATAGCTAACATTTAAATAACATTTTAATTTAAATATTATCTCATTTGGTCCTCTCAATAATTCTGGGAAAGACATGATCTAATTGTCTTTATTTTGCAGTTCAGAAAACTGAGATGGAAAAGGAACAAGTAATTATGTGATGCCTACTATGTGCTAGGCACTGTACTAAATGTTTTACAAATATTGTCTCATTTGATCCTCACAACAATCCTGCCAGGTAGGTACTATTACTATTTCCATTTTACAGTTGAGGAAACTGAGGCAAACAGAGGTTAAGTGACTTTCCCGAGACTTTTGAATTGAGTAATTTTTTCACTTGTGTCCAATTCTTCATGACTCCCATTGAGGTTTTCTTGGCAAAGATACAGCAGTGGTTTGACCTTTCCTTCTCCGTCCCATTTTACAGATGAGGAAATGGAGAGAAACAGGGTTAAGTGACTTGTCCAGGTCACACAGCTAGGAAGTATCTTGAGATCAGATTTAAACTCAGGGAGATAATAAGTCTTTCTTACTCCAGGCCCTTACTCCTGGCAGAATTTTATACAATAGCAAGCTGGTTAAAGAAATATTACTGTGGTTCAGAAACCATTACTATTGCCCAAGTTTTAGAATAGAGAAAAAGAAATGAACCAGGATGGTTTCACAAAGAACTGCCTTTCATCCTGTCCCTTTTATAACCTCCTATGCCTCTGGTGACAATTTTGACCATCATGTCTTCTCATGGCTTGGATAAAGATATTAATGATAAACTCGTCATATTTGTAGAGGATACAAATCCAGGAGGGATAGTTAACATGCTGGATGGTAGAGTCAGGTTCCAAAAAAGTATTGACAGATTAGAATATTAGTCTGGCTCTAATAAAATGAAATTCAGTAAGGACAAATGTAATGTTTTAATTCTAATTCAAAAAATCAGTTTCACAAGTTTAGGATGAGGGAGGCATGATTAGATAACAGCTTGTCTGAAAAAGAGCTAGGGAGTATTAGTGGACCACAAATTCAACGTGAGTCAGCACCATATGCCAACCAAAAAGGTTAATGAAGTTGTGGGCTGCATTAAGAGAAGCATAGCTTCCAGGAATAACGAGTTTAATGTCTCACCTTACTCTGTTCTGGTCTGACCACAGCTGGAATATTGTGTCCAGCTCTGAGCATTTAGGTTTAAGAAGGAATCAGTGAGCTGAAGAATATCCATGGGATGGTGAAGATCCTTGGATTCATGTCATATGTGGATAAACTAAAGGAATTAGAGTTGTTTAATTTGGAGAAGAGAAGACTTAAGGGGACATGACAGCTACTGTCTTCAGACATTTGAAGGGTTGTCTAACCCATGTGGCAGTGGGGTTACATTTGTTCTATTTGGTCTCTGAAGGCAGAACTAGGAACAATGAATGGACATTGTGAAGAGGTCTCTTTGGGTCTCTTTTCAATGTCAGGAGAAACTTCCTACACTTGAGAGCTATCAGCAGCAGAACAGGCTCCCTCGGCTGGTGATGAGTTCTGGCTCATTGGAGGTCTTCAAGCAGAGGCTGAATGACCATCTGGTAGGTAGGGTTATCATTTGCTATTGTTCAGTCACCTTTCAGTCATGTCCAATTCTTTGTGACCCCATTTGGGGTTTTTTTGATAAAGTTTCTGGAGCAGTTCTTCATTTTCTTCTGCAGCTCATTTTTACAGATGAGGAAATTGAGTCAAACAGGGTTAAGTGACTTGCCCAGGGTCACACAGCTAGAAAGTGTCTGAGGCCAAATTTGAACTCAGGAAGATAGAGTCTTCCTGACTCTAGGTCCAGTGCTCTATCCACTGCATCCCCTAGCTGCTCTTGTATTGGCCATAACCAAGGTGGGTTAGATAGCTTCTTACATCCCTTTCAATATGATTCAGTGATTTAGCCTTCATTCTTTATCCAGGTAACATATAGAAAAGAGGAGTGGAGATGGAGAGGAGAGAAAGGGAGAAGGGGGATGAGGAGGGAGAAAAAGGAGTGTGATAAGGAGGAAAGAGAAAAGTAGATGAGAAAGGGAGTGAAGTGGGAAGGAGGGGAACAAGAGGGAAAATAAGATGGTAAGACAAAGGAGAATGGGTAAAGGAAGAAAGAGGAGGAAACAAGAGAGACAAAGGACAGGAGAGAAAGGCAGAAAAAGAGGGAGACAGAGAGGATAGAGGAGAAGAGAGAGAGGAAGGATACATAGGAGAGAGAGGAAGGAGGGGCAGGAGAGAGAGTAGAAATAAGGGGACAGAAAGATGTAGGGAAGTTGAGAAGAATCCTGTTTGGATACCGTGTCTGATGGAATATGATCCTCAGAGATGAACCACAGCAACTTGGGTTGTGCCATATTAGAGGGGGATTCCCTGCATAGATGACCCCAGTCTTAAGTCTTTCCTGCTCGATCCCCATTCATCCTAGCACATCTAGACTGCTCCTGCCCCCTCATTATGCACAGAGGCCAGGCTGACACCAACACTCCTCAAGGCTTGGGCTGGTCAGAAGGCTGGACTGCGGACAGTGCCCTCCAGCCCAGCTTTGTAGCAGGGAACAGAACCTCAAGGATGGGCCCCCTCAGCTCACATGGGGCCAGCATCCCTACACAGAGTGGAAATTACTTTTGGATGCTCTGTCAAGCACAAGATATAAATTGCACGATGTTTTTCAAATGTTTGGTGAGATTGCTTTTTGAGTGGCATCCTCCATTTGTGCATGTCTGGTAAGGAAGGAGAACGCATTTGCATTTTTCCATTTTATCTGTGTTCTTCCTAGGGTGGCTCACTGAGACCTGTTCTCTGGCCCTGGCCAGAATCAGCCCATCATCCTGCATCTCTCTCCACCAGAAGCCTTAGATTCCTGCCCGTCTCTATTTTTCTGCCTCCAGTTTTGTTCCCCCCTTCTTCTGTAACCCTCTTTCTTCCCACTGAATGTCCCTGTAGAAATTGGTTTCAGCAGATACCATCAGCAGGAAATAGGATGTAATGGAGAGAGCCGGCAGCCATTCACTCCCATTCACTCCCTGCAGCTAACTACTAGCTAATAAGCCACCTCTCTGGGCTCTGAATAGACCCCATTGATGGCCTTCGCCTGCCATTGTCTGAGATGTAGGGTGTGTGCCTGCTCAACACTGGAGTTCTCTTCCCATTCTTTGCAGGTGCTCCACGGGGAGTCACTATGAACCATGGCTCTATGGAGGGGGAACATGATTTCTGTCTTCCAATTTCTGAAAGGCTGTTACAGGGAAAAGGGATTAGGCTTGTTTAGCTTGGTCCAGAGGGCGGAACCAGGACCAAATCAGAGAGAAGTTATAAGAAGGCATATTTCACATCAATAGAAGGAATAAAACTTCCCAACCATGAGAGTAGTCCTGAAGTGGAATGGACTGTTTTGGGTGGTAGTGAGTGCCCCATCATGAAGTCTTTGAGTGAAGGCTGAGTAATCAGTGTTAGGGATATCTTTGTTGTTGTTCAGTCTTTTCAGTAATGTCTGACTCTTCCTGACCCCATTTGAGGTTTTCCTGGCAAAGATACTGTAGTGGTTTGCCATTTCCTTCTCCAGTTCATTTTACAGATGAGGAAACTGAGGCAAACAGAGTTAAGGGACATGTCCAGGGTTTCACAACTAGTGTCTGAGGCTAGATTTGAATTCAGGTTCTCCTGACTCCAGGCCCAGTACTCTGCACTGATTTATACTCTCCCACCTCCAAGCCTTTACTCATACTGTTCCCTGTGCCTGAAATGTCCTTCCTGGACTTTTTCATGCCCCCAGGGACCTCATCATCATGCCAGATCACATCAACATTGGAATTCACACTTCATCAGTGTCCCTGGGGTCCCTCCTTCCTTCTGGTTGGAGAGGGTAGAGAATAGAGAACAAAGAGCCAAGAACTCCACTGTACCACTTAGCTGTCCACAGGGATATTGTAGAGGGAATTTATATATTTGGCAGGAGGTAGACTATATGACTTCAGATCTCTTCCAGCTCTGAGATTCTATAATTCTGATAATCACATAAATCTCTGTTTTTGATTCATGGGCCATAGATGGTTGTCATGACCAAGGGTGTGGGGGTAAGTACAATAAACCCTGAGGATATTTTTTGATCTCCATCTAACTCCCTCATCATCCATTTTCTTCTTTCCCACAGACCCCAAGAGATGTCAGATGTCTCTGTCTAATCTCCCACCCAGGGCAGGGATCATCCTAACAATCCTCAAACATTCATTTGTTAGTTCCAAAGGATGTTGACTAACATGTTCACCTGTCTGTATCACTATCCTGGCTATGTTTCCTCATCTTTTCAATTCCCTTCTATTCCACAACCATTTTTAAGAACCTACTATGTATAAGGCATTTTATAAATGTTGGGTATTAGGGAAGAGTCCCTGTCTTCATAAAACTTATTGTTTAATAGGCAATAGGACACAAACACAGATAATTATAGTACCAAAATACATATAAATTCACTAGAGGGGTATAAAATCCCCTATGAAGTCCAAGGAGGATGTTCATTATTGATGGTGGGGAGGGCAATCAAGAAAGGCTTCTTTGAAGAGACAGCATTTGAATTGGAATTTGGAGGATAGATGTGAAATCAAAAGATGGAGAAGTGGAGGGAGTCAGATAGTTAATAAACATTTATTAGACATCTACTACGCTATGCTAAGCATTGGGGATACAAAGAAAAGCAAGACAAGTCCCTGCCCTCAAGGAGCTCATGGTTAACACATGAAAAAAAGCTGTTAAGTAGTAAGTGTGTGTGTGTGTGTGTGTGTGGGCAGATGGGGGGAAGGAAGCTACCTGGCTCTAGAGCATGATGAGGTCCAGAAGAACAGCTGGATGGTAAATGAATAAATGACTGACCTGGGTTCCCTCCTTAAATGGAGGACCTGGAAGGAGTTCTTGGCTCTTTGTTCTCTATTCTCTACCCTCTCCAACCAGAAGGAAGGAGGGACCCCAGGGACACTGATGAAGTGTGAATTCCAATGTTGATGTGATCTGGCATGATGATGAGGTCCCTGGCGGCATGAAAAAGTCCAGGAAGGACATTTCAGGCACAGGGAACAGTGTGAATAAAGGCTTGGAGGTGGGAGAGCATAAAGCATGTTGTGAGGATGGAGGCTTGGTTGACTGGCTTGGCCTGAGTGTAGAGTAGATGAACCCTCTTCTTTCAGAGCATCACAGATTTAGAGCTGAAAAGGATCTTAGAAGTCATCAAGCTCAACCCTTTTCTTTCACAGATGAAACAGATCTCGAGGTGTTAAGTTGTCCAAGGTTACTTGATATGGATTGGGATCCAGTGGAAAAACGAGGTGGTTGGGATTGGTCTCACTTTATTCTTTTCATTTTTACCTTTCAATGAATGCTCCTTCCCTGAAATCCCAGGTGATGGTGACCTTGGGGCTCAACATGCCAGGATGAAGACATATAGATTATTCCGCCGACCCCTGTCAATCAGAATATACCTCTCCTGACCCCTCCCACATCATCTCTTCTCCATCTATCAGATCTCCGCTATTCATTTACAAAGCTTGCTAGATGCTAGTGAACAGTATTTGCTTGTCTTTCTGAATTGATAATAGCTGGCAGTTATAGAGCACTTTAAGGTTTTCAGGGCTCTTTGCAAATATCCCATTTATCCTCACAACAATCCTGGGAGGTAGGTGTGATTATTATCCCCATTTCATAGAGGAGGAACCTGAGACAAACATAGGTTAAATGACTTGTCCATAGTTACACAAATAGTGAGTGTCTGAGGCTAAGTTTGAATTCAGGTCTTCCTGATTCCGTGTCTAGCAATCTCTCCAATGCACCATCTAGTTTCCCATGAAAGGTAAAATCCTGCTACCTTTCTCATTTGTCAATGATATTCCATGAACAAACTCTGCTCAGTGGCATAGAGGGCTGCCAGGTAGAGGGTTATGGGCTCTCTGTCAACCTCACAGGACTGTTGTGAGGATCCAAACATATATTTACAAAGCACTTACAGTGTCCGGCACTTTGTAGGTGCTGAACAAATTCTTGTTCCTGCCCTCACCTTCGGTAACTGTCAGATTTTCTGCTGCTGGGCTCAGGTAGGGAGGGAGAGGTGAGGGGAGATATGGAGTTTAGAATATAGATTCCTGTCTCAGTGCCCACATACTATGCCTTGCCTAGGCCCAAGTTGGCATCTCTGGCACCATCACTATCACTACTGCCAAAACTGACAACACCATCACCTTCATTACAACTGTCACCATTCTGACTCCTATTATACTATCAAATACTCGCCAACATCGCTAACATTGTTATTATCAAGGCCATAATCATAATCATATCGCCATCACAAACATTGCTGACATAGCCACAGTCCCTATCACTTTCAAGTCAATATGCATTGACTTAACTCTCACTCTCACCATAGGTGATAGGAAACCCCCTATCCTATATCCTTACTCTTATCACTATCACCAAAAACATTCCCTAATCCCATTATCCCTATGGCCATGATCTATCACCATCCCCATCCCTACCTCCATCTCCATTACATCTCTGTCCTCATCCCCATCCCCATAACTAACTCCACATTTATTATTGCTTCCTCTTCATCAGCACCATCACCAGCTCCACCACTATCATCACCATGCCCACCATTGTCAATCCCCCATCATCCCCAGCAAGAAGATACCATCTAAGTGCCAAGTGTCCAGAGCCAGGGCTTGGATGCAACATATCGTGTTTCAGATGATGTCTGCATTTTCATCCTAGACCTCCCTGTGCACTAACTTCCAGTGTTTTTGCTGACCTGGTTATCCTCCTAAGACAGGGAGAATGGTTGGGCTGTGGCCCATCCATATCCTTCCTCTAATGCTTGGGAGAGAAATCTTACCTGGCTTGGTGGAGAGTAGGATAGGAGCCCTAGAAAGATCTGATGACCAGGGAACCAGTCTCTCCTTTGGCCATTTCTAGACTTCACAGCCAAGATCTCAGGCTGTGCTAAATATCTAGCAATACTTAGAAGGCTAGAGGGGAATCCATTACCTGGTACTCCTGCTATATAACTTCTGTCTGTACTAGGCTAGAAATCACCACTGTACCTCTCCATCTCTGAATCTATCTCTGTCACTCCAATTCTGTTTATGCCTCTGTTTTTCTGCATCTTAGCCCCCCTCATCTCCACCATCACTCTCTCTAGGCCCAGGGCTACAATATCTGATGTCCATTCACTGGGTGAGACACTCAAACCAGGAAGGTTTATGAGTGATTTGCCAATAACGCCAGTGAGGAGGATGAGTCTGGGTAAATTAAATGTGAGTGCTGAAGGGCCAGAACTATGGTTATAACTAATAAAGTCAGACAGTTAGTCAATGGAGAGCAAGATGGTGTGATGGGGGTAAGCTTGGGCTTTAAGAGGAGGGAGGCTCCTATTATGCTGTAGCCTCCTTTCTGTGCTGAGGCCTCTCCCTGATGAGGGCACCCCTCAGGGATGGGCCCTGGCTATGGGTACAAGCAAACTATCCTGCACCTAGAGTCCACTGGGCATGGTTAGACTTCATAGTGGGTTTAGAGAAAGACTTGAAGTCAGGAAGACCTGAGTTCAAATCTGACCTCAGATACTGAATAGCTGTGTGACCCTGAGCAGGTCACTTAATTTATCTTGGTTTCAGTTTCTTCATCTGTAAAATGGGAATAATAATAACATCTGCTTCACTGAATTATTGTGAAGATCAAATGAAATCACATAGGCAAAGTGTTTGATATAAATGCTAGATACTATGTTACTAGGCTAGGCATCTCATTTCCATAATCCCATACTGATTGCTGCCAAGTTCAGACTCTCCATGTTTTCTGGGCAAGAACTTCTTTTGGCCAAAATGACCCAATTTATTAGGTTTTTATACAATTTTATTTATTCATTTATTTATTTACTTATTCATCCATCCATTCTTCCATCCATCCATTTATCCATCCCAGACCTGGCCCACATAGAGCTCAATCCTCCCTCTGCCCCATCTCCCACCCATTTGTGTTTTCTTAATATCTCGATCTCTTGCCTGGACTGTTGTAGTAGTCTCCTAATTGGCCCTGTGTGTCCAAGCTCTCCCCACTCCAATCCATTCTCTACACAGCTGCCAAAGAGATATTCCTAAAGTTCTGGTCTGACCATGTCTCTCCTCTGTTAAAAAAAACCCCTATCTTTGCTGCCTCTAGGAGAAAATACCAAATCCTCTGTTTGACATTTAAATCTCATTACAACCTGTCTCCAGTTGATTTTTTGAGGGCTTATTATGAATTACTTCCTTTCATGTCCTCTATATTCTTGCTCAACTGACCTATTTGCACACCTTCATATAAGGCATTCCATCTCCCATCTCCATGCCTTTACCCAGACTGTTCCTCCTGCCTGGAGTGCCCTCCCTCATTACCTTTGAGAATACTTGCCTTCCTTCAATGTTCAGCTCAAGTGCTGCTTGAAGCCTTTCTTTGTCTCTTAACTGCTAGTGTTCCCCCATCCCCACCCCAAATTTGCCTGGTGCATATTTTGCATTTACAGATATATATGTACATGTTCTTTCTCTCAATAGAATATCAGTTCCTTGAGGGCAGAGACCATTTCATTTTTGGCTTAGTGTCCTCAGCATCTAGTACAGTATCTGGCACATTTTTGTACTGGACATCAGGCCTTCCTGACTCCAGGCCCAAAGCTCTATCCGCTGAGGCACCTGGCTCTCTCTCACTCAGCACCTTTCTATTTTTCCAGTCTAGTTGCTTCCAGTGTTTATTCATACTAACCTACTTAGTATTCCTAACATGTGAGGCTACATCTCCCATCATCTTACCTTTGTACTAACTACATTCCATACTTGGAATGCTGGACTCAGAGATAGGAAAACCTGAGTCTGATTCCTTCCTTAGGGTAATTCCTGACTGCGTGACCTCAGATAAGTCATTTAACCCCTCTGGGTCTCAGTTTTCTCATCTATTAAAATGAAAGGGATTGAACTCTGTCACTGTTTGACCCTGGGTAAGTTGCTTAACCCCTGTTTGCCTAGGTTTACCCATCTGTAAAATGAGGATAATAGCACCTACCTCCCAGGGTTGTTGCACAGTGTGACATAGTAAGGGCTATGTAAATGTTTTGTTGTTCAGTCATCTCAATCATGTCTAACTCTTCATGATCCCATTTGGGGTTTTTTTGGCAGAGCTACTAGAGTGGTTTGCCATTTCCTTCTCTAACTCTTTTTACATATGAGGAAACTGAGGCAAACTGGGTTAAGTGACTTGCCCAGGGTCACATACCTATTAAATGTTTGAGGCCAAATTTGATCTCACGAAGATGAGTCTTATTGGTTCCAGGCTGGGCATTTTATCCACTGTGCTGCCTAGCTGCTCCATACGAATGTTAGCTATTACTATTATAATAGAGCTAGCTGCTCTAGCTCCAAATCTATGGTCTTATGTTCTGGTGTTTGATTTGTATGTATCTTATCCACGTACATGTTGTCTCCGCCATTAGAATGTGAGCCTTCTGAAGGCAGTGATGGTTTTGTCTTTGTATTCCCAGCACTTACTACAGTGCCTGGCACAGAGCAAATGTTTGTTGATTGCTAAGGTCCTCTCCACCTCTGACATTCTATGTTCTCTGATTCTAAGGTGTCAAGTGCCCGCTAGAGCCTGGACTGGCAGAAGGATGGGAGTGGGGCTTTGCCTGGCCATTGAAGTCTATGCTGATTATTTGATGAAGGGACTTAGAATTCTGTCCCTGGCAGAATCCCATCCCCCAACACCTGCAAAAAACCAGAAAATTGTATTTTGTATATCTTTTTGCTTGTCAGCTTTGTAGAATTTTCCAGCATTCACTGTTGGTATGAATAGAAAGAGTAGGGGAGGGGAAATAAATGGGCATCATGGGCAGGACGAGATAAGGTGATATGGTAGAAAGAGTACTTGGTTTGGAGTCAGATACAGGATCTGGGTTGGAATCTCACCTCTGTCCCTTACCATCTGTGGCAAATTAGTTAACTTCTCTAGAACTCAGTTTGCTTATCTATAAAATGAGGGGATTAAATGAGATGGACCGTAGGGTCCCTTCCTGCTTCAAATCCCTGATCTTATCAGGGTACAGGCAGATTCTGTCATGGATCTCTGCTGGTGGTATGGCATATAGAATTCAGGAAACTCATGTGGATGGGAGAGCCCAGCTCTGGGTGAGCCAGAATTGGTCCAGGTTCTTTCTCTGACTGAGGAGCTGGCTCCTGGCCCTTTACAATCTCTCCTCAGATCTTTGTCTTCCTCTTCCCTTATGCCCTGAGAGTTTCTAGCAGAGGATTACTGAAGAATCTCAAATTTCTTTCCATAACAAGAGTTGAGCTGCCCTCCACTAACCTCCAGGCAGCATCATGCCAAAATCCCCTCCTCTGACTGTCCTTGGACTCAGGAAACTCTTTTTCGTGTCTAACTTGTTTACCCTTGGTTGTAATTTAAATTGACTCTTATTCTGTCCTCTGAATATTTGGAACCTGTTATTCAGACTCAGTTGTAGGGATGGGGTGGGGGAAGGGGAGGAGGATTCTGCTTCCTTAGAGAATAATGACAATAAAAGCTGGTTTTTCTTGACAAAGTACTTATGCTCATTGTCTCATTTGATCTTCACAACAACCCTGGGAGGTAGGTGCTCTTATCAGCCCATTTTATAGAGGAAACTGAGACTGAGAGAAGTCACACGACTAGTGTCTGAGGCTGGATTTGAACTCGGGTCTTCCTGACTCAAGGCCTGGCATCTAACCGCTGGTTCACTTAACTGCCTTCAAGAGGCCAAGACGTGGAGGGAATGCATTTCATGCATGAAGTAAAGCTTACTCTAATTCATGGAAGTGGGCTATGGCAAGATGAAATTGGAAAACAGAGTAATGTAATTTGACCTGACTGTAGGGTGCATGAAAGGAAGGAATATGAAATGTGGCTGGGGAGATATGTTGGAATCAGATTTTATTGGGCTTTGAATTTCTAGCTAAAAAGATGACCTTTTATCCTATAGACAATTGGGAGCCATAGAAGATTTCTGAACATGGTCTGTCCATTAAACTTTTGTTAAACCTCATATCTGGTTTGGGTCATATCTAAAAAGTTACAGAATCTAGAGCCAGAAAGGACCTTAAGGACCACCTAGTCTGATTTCCTCTTTTAATAGATGAGGACATAGGGTCAGAGAGATTTAAAAATGACTTAGCTATTACCCTGGAAAGTAAGGAGGAGAGCTGGGATTTGAACCTACGTCTTCTGACTCAAACTCAATGCTCTTCCTACTACATCATTTGCCTAAGGTTATTCAGCTAGTAAATGTCAGGACCCAGATTTGAACCAAGGTCCGTTGACTCCCATCGAGTATCTTTCCCACTGTCCACTGTTTCCATGTTCCTATCTTCCCTCTATTTCCCTTTCCAGTTCCCAATGCAAGACTCTTCCCACTGTGGGTATGAAGGAGATTAGAAGCCCTTGTCCACTTGGGGACTGACCGGCAGGGGAAGCAAGGCATGCACATCTGGAACATCGGCTGAGTCCCAGACCAGCTCTTCACGGCCACGACTGCACTTGACTGACAAGTAGGTGTTTGCAGGAAGCTCTCTGGGTTTCAATAACCTACTTAGATTCTTTTGAAAGGCTCTTGAAGGGAAAACAATCGCTCCTGTGACTCTACCTGAGATAACCTTCCCCACGCAAGCTGAGTACCGATACAGCCACCCAGCCAGCCGGGAGAGGTGATATGTAGCCAGGGCCAGGCTGGTGGCTGCCTCCTGCCTGCTTGCTCTGCTAATTAATTTTATCGTTCTTGTCATCTCTGCCTCAAGCTCAGTGATTTCTAAGCTTCACAGAATTGATTTGGAGACTGAGCTAGGAAATATCCTGCTTACCAATGAGCTTCAGATCATTGGCCCAACCGCCCATCTGCCCTGGTCTGGCCCAGCCTAACCTGGAAGACAAAGCTCCCAGTGTCCCTCAGAAAACTGTTGGACTCATCTAGGTTGAGTTGAAAGGGACTCTAGAGATGCTCTCACTCAACCCCCCTCATTATACAGAGCACAAAGAATGCTGGATGTAGAGGGGACCTGTATTCAAATCTGGCTCTGCCATTTTTCTGCCCATATGCCCTTGGGCAAGTCAACTTACTTCTTTGAGCATAAGTTTCCTCAACTATGAAATGAAAGGATTGGACTAGGTGATCTTAAAGGACCCTTTCAGCCCCAGATCTATGATTTTCTTAAATAGTGGTCAGCCTGGTTTCAACTCCATGGAACAAGATGCCCTTCCCAGGTTAAGCTAATCACCTCTAATCTCATGTACTGTTAACTCAAGCCTTTGACTGGCACTATCTCCCACAGCCTCCTCTCTCCTCTAATTGGAGCAGGGGAGGGCAGTGTACCAAACTTCTCCCAATATCTTCCCTTATAGAGGACAGATGCTGGACTTTTGGGTATATTCCACCTACTGCTCTACCTGGCTTCAATTCCATGGAACAAGTTGTCCCCATGCCAGGGGCCCTCTTTTCTACTCTGCTTTCCTGCCTTCTTTTGTCTGTTATGACCCCTCCCATTAGACTGTAAGCTCTTTGAGGGCAGGGGCTTTCTTTTTATTAATTATAACCCTAGCCCTTAGTATAATCCCTGGCACATAGTAGGCACTTAATAAATGCTTATTAGGTTGGAGAGTAATAACAATTAAAAAATCACATGTACATCGTTTTTAAGGCTTGAAAAGCAGAGTTAGATGTGTCATATTTGGTTGTAGAGATTTTAATTTACAGTCTTGCAATGGAAGATCCTGGTAATGCAGGGTGGGAGGAAAATTGTGTACATTGCACCTCCTATCAATTCTGTGAGGTAGGCACTATTATTATCTTCATTTTACAGATCAGGTAATAAGCTCAGAGATCATAGGAAACCTGCACAGCATCCTTCAGCTAACAAATGTTTATGGTAGAATTTGACCACAAGTCTTTTTCACTCCGAGTTCAGCCCTCTAACCCTGTGCCTCACTGCCTACGTGGTCCCCCTGCTATGGAACACTGTGCTAAGGAAACAGGAAACCTGGGTTTGAGCCCAAACTTTTCCATCAAATGGCAGGTGACTTCCCCTCTCTGAACCCTTAAACGAAGTATTGGACCAAATGGTCTCTAAGGTCCCCTTCAGCCCAAAGATGTTACATTTCCCTCAGTGGCAGAGCTGGAATTTGAAAAATTACATCAATCAATAAACATTATGTGCCTACTATGTGTCAGGCACTGTGCTAAGCACTGGGGATACAAAAAGAAACAAAAGAAAGTCCCTGACCTCAAGGATCTTACAATCTAATGGGGGAGTCAACAAGCAAACAAATATATACAAAAAGGATAGTTCTTCTCTCTCTCTGTCTGTCTCTCTGTCTCTCTCTCCTTCTCTCTGTCTCTCTCCCTCCCTCTCTCTCTCTCTCTCTCTCTCTCTCTCTTTCTCTCTCCCTGTCTCTCTCTCCCTCTCTCTCTCTCTCTCTCTTTCTCTCTCTCTCCCTCTCCACACACACACATTGTGCAGAGGATAAGAGCAAGCCAAGACCTGGGTTCAAGATAAATTTAGGTGTGAATTTATTAAGTAAGTGCATGACTACCCGAGTGTATTCATTCAAATGAGTAGTAATCTTTTGGAGGTACAGACTTGATTATATAGGCTAAAAGCACAAAAACCACGATCAGGGAGGGGAGGTAGCAGAATCCATGACATACAGAAGCAAAGAACAGCCATTAGTTAGATCTATAGCTCAGGGCTAATTTGGGAATATGGCGTAAGGGTACAAGGGTGCAACCTTCCTGTGACATGGGGGTCCCTCCTACAACAGGGTGGAGGGCACAGGGTGGAGGGCCATAGTCAGTGCTTTCCAGAGCAGGGTGGAGGGTCATGGCGTAAAGGGGACTGGAATTCCCCAGAACAGGCTAGGGTCATGTTCTCGGTGAAGAGGGTGGGGGCCCTGCTTGGTCAGCGGGACAGGACAGGGTGATCTCTAGATAAGGTCCTTGCACCATAATGAACTTTATACACTGTAATAATTCAAGGAGAATATGTAAAATGCTGATTAGGAAAGGAGGGGTCAGGGAACTATGCCTTGAGCAATATGCCCAGGCATGCCTTAAGCAGTTTTCAAGCTATGACAAAATGTAGGATAGAAATATAAAAGGAGCTTAATGGTGGGCCACAAATCAGGTGGTGTGCAGTGACCTGGGATTTGGGTTTGGGTACAACAATATGTATACCTATAACTATAAATACACACATACATCTCTCTCTCTCTCTCTCTCTCTCTCTCTCTCTCTCTCTCTCTCTCTCTGTATCTCTGTCTCTCTCTGTCTCTGTCTCTCTGTCTCTGTCTCTGTCTCTCTGTCTCTGTCTTTCTCTCTGTCTCTGTCTCTGTCTCTGTCTCTGTCTCTCTGTCTGTCTCTCTCATAAATGGGAGATATTTAACAGAGGGGAAGCTCTGGAGCTAAGAAGAATAGAGGAATTGGGGAAGGTTTCCTGTGGACGGTGGGATTTTAGTTAAGACTTAAGGGAAGCCCCAGGCCAGTGCTTTTTCCATGCCACTGCATGTGTTTTCTTTCTCTTCTTTGCTTGTTGTTTTTTCCTGCTCACAGTCCTGGCTGCCTCCTCCCTCTCTCAGCCCATTGGGTCTGATTGCATTTTTATGACAACAGCTGTGTTCCCAGCTGGGGTTTCTTCCCTCCCCTGTTCTGGGGCCAGGTGAAGTGGTGAGAAGGAGGTTCCAGCTCCATCAATCAGACCCTGTGGAGCCTGCAGAGAGAAGAGGAGATTGTTGCCCATAATCAGATAAATGATGATTTCTCTTTCTTACCTTCTATGACAAGGAAGTTTGAGTTGACCATCCACACCATATAATCTAGCCATTTGATATGACAGCTTAAAATCCCCTGTGTTCTCAGCATTAACATCCAGAATAGAGAGGCAATAGTCTGCCCTAGTCAGACCCCATCTGGGGCCTCATGTCCAGGTCTGGGACTATATTTTCGGAAGAACATTGACAGGTTGAATTGGATCCAGAGGAGGGAGGATAGGCGGTAGAGAGGGAGCCTTGAAATAGTTGATAGATCCTAGACTCTCAGAGATAGGAAGAGCATAGAAACCATCTAATCCAACCTATATCTGAGCAGGAATTCCCTCTATGATATCTCTGACAAGTGGTCTCCTCTTGAGATGTCAAGTGATAAAGATTGCACTACCTCTCAAAGCATCCTATTACACTTTGGGATAGCTCTAATTGTTAAGAAGGTTTTCCTTGTGTTGAGCCAAAATCTATCTCCCTCTGACTTGCTGCTGACTTAGATTGAAGGATGCTTAGCTTGGAGAGGTGAATGATCAGAGAGAATGTGATTAGTGTTTTCAAGCATTTGAAGGACTGTCATATGGAAGAGGGGTCATATGTGTTCTGTTTGGCCTCAGAGGGTTTCATCTATAGGTTTGTAATGGAAGACCGTAATAGGGTGGGACAAGAGGAAAGTTACCTTGACCACCATCCTTCATCTAACGTGCCATACATGTATATAGAATCATAGCCACTCGGAGCTGGAAGCAACATCAAAGGTCCTTTTGTCTGACCTTCCACCAGTTGTAAAAAACCCTCTACTTCCTCCCTGACAAGGTAAGGACATCCAGCTTCTGCTTAAACATCTCCATTGATAAGGTAGACCATTCTTTTGTTAGACAGCTGTGGTCATTAGGACGTGCTACTTTGGGTTGGAATTGATCACTCAAGCAATTTACCCCTTTTACAAAAAAAACTATGTCTCTTCAACTCATCATTTCTCTCCTTCCCAACCCAGCACACATATTGGTCCCAGTTCTGACCTCTGGATTCACTTGAGAGAAAGAGAGGAAAGTGTTAAGAATAATCAATAACATTTACAAATCCCCTTCCCTGCTAGGTTTTTGTCTTTGCTCTAAGATATGTTGCAGTGATCATATTTTTAAAAAATCGTCTTTAGGAGATACCACGGTCATGGTTTTGGGTGCCACATTTTGAGAATGACATTGACAGGCTTGAAAGCATCTAGTAGAGAGTCACTGGGATGATGAGGGCCTTGAGGCTGTGCCATAGTAGCATTAATTGAAAGAAATGGGAATGTTTACTATGGAGAAGAGAACACTCGGGGAACATTATAGTGGTCTTCAAACACTGGAAGGACTGGCTTGTGAAAGAGGGATAAGATTTGTTTGCTCTCTTTGGCTGCAGAGAATAGAACTAGGAACAATGGGTGGAGGTTTCAGGGAGGCAGAGTAAGGTTTAATGTCAGGAGGAATTTCTTGATGATTAGAGCCATCCAAATGTAGAATAAGCTACATGGGTTAGAGGGGTAGTGGTTCTTCTCTCACTAGAAATTTTTAAGTGAGGACTGGATGATCCCACTGGAATGCTTTAGAGGAGATTCTTGGTCTTAACCTGGGGTCCAGGGCTTGCCGAGAGATCCATGGAGAGATTTCATAGGATTCATGAATAGGAAAAAGTTACATCTCTATTTCAATAGCATTGGTTTGCTTTGTAATCCTATATATGTATTTTATACATTTAAAAATATTCTCCTGAGAAAGGGTATATATGCTTCACCAGATGGCCTGAGGGGTCCCTGACACAACAAAAGAGAAGGCTCTTTGGACTAGGTGGTCTCCAAGACTCCTTCTAACTCTGAGATTCTGTGATTCAGGGCTGGGCAGAGAGAGGGGCTGACCACTAGTTCATTTGTTTATTTTGGCTGGTTGTAATGGCAAGCACATAAGTAGTTCACATTTTGTTTCAGCTATTGAATTAACATCTTGTTTCAGTTCAAGTTTCTTTTGAGCTTTATATCAAGTCTGTTAAGAAACAGAACATGTGAACCCTACAATTTATGAACCCTAGAACTTGTGAACTCCTGGGTAGGAGCTAATGACCATATATAAGGAGACCCCCAGGCTAGAGATAGCAGAACTGAGAAAAAATCTCTTGTAGTGGCAGTCAAGAAGGAGAAAACTTGTGGTATCCCAGCACTCTGTTTGTCTGCTCTGTCTGTGTCGATGTTTGTGATACTTTGTACAGAAGCCCTGGGACTTTACTGGAAGCCCTGAAAGAGGATTTTCTGGTTGCATGTTTACAGATGTCCTGGAGGAGGGTTTTGGAGGTCCTCGGACTTTACTGGTGATTTGTGCTGACCTCTTGGACCTTGTTTGTGGGTCTGTGTTGATTTCTATGTTGATGATTTGTGTTGAATTCTCAGACCTTGTTGGGGGTCTGAGTTGATTTCACAGGCAGATAGTGAATTGATGATGGTGCTGGCAATGTGTATGAATATTATTGCGGCTCTGTCAAACTTTGTCTTCCCAGAAACAGGGACTGTGAGGGACTTGACTTGGACTGGATACTGTGAACTTTATGATGGAACAGGAACTGGATGAAGAACTGGACAAGGAGCTGGACAAGGAACTGGGAGCTGCCTGCCTTTGAACCCAGGTGACAGTTGGAGCTGGGATCATGGAAGAGGAACCATGGAAGCTGAGAACCAGCCTTGAGTCAAGCTGAAAGAAGACTTTACTTGGATACAGTGTACTGACTGAGAAGATTGTGATTTATGTGACCCAGGGGTGGAGAACTTTGACTTTTGTACTTTGTGATTGAATTAAGGATTTTGTGATTGACTAAATGAATGCACTTTGTTTAAAACTATGTGACTACTTTGGTGAAAACTATGTGGACATTTTAGTGATAAGTTCTTGAGTTGTGACATGGTGAATGCTGTATTTTGATTTTCTGTGATAAGCTGTAACATTGTGAATGTGATACTTGGTCTGTGAAGGTTTGCTTTGATTTGTTACTGAATAAATAGAGAGTTTGCTATACTATGTAATCAGAACCTTGAAAGGTGTTCACAGCAGCAGTCCTCTGGAAAGCTGTTTGTGTGTGGCATTACATTGGTTTCAGGGATTTCATTGTTATGGGGAACTTTTGGTGTGGAAACTTCTTCCTCTCTACTAGTGGGTAAGTCAACTACCTACTCAGAGCCTGGTTTCCATCTACAAAATGAGGGGGATCAGACCAGAAGCTTTCCTTACAGGAAAGAGAATAGTCAGGGTAGCTCTGGATTACCTGCATTCTTGTCTCTGAGCCTTCTGGGCTGAGCTCAGGAGAGCATGAAAAAGGACAATGCTGATTTGTGGGCAGCTTGGATTTGGGTTTTATTAAATGATGAGTCTCAGCAGAATGCCTTCAAGAGATTGCATTCAAAACAATCCATGCCCTAGGAAGTGGGAATGTTGGTAAATCATTCTCCTGCTTGATCTGGGGAATGGGTGCAGGGTATAGTGTTTGCTGCCAGTCTTTGCTTTAGCAGGTGAATAGAACTTACCTCTGCAAATGAATGAGGATTTGGGAGCAATTTTGGTAGTGGGTTATTACTGCTGAAAATAAACAAGCTTAAAGCTACCCTTTTGGGTATGTAACTTTATCACATATGAAGATATGGGGACCTTATGGAGCAGGCTCAGCCATGGTGGCTTTCCCATTGATTGGTACTGTAGTGAAGATTTTAATCCATTCTTTGGTTACAATTCAAGGAGCTAAAAGACAGATGGAGCTAAGGTGATTAAGGATCTCCTGGGAAAATCAATGAGGATTCTGGATCAGGTTTGTGAGGGAGCGGGGATGCTCCAGTCATGCTCTGGGCTATAGGTTAAGCCATGGAGGACCATCTGAAGGCATTTGGGGAGGCTATGTAGTGGGCTTATGGAAAAGGATAGAAGATTCAGAGAGTTGTAGTAGGGTCAACCAGTAGCCTTCCTGAATCACAGAGTCCAACAGCTGGAAGGAGACTTTTAGTCCAGCCATTTAGCTCATTCTCTTATGTGAATAAAGATCCTTTATACAGTATACCCAATAAATGTACCTTTTCTTGAAGATCTCTTGAAGTTAGGGGAAAACCACTCCCTCCCTAGTAGCCCATGCCACTGATTGGCAAAAATCTAGAAAGGGAAGCCATGATTTCAAAGAACCAGCATGGCTTCATCACGAGCAAGTCATGCCAGAAGAACTTCATTTCTGACAGTGTTATTGGATTAGTTGAGGGTGGGGATGCTGTTTATATAGTTTGCCTAGATTTTTGAAAACATTTTGACAAAGTATCTCATATTGTTCTCTTGGAGAAAACAGAGAGATGTGAAATAGAAGATAATGAAGTCAGATGGATTTAGACCCTGTTGGATGGATGGACTCAGAGTAGTTGTTAATGGTTCAATGTCAGTGTGGCAGGATGTCTTTTGTGGAGTACTCCAGAGATCTATGTTTGGCTGTGTGTTGTTTAACATTTTTTATCAATGATTTGGATAAAGGCACAGATAGCATGTTTATTACATTTACAGATAACACAAAGCTGAGAGGGATAGCTAATACAATGGATTTCACAGTCAGGATCCAAAAGCATCTTAGCAGGCTAGAATATTAGACTGAATCTAATGAGATGAAAGTCAATAGGGATAGATGGAATGTTTTGCACTTGGGTACAAATAAAAATCAACTTTATGAATGTAAGATGGGGGAGGCATGGGTAGGTAGCAGTTATTCTAAAGTGGATCTGAGAGTCAGTGGACTTCAGCAGTGTGATGTGACAGCCAAAAGAATTATGGTTGCATTAAGAGGGGCATAACTTTCAAGAATAAAGAGTTAAGACCATCATTGTACTCTGCCCTCATCAGATTTCATCTGGAGTATTGTATTTAGTTCTGGGAGCCATGGTTTAAGAAGGGTCTTGATAAGCTGGACTGTGGAAAACAACTAGGAGGGCAAAGGGCATTCACTTCACGTCATGAGGATTGATTGAAAGAACTAGGGATGTTTCTCCTGGAAAAGATTCAGGGGAGACATGATAACTGTCTTCAAATATTTGAAGAGCTGTCTTATAAAGGAGAGATTAGATTTGTTCTGATTGGTCCCAGAAGGCAGAAAAGCTAGTGGCAATGGATGAAAGTTCCAGAGGCTAATTTATATCAAGAAAAACCCAATCAGAGCCATCAGCAGTGGGATGCACTGCTTCGTGAGGTAGTGGGATCTTGTTCATTGGAGATTTTCAATCACATACCTGATGACCACTTGTCAAATATGTTGTAGTAGGAATTTCTTTCATATGTGGGCTGGACTAGATGGTTTTTGCAGTTCCTTCCAAATCTCCAATTCTGATTCTATGAGTCAGCATCATGCAGAGACAGTGAAAAAAAAATCAGACTTATTCTTATCCTGGAGCATTCTGCTAACTTTTGTTGCCTGCTTGGCTTGGTTGAGTATGGTGACCGTGAGTCCTTTGGTCTATGCATGAAGAGAACATTAGGCCCACATGAAAGGAGGAGCCCAGGTGCTACAAACACAATCCAAATTAATGGCAGAGCCGAGATTTTCTTGTCTCAGCTGCCCTCGATAGAATTATAACTGAACTAGTGCCAACCAAGGGCCTATGGCCTATAGGATCCTCTGCTACTTCTGCTTCTTTTTGTCCATCTTCACCCACAGTTTAGACCTGGCAAAGCTGTTCCTTGCTCCTAGCACCCTAGAGAGGCAGTATAGTGGCAACAGAGGGAAGAGTGTCCCAAATGCTACCAAAGACCAGTGCCCCCTGGAAGTGGAGATGCAGTGGTCATCTCCTTCCATCCTTGCTTGTCTTGGGAATGTACTTACCTCGCCTTCCCTGTCATAGCAAAATACTTTTCTCTTGGGACCTCATGTATAACATACCACATGTCTCCAATACACTTACAATGTAACATTGCATCTTAATATTGTATCTGTGTGTGTCTTATTTCCCATCAGAATGTGAGATCCATGAGAATGAGAACAGTATCATATTTAAAATTTGAACTTCCACCATGAGATTCTGCATACAATGAGCACTTAGTAAATGTCTATTTAAAGATCGAATGCCCTGGCCCTGAAACACCTTTGTCTTATGCTCTTTAGGTGTGTGAGGTCATTAGCCGTAACCCTAGCTGGCTATCATGTGAGCCCAGAGGTGGCCAGTAACAGGACTGACCAGGGATGACAGCCATCAGCCATTTGGATCATAAATGTTGCTATAAGGGGAGGGGTGACATCTTTCCAGATTAGACTCTTACCCTCTTATAGACAGATTGGTCCTCAGGCTCTGTGTGTGTGAATGAGGTTGATCTGCATGGTTCCCGTAGAGGAGTCTGTCCTTATGCCTTTTATATGATGCCACTTTTGACTTTGGAGCAGTTTATTTTCTTTCACTGGTAGGTAGTCAAAACCTGCACAACTCCCAAATCTGAGTACTTTCAAAATTCTGAACATCAGCATTCAGTGACAACTTATACCTTGGCCTTCGGAAGCCAACAACAGGGCCTACTAATGTGTCTGTTGCCAACCATGGCCCATCTAAACTCAGCTATCTCCATCCCTAAGCCCTATTTCCATCCTGAGGCAGGCAGGGGAGGAAATGTACCATCTGCATGAACTGTGCTTACTTCAGAAAACAAAATTATTTCCCTTGCTCCACAGGGTTCGGTGGGAGATAGGACGTGCCAGGAGTGTCAGCGGTAAGTCACAGTCTTTGCCATGGTGTAGTTAAATCAGCCACCCTCTCCTGATTTATTTGTGCTACCTTAATTACCAAGGAAACGATGACAGAAACCCAGATATTACCGAAAAGCTCTTGATTTATAATTACTACCATTTGCGGGTAGAGTGTCTCTTTCCCCTCCCTTCTGCATTCCCATCCTTTGTGCTGAATGCGACGCTCATTTCTAGACAGCTGAGAGCATCAGCATTAAATTAAATGTAAATAGATTGGTATCTCACTCCCATTTTCCGTCCCATTTCTCCCTACCATTCTGGCTTTGCTAGGAGGAAGAGCCCATGTTGAACATCTCCCTTACAAAAGGAGACTGCCATAGCAGGCTCTTATTTTCTGCATCCTCCTCCCCCATGGAATGAGAGAAGAATGGTCTTTGTTTGGCAAACCAGTGTCAATATTTCCTGAGTTATCCAAAGAAGGGGAAAAAAATGAGATTTTATAACTGCTCAGGTCACGTTGGATGGACGGTGTTTACTGGCATAAGGGAAGGGAAATCATTAGATTTGCCTTGAAATGAACCAAAAACAGCTGAGGACCAGTGGAAATGGAGCTCTGAAAGCCTGTATAGTGTAGTCTGACCTCCCACAATTCAATTTTAAAACATAGATTAAGCACATGTGCTAGATGTGAGAGCTAAAAGTAGCATCTGTCCTCAAGGAGCTTACATACCAGTATCAGGGGGAATATAATTAGAGGGAGACCTGCTTATCCAGATATTTGGTTGAACTGGAGCTGTCAAACTTGACCTCCATGATATCTTTCCCTTCTATCCCCTTGGAATTAGAATTACAGAATTAAATTATCAAATTATTTTAGAATTGAGTATATATCTTTCAAACACTTGAAGCCTGCTATTACGTCCACCCTGAGCCTTTCTTTTCTCCAAGGCTGGCTCAGCTCACTTTGTTCTGTGTCAGTATATACAGATTTTACCAGGTTTCATGGAAACTGTCACTTTTATAATTTCATTTCACTTTTTTTTGCACAAATCCAATTTAATTTTATTTTCAGTTCTGAATTGTCCTCCTACCCCTTCCCCACCCATTGCAAAAGTCAGAAAAATGAAACTTATTATACATGTGTATAGTCATGCAAAATAAATTCCTATATTAACCCCATCCAAAAAAGAAAGAGAAGGAAATATGCTTTGATCTGCAATCTAAGTCCATCGGTGGTGAATAGCATGTTTCATCATGAGTCCTTGGAAACTGTGACTGATCATTGTATTGATCAGAATTACTAAGTCTTCCAAAGTTGATTGTACAACCTTATAATATCGCTATTGCATAAATTGTTCAGGTTCTGCTCACTTGATTTTATATCAGTCCATTCAAGTCTTCCTAAATTTTTCTGAAGCCACCCCTTCATAATTTCTTATAGCACAATAGTAATCCATCACGATCATATACCACAACTTGTTCAGCACTTCTGCATTTGGTGGGCATTGCCTCAGTTTCCAATTCTTTGCCACCACAAAAATAGCTGCTGTAAATATTTTTGTACAGAGGGGTTCTTTTCTTCTTTCTTTAATCTCTTTGAGGTATAGACCTGGTAGCAGAAATGACATTAGTCTTGACTCCTCCCTGTTCTTCACTGTACACACCCAGTCAATTGATAAATGCCACAGTTTACTCAACATTTCTCATGCTCACCCCCTTCTTTCCACTCATGTGGCCTCTACCCTATTTCAGCTCCTGATCCCCCTTTATGTAAATTATTGAAATAGTCTTTTAATTGGCCTCCTGGCCCCCAATCTTTCTCCTTTACAATTCATTCTCCACACAGCTGGCAAAGGGATTTTCCTAAGAGTAGATCCAGTCATGTCATTCCCTTACTTTATAAACTTCCTACTACGTACCTTAGAATAAAATGCAAATATCCCAGTTTGGCTTTTAAAGCCCTTCATAACCTAGCCCCAGCCCACATTTCTAATCTTATTTTATAATATTCCCTTTCTTATACTTTAAGGTCCAGACAAGCTAGCCTCCCTGCTATTCCTCAAGTAGCCTCTGAGCCTTTTTGTTGGCTATCTCCCATATCTCAAAGACCCCTCCAAGTCTTCCTTTAAAAAACCACTTTTCCCATTAAAGCTCTGCTCAAGTGTCCCCTTCTATACAAAACCTTTCCTGATCACTCCAACTTCCAGTATCCTCCCCCCAATTTGCTTTCTATTTATTTTGTATCTATAGGGTGTCCCAAAAGTCTTGGTTCAGTTTTAGAACGTTAAAACCTAAGACTTTTTAAACTATTAAAGCTTAAAAATCACACTAAGACTTTTGGGATGCCTCATAGATACATAGGTGGGTTTGTATAGTTTGCAATGTATATAATCCAGAGGTGGCTTTGAGGGAAAAGGTAATAATCAGTTTTAGATATATTGAGTTTCAGACGTGGATGGGATATCCAGTTTGGAATAGCTTCTCTTAATATCCTCTTCATTCCTCTAAATTGGGCCACTTGTTGTTCCCCAAACTGAGTACTCCATTCAAGGCTTTACTCAGATGCCACCTCTTTTGTATCTTAGTGTAGCTGTAAGCTCTAATAGTTTAAAACAGCCCTAAGCCTTTGGGGACACCCTGGATTTTATATATGCTCATTTATTTATATGTTGTCTTCTGGGATATATTAGTAAACTTCTTAAAGGTACTTTTCACTTTTGTCCTTGTATCTTCCAAACTGGCGCATAGTAGGTGCCTAAAATGCTTCTTGGTCAATAAGCTGAAAAGGTTGTAAAGGGTTTTAAGTGCTGAGCTGAGAGGAGGTATTTTCTTTTGGAGGGGATAGGGAACTACAGAAGTTTCCTGATATGGTCAGACCACGCTTTAGGAAGATTATTTTGGCAATTCCAGGAGGAGGGCATGAAACTCAGGGGTTCAATTAGGTGACTGTGGCAATAATACAGCCAAGAGGCAATAAGGGCTTGAACTAGGGTAGTGGCTTCAGGAGTAAAGAGAAGGGGATGAATGGAAGAGATATTGTGGAAGGAGAATCAATAAGACTAGGTACTGATTGTGTAGGGGGAAGGAGAGAGAGATCCCATTCTGTGAAGTGCCAGGATGGAAGCTTACTTGGAGTAGACTGATAAGCTCTAGAGCTAGCTGGATTCTGGCTTAGTGACTCTTGTTCCCTGAGATTCTTTCTGAGCTCAGTGAGGGGCTGTATGGTATAATGGGAAAGAACCTTGGAGTGAGGAAAATCTGGGTTTGAGTCCTATCTGAGATAGTCAAGAAGTATTCATTAAGTTCTTACTTTGTGTCAGGCGTTGTGCTAAGCTCTAATGATACAAAGAAAGGAAAACAACATAGACCTTGATCACAAGGAGCTCACCTCCTAAATGGGCAAGATATTGAACTATGCCTCACTTTCCTCATTTGTAAAATGAGGATGATATTATCTCCTGCTTAACCCTCACAGAGTTGGGGTATTTAAATGAGGTGATGTACATGTAACATTTCAAAAACCTGAAAGATAAACATCTGTTATTGTCATCCATTTATGAATTTATACTTTTTCCATGTATATAAATAGTTCTCCAGCTCATGAATATGGGGGAGGGCAGGTGTAGGCTGACCAATGGAAGAAGGGCATGCATAGAGTCATGAGCATTCAACAGACGGTGGCAGTGAATCTCAAGGTGACAGGTCTAGTGACTGCAGAATCCTGACAGAATTCTGAGTGGCAACTGGGTCAGGCACTGAGCCAGACATCAATATAACAGAGAGGAACCCAGCCATTTTCCTGCTGACTGGCTGATGTGATCCATGTACCTGGGGGAAACTGGGGATAGTGTCAAGAGTCTGGGGCCAGCTTTTTCAGAAGGGATACTACGGGAGTAACACAAGGCTAGAACCAGGAACATGTCATTGAGGGCACAAGGATCTCAGTGTGGGTACATATGCATCCATGAGTGTTAATCAGGAAGATGCGTTGGGAAGTAGAAAGAATTGTAATAGGAGCACAAATCTTTTTTTATGTAAATGTAAATTATGTATACTTCTGCCTTTCCCCCTCATTTTCTTTCTCTCCTCTTCCTCATTAGATTGAAGACTCATTGGATATAATCTATTATTATTATATCCAATATTATTATTATTATTATATCCAATATCACATTTAGAGTGAACACATTTCAGACTCACCATTCTCTGAGTGGAGTCAATATTGTATAGGGTAAACAGTAGTGGGTTTTAATTCAGAGGATCTAGGTTCAAATCCTGTCACTGCAGTCATTATCTTAGGTCAAGTCACTTCCCCTCTCTGAGACTCAGTTTCTGCATCTGTAAAATGAAGGAATTGGACTAGATTGGCTCTGAAGAACCTTCCAACTCTAAATTTATGATACCATGACCCTAAATGCACTCCCTCTAAAAGATAATTGCATTGTAATAGTAATTAGAATATGGGAATATTAGATCAGGAAGGAAACTAGTCTTTTCACTTGGAAGTATAGTCTACAACTAGAATGTTGGATTTGGGGTCAGTAAGGCTCTACTTTGAATCTTGTCTGTGACACTAATTGCATAATGTGAGCAAGTTAGCTACTTAACCTTTCTGAGCCTCAGTTTCCTCATCTGCAAAACTGGAATAACAATACTTTGAATACCTACCTGATAGGATTCTTGTGAGGATTGAATGGGATAAAGCACTATATAGGTGGTACATAATTTTATTGTTAGAGAGGAAGAGTCTAAGGTTCAGAGAAGGGAAAAGCTCATACAGTGAGTTAGGGGACAAGCTAGCTATAGCACGATTTATTTTTACATGTTAGGACAGCGGGGAGTGCAGGACTGCTGAGTTACGAGAGTGCTAAAAAGCTGGGGTTGTGGAGGTCTCAAGAAGTTTCTAGGTTCTCTTATTTGGCTGTATACAATAATATAATAACAATAACTAGCATTTATAGAGTACTTTAAAGTTGGCAAAACATTTTATAAATATTATCTCAGTTAACTTCACAACAATCTCAAGAGATAGGTGCTGTTATTAACCTTATTTAACAAATGAAGAAACTGAGGCAGACAGAGGTTGTGACTTGTTCATGGTCACATAGCTAATAGGTGTCAGAAGCAGGATTTGAATTGGAATCTTGAATTTTAAGTGCTGAGATCTAGCTTTTGTGCCAACTAGCTGCCTACATGAGCGATGTTGAACAGTCCACACTTCTAGTGCTGATCCTTCAACACAGGACTCAGACTGATGATTTTGTTGCTCTCACAGAGCACCCACAAGGAGGACGTGGGTAGGATCCCATGCAACAAGGTCCTGCGGCCAGAAAATTCTTCAGGGGCATCCTCATTGGGTCTGTGCTTTGCTTCCCTATCCAATTAGGTCATGGATGTCTGCATTTATTGGGATGAACCACTTGTGGCTTCCTTTGGGCTCCTTAAATTCTCTTGCCTCCACCTGCCTGGTACAATCCCTGGTGTCCCTCAAGTGCCCTCTCCTAGGGATGACATCTGCTGAAATGAAAGAGGATGAGCTCTGGAGTCAGAGAAGCTGGGTTCAAATCCCACTTCTATCACTTACTACTTGTATGACCTCAGACAAATCATACCACCTCCCTGAGCTCTGGTTTTCTCCCTTGTGTGAATTTGGATAAGATTGCTTCTGAGGTCTCTGCTGCCTCTGATTGATGCTGCTGCTCTAGGACACCTCCCTCCCAGTTAGCAGTACTTTCTTTCACTTGCGATTACTTTGCATTGACTTGTTTTTAATTTTCTCTTTTATTATGAATTTAACAATAATTGACAAATGTGAGCATTTCTATTTACTTATTTGTATGCAGATTGTATCCCCCAGGATAATATAAGCCATTTGAGGTTGAGATTGCTGCATTTTTCTCTTTATTGCCACAATAGATAGCACAGTGCTTCACACATAGTAGGATCTTAATAAGTATTTGTTGACTTGAATTAAATTTGGGCTGAAAGAAAATTGTCTGTGCTGAAATGTCAGGGAGAGAGAATTTTGTCCTTGACTTTATTTTCCAAGTGAGTACCTCCCCTTTCCAATGTGTCCATAGGGAGAACAAAGAGGCATTAACTCAATTGGGTCTGGCAAAATCTCATTATGACAAAAAGGGCCCCAATGGATAAGAACAGGACAATGTATATTTTATTGGAACCAAGTTCTACCTTTCCGATGGACACCAAAATGTAGTTGTTTTTGTTGATTAGTCTTTTCAATCATGTCCAACTCTTTGTGGCTCAACTTGGGGTTTTCTTGGCAAAGATACTGGAATGCTTTGCCATTTCCTTCTCCAAATCATTTTACAGGAAATTAAGGCAGACAGGGGTAAGTGATTTGCCCAGGGTCACACAGCTAGTAAGTCTATGAAGCCAGATTTGAACTCAGGTCATCCTGACTCCAGGCCTGGAGCTCTATCCACTGCACCATATCACCTAACTGAGCCTTAATCCCATAAACTGTCCAGCAAATATATATTGTAACAGAAGTCATCACAGAAAGGGGAAATCACTTCCCCACAGTTGCATAGGAAGTCATTGGAAGACTGAGAATCAGAAGCTCGTGATACATTTCATCTATCAACAAGCACTCATTAAACACCTGTGGTAGGAGCTGAGGCTCACGTACAATCCCTCCTTGCCATGGCCTTTCCTTTAACCAGCCTGCTTCAGTCCTTCTCTTGGACATATATGCTCCCTCCCTCCCATCCCCATTGCTCTAGATTCCCCCCACTCTCCTCGCTTCCTTTTGCTTCTTCTCTGGCTCGACAGAAAAAAACTAACACATATTAAAATCTAAGTTACAGCTTAAGAGCTGAGTGACAGCCAGTCTAGACCTCTAATCTGGAGACATCCAGGTCTTCCTCTGTCCTCTTTGGGTGGGCTGGTGGGCTCTTTATTTATTTAATATAATGGGAGGGCAGGGCAATTGGGGTTAAGTGACTTGCCCAAGGTCACACAGCTAGTAAGTGTTAAGTGTCTGAGGTCAAATTTGAACTCAGGTCCTCCTGACTCCAGGGCTGGTGCTCTGCTCACTGCACCACCTAGTCTCCACCCTCTGATGTTATTTTATCTCTGTGATTCTAGACAAGGCACGAATCTCAGTTTGCTCATTTGTAAAAGGAGATGGAAAAGGAAATGGAAAACCACTCCGGTATCTGGTATTCAGTAACCAGTAACCAGTATCTAGCAGCTAGGTGGCACAGTGGATAGAGTGCTAGAGTCACAAAGACATATCTTCCTGAGTTCAAATTCAGCCTCAGACAATTACTAGCTATGTGATCCTGGACTAGTCACTTAACCCTGGTTTCCTCAGTATTTTCATCTCTAAAATGAGCTGGAGAAGGAAATGGCAAACTACTCCAGTATCTCTGCCAAGAAAACCCTAAGTTGGGCCACAGAGAGTTGGACATGACTCAAAATGACTGAATGACACAAGATAGCTTCTTTGGCCTTGGAATAAAGAAGACGAGTTCAAGTCTTAACTTGAGCATGGATCAGTAGTGTGATTATGGGCAAATCGCTTAACCTTTCAGTGCTCTAGGTGATTCTCTAAGAGTTGACTTGCAACACAGAGTGGTAGTGATAATACTCAAATGGAAGTCAAAAGACCTTTGTTCAAATCTCTGCTTTGCTTCTTACTGCCTGTGTAAGCCTGGGCAAGTTTTTCAACCACTTGGTTTCAGTTGTCTCATCTATAAAATGAAGGGGTGGGCTAAATGTCTTCAGAGAGCCCTTCCATCTCGAAATTTGAGACCTTCTGATCTGCACCAAAAGAGAGAGTTTCCCCACTAACCAGGGGTTCTTCCATATTAATGAAAACTCAAGTCTAGATTTTAAAAAATTAAAAAGATTATTTCCAATTCTGCTATTCCATGTTCTAAGTCCCTTCTCAGCTCTGACATTATGTGTTCTAAGGTCCCTCCCAGCTCTGACATTCTGTGTTCTAAGGGCTCCCCAGCTCTGACATTCTGTGTTCTAAGGGCCCTCCTAGCTCTGACATTCTGTGTTCTAAGGCCCTTCACAGCTCTGACATTGTATGTTTTAAGGTTCTTCACAGCTCTGACATTCTGCGTTCTAAGGTAGCTCCCAACTTTCACAGTCCTCCTCCCAGCTCTGTTGATGGTTCTACATGGGGTTTTGTTGGCTACATTCCTCATGGATTCTCTTCAAGGCCATTGGGCCCATGATTGGGGGATTTTGAGAGGAAACATGTCTCATATGAACTCTGTGCCCATGTTATTTTTTTTCCTTCTCGCCTGTGATTTCTCTAAGTTACAAACCAGGCAATTAGCCTCACACTAATAAACCATTCATCTTGTCCTGCAAAGACAGAGAAGGTGCTAATTCAGCAGACTACCTGCTTGGGTTGGGATCAATGCCTTATCTGCCCCAGCCTAGCTGTGCATAGGACAGAGGGAAAGGAAGGTACTTAATTAAGGAGCAGAGGAGCAGAAAGAGAACACCCAGTCCCACATCCTTCCTTACCTCTCCCCTCTAAACAGTACAGGGAGAGACTTGGTGAGCAGTGGACTGAGTGACACTCCTGAGGTTTAGCTGAGGCCAAGGGCCTGTGGGAAGGTGGCATGAGACCATTTCAAGTTTCCCTAGGGAATATCAAAGAGGGGGATGTGTTCAGAGCCTGGGAGAAGAGGTGAGCTGCGCTATCCCTCTCTGGGCCCCACTTCTGCCTCCTGCATGGAGTCATAGACACAACAGATGGCTGCCTTGATGGGCCTTATCTGAAATATGCAGTAAGAGGCCTCAGTCTCCAAATCTTTTCTTGTCATGGAACCTGATAACTCTGCTATTTTTTTGCATTTCTCTTTCTCTAGGAATTTGCTGAGACTGTCACTTACTTCTCTGGCCCTCCACCCCCATTTGTAAAATGAGTGGAATCGGATCAGATGATCTCTGAGATCCCTTTCTGATTCACCATTCTTTATGGTGTGATTTCTGAAGAGGCTCCAGTTCTCATGCTCTGTGGTTCTAAGAGTTCCCAGCAGTGTAACAAAAGTGCCTAGGAAGGAGATACCTTGTGCATTCAGTAGTGGAAGCAGGGCATTGTGTGTGTTGATGAAGGGAGGGATGTCGAATGGTACAAATAATTATACTTACAATTTATTTGTCTAGTGGCACAAATAATTTTGTTTATAATTTATTTATTTAAAAAGAAATAATTTTGCAAGGTTGGAAAAAAAATCTACAAATCCACTCTTTGTAGTTTGCACTTGGCCCTCTTTCTCTCTGAGTGAGTTCCTGTTTGTCCCTGGTGAAGTCCAAAAACCTTCACCAGTCTCACACACACACACACACACACACACACACACACACACACACACACACACACACCTTCCTGTTTAGGAGGTTCATCTTGACCTCCTTAAGGAGTCACCTTCCTTCTAGCTTCCATAAAGAGAAGACTTTACTTCTCACCTAGGGTCGCAGATGTAGAGCTTGGGGGTACCTTAGAAATAATTTAATCCAATCCCCTCTTTTTACAGAAAAGCCAAATTAAGTTAAGTGATTTGAGCAAGGACATACAGATGGTAAGGGATAAAACCAGGTTTTGAACCCATTTGCTCTGAATCCAAATCCAGTCCCTTTTCCATTGTACAATGCCACAGCTCATTCCCTGTGGTCCATGGCAAGACTGAACTCTCTTGAGATCAGTAGGACAGGTGCTGTGAAGGCAGGTGGGCACTGGGTGAGTGTTACAAGGAGAAAGCAGAACTATGAAGGTTATAACATGCTCAATATAACAGCTCATCCTTGCATGGTATTTTACAAAGCACTTTCCCCACAAGAACACTGTAAAGTAGGTACAGGATACACAAAAGGTTCTGTGATTTCCCCAGCATGAAGAACTCCCAGCATGGGACCTCCTTTCTCCTGCAATCCACAGCCCACCTTTGATGTAGGAGATAAATCCTACACAGTTGCCTAGAGCATATGGAAGTTAAGTGAGTGGTCCAGGGTCACACTGCTAGTAAATATCAGAAGTAAGATTTGAACCTAGGACTTTCTGACTCCAAGTTTGGCACCCTGTCCGCTATTACATTCTATCTTCCTGATGAGTTAAGTAGGTGGAAATATTATCACCCCTATTTTAGAGATGATGAAACTGAGAATCAGAAAAGAAAAGTGAAAAGGTAGTCACCTTGAGGTCATAGAATCAGAGACTTGATGCTAGGAGAGATCTTAGAAAACATCAACTTTCAACTCCCTCTTTGACAAAAGAGGAAACCGAGGAACAGAGAGATGCAGTGACTTGCCCACAAGATAATTCATCATGGGTCTCTAACTCCAAATCCATTTCTCTTTCTTTGTACCAACTAGTGCTCATGCATCTCAATGAAGGTTGTGCTCACAGGAGCTTAGTCTTTGTCAGTTATGATAGCTAGAAGTTACTTCCACTTCAGTCCATTGAGTTTTTGGGAAGACAAATCTCAGAGTCAAATTCATGTGTTTGATCTTTCCTAATTCTGACAGTTGTTAGTGTCATCACTTTCCACCTGCATTTGTATATGTTCTCTACTTCTCTGTGACCAAGTTGTATTCCGTCAGTAGACAAGTTCCCTGAGTTCAATGACTTTTGTCCTCATCATTCCATCTCTAGTGCCTAGCGTAGCCAGTCTGACACATAGAATTTGGAGGAGATATTTTCTGGCCATAAGTTACTGAGAGTCAACAATTGACTATATGATGATGAAAATCCTTCTGGAAGGCTGAGGAACCAGAAGGATGAATGATTTTACAGAGGCTGAACTGCAGCTGAGCATGCAAACAAACCACTCCAGAGGATGATCTCTTGCTCTCTTCCTTGGTGGCAAGTAACAAAGCATGGTTGTGAGCTGGTGGATCGAGGGGAAGGTCACCTGGTTGTGTTGTGTCCTTGAGTGCATGGTGTTTCTGTCCGTTGTGTTTGTTCTTTCCTGATCTTGGAGGAGTGATTATCCAGAAATAGAACAGACCAGGTTATGTCCTCATTAGCTTTAAAAGGTTGAATGAGCCTTCTGAAGTTCAGCAAATAGAGCTGGAAGAAGGGTCTTCCAGTAGCCATGACTGCTGAGTGCAATGAGGAGTCAACCCTGAAGAGTGATCTGCTTGACCCAGCACAACAGTGAATCAACCCTGCAATCATGACACACTAGCAAGCCAGGGAATGACTCATTCATCAGTTATACCACACCCACAAGCCAACTTGGTGGGTAGTTGAGATGATAAAGACTTCTAGACCCAGGAAATACTCTCCCTTCACCCTGTTGTGTGTGTGTGATGTTTCATGCTAACCACTTTAAATTTGAATTTATTCTTCTCAGGGATTAATTGGATTCAAAATGGAGAGTGTGCCTCCTGGTTTGGAGGAGGGGTTATTTTGATAACATCTATCCTTTGCTATACTTTCTCAGCAAATTTTCTTTTGTAAAATTTAATTGATATCAATGGACTAATTGATGCTGGAGAGGACATTGGATAAGGGCTTGTGGGAGATAGTATTAAAATATCCTGAACCCTCAGAAGAAGTAAACGGATCTTTTTGGTAACTTCTATCCTTTGCTTCATTTTCACAGTAAATTTTCCTTTGTAAAATTTAATTGATAACACTGGGCTAATTGATGTTAGGGAGAACATTGGATAGCAAGGGATAGTATCCTAAACTTTCAGGTTGACCCCTAGAATCTTGAAGGGAGAAGCAATCAACTGACCTCTGGCAGGACTCAGCCTGCTAGCGGGAGTGGGAGATTGGGAGGGCTATTACAAGGGAAGTGATACAGATTGGTGGAGAACCTATGGTCTTGAGGTCACAGCCCTCTAGGTCCTCAAGTACAACCCTTTGACTGAATCCAGACTTCACCCAACAAATCCATTTATTGAGGGAATTTGTTCTGTGAAGTTTGGATTCAATCAAAGGGCTGAACTTGAGGACCTAGAGAGTCACATGTGACCTCGAGGTCACAGGGTCCCCACCCCTGGTATAACTCATGCCTATCTGAGGACACTCCCTCTACCAATAAAGGTCAGTGCCTTCTCTGTAATTTATAACCTGCAGAAACTATGGAGAGCAGTGAAAGGTTAAGTGACTGTCTCAGGCTTCCAGAGCCAGTACATGTCAGAAGCAGGTCTTAAACCTGGGTCTTCTTGTTCTGAAGTCCAGTTCTCTACTCATGACACCACAACTACACTTATGGGGAAAACAATATGTAAAAAAGGATATACTTGTACTTTTTAGAATCTTTTTGCCTTTATTTAAACTCAACTAAATGCCGAAGGCAAGGGGCCTTTATCGTCTCCCCCCTCCCCACCTGCCAATGCCTTTCCTTTGAAGGTTGCCTTTGATCTACTCTCTATGTATATTGCATGTGCTTATTTATTTTCATGTTGTCTCCTTCATTAGAATGTAAGCTCCTTGAGGGAAGGGGTTATTTTCTTTAATGCTTGTTGATTGATATATATGAAATACATATGGAGTACCAGAAAGCTAATTGCCCTATTGGCATCACTACCAGTTCATCCATGTCTTCACATTCTGGGCCATTTTTGTCCATTTCTTTCCACATCAAGGGAATGGCCTATGAAGGTCTAGAGGTCAGATGGGGGAGGTCTTTCCAAAGCTACAAATGAGAGGGGATTGGACTCTTTCCTTTCCTGGCTTTGGAGGCAAAGAAGAGTCTACCTTAAATCTCTAGCATTAGTCTCACATTCCCATGGCCCTTAGTTCAGTCAAGTCCTCATTACCTCTTGGACTATGGCAGTTTTCTCCTAACAAGTCTTTCTACTTCTTTTCTCTCCTGTAAACACTGAAAGAATAATTTTCCTTACCCCTAGATCTGGCCAATCACTTCTCTGTTCAAAATCTGGTCATGCCTCCCTAATGCCTCTCAAGTAAAGTTGAAACTTTTCTTTCAGGTGTTGACATCAGTTAGCAATCTGGCACCTCTATGTCTTTTTCAGCCTCCTCTCAAATGATTGTCAGTTAGTCAATAGACATTTATTAAGTGCCTGCTATGAGCCAACTGTTAAGTATTAGCATACAAATGCAAAAATATAAAGACTATCCTTGCCCTCAAGGAGCCTATGGTCTAATGGGAAGACACCACACACAAAAGGAGCTAAAAAGTATGTGTGGGGTACTAGAGAAGGAACTTGATGTGAAGGCATGGTGGAAAACTCAGAGGAGTCCCAAAGTGGTGCAGTTAGGTGAGAAATGAGATGTTCTGATCTGAGCTCTTTCCTTAAGTGGAGGGTTTGAAGTTCATGGCTCACCCTCCAATCAGGGGCCTGAGGGTTGTGAGGTGGGATATCATGGTTGATGGGATTTTGAAGGGCGATGACATTATCCCAATAATCAACTTCCAGGGGATTGGTAGAGAAGTCAGAGAAGTCCCTAAGTAGAGCAGCCAGGTTAGAAATGAAGAGGTGAGAAAGGAGATTGGCCTCTAAGTATTTTCTGTTTCAGTCGGATTGGACTTGAATTTGAAATCTGTTCTCCTAGGTGCCTTTGCTCAGGTCTGTTCTATGCCTGGAATATCTTCTCTCTTGTCTGTCTCTCTCTTATCTGTGTCTCTCTGTCTCTCTCTGTGTCTCTGTGTCTGTCTGTCTCTTGAATGCTTACCCATCCTTTAAAGCTCAAATAAGATGCCACCCTCTCCAGGAAGCTATAAATGACCTCTGCCTTCATATGTCATAGCACCTGGTTTTGCATTCCCCTAACATACTTATGTACTGTCACATATTATGGTTAGCTGTGTTTATGTCCCTTTCTCTTACTAGCCTGTGAATCCCATGTGGGCAGGGACTTTGTCCTATCTAAACTTTGTGCTACATACAGTAGACATTTAATAAATGTTTACTGAATTAATGATTGAATTGATTCCTCAGTCCTATGGTTCACAGATCCTTACTTTTGG
Organism: Pseudochirops corinnae; assembly: GCA_028646515.1. Lineage (NCBI taxonomy): Eukaryota > Metazoa > Chordata > Mammalia > Diprotodontia > Pseudocheiridae > Pseudochirops > Pseudochirops corinnae. The sequence goes on along the minus strand of CM053588.1, from coordinate 73,398,554 downwards.
CTTCATCCTAAGAATAGGGGACTCAGAAACCTGGAGGAGGAAGAGGAGGAGGAGGAATCTGCAGGAAGCATTTGGTCTCTCTAATCAAGGCATGGGGTGAAGCTTATGGTCCAGGAAATCACAACCATCCTAGAGGGAGAAGCCCCAGGTATGAGTGCTTGATAGAAATTCCTTCCTGGTTACTCCAGTCAGTCAGCTATCAGGTCCTTTTTAGACAGAAGGCCAATAGAGACATAGCTATGTCTTTGGGGAGCTCCTGATCTGAAGGCAGAATGTCATCTCAACTCTGCAATGAGCCATAGTTAGGATGGGGCTTTGCTTAGTTCACGACACAGTGGCAAGCCTAGGACAGTGAGAAGCCCATTGAATTTGGAATCAGAAGGCCTGGATTCAAATCCTAACTGTGCTTCTTATCCTTGTGATATCAGGTACACCATTTAATTTCCCTGGCTCCTTTTTCTCATCCATAAAATTAAGGAGTTGTACTAGACACTGTCTAAGATCCCTGGTTCTAAATTTATGGCCCTGGCATCTGGTAGATGCTTCCTCACCATTGTGTTTCAGAGGCTCCCCACACATCAGGCTTCATAGTCCTCTCTGATAGTTGTTACTAGGGGATTTGGGAGAAAGGTGGATCCAAGGAGACAGTAAAGAAATGAGTTCACAGTCTAGCAGAGGTCAGTAGAAGAGAGAGAAGGGGCAGGGTATTCTCTCTTCCCCTCAGGACTGCTCTGTGGTGAGCCTTCCTTTCCTTCCAGGGTCCATTTGCCTCCCTCTCTGATCCTAGCTGGGATATATGCTGGCCTCTGGGGGATGATATATACCCTTTGTACCACTAGTTAATCTGGATTTGCCTCAAATTGCAAAATTCCTAGGGACTACTCTGTTCTTGCTTACATTTGGACGGTAATTTTGGTGCATAAAATGCCCTGTGTTAGAAACCGATTGAGAAGAAAGCTTTACTGAACCTGTAAAAATTCTCCTTCAGGGATTTGGCTTGGACCAGGCCTCATGGCCCTGGGCCATGTTAAAAATTAGATCAGAGCTCAGCCACTTTGGGACTTGCCCCCACTCTCCTGCAAGCCAATCATGAAGTCTCTCCTTTTCCTTCTGCCCGTGAATTCCCTGGAGATCCCTGGCTTTATTCTGTTCTTTATCACCTATCCTTTCCCACCTCCTGGAGGTGAGGAAAGGGAAAGAGAAGGGAGGGAAACATCATTTCAAGATTCTTTTTTTCCTCCATCATCTAAAGCACTCCCTTAAAGTTACAGCCCTGCCACTCATTCATCCTATCCCCAACCTCCATCTTGTGAAAGTATCCCTTCCAGTGGGACTTCCCACAGCCTCCTGGATTCCCCCATGGGGGCAAGGAGCATGTATTCCTGTGTGAACATGTGTGGACAAGCATGTTCATAAATGTCCTGGTGGGCACCTGTGTTCTTGTGTTTGAATACCCAGGTAAGTATTCATGTGTGTACACATGACTCTTTCTAATGACATGTATGGGTCTAGGTAAATGCACATATATGCATATATATGCCTGTATAACTCTGCACATGTATGTACACAGTTTACCTTCACTTGGCTCCTGGATTGTGAGGGTTAAATCTCTGCTCACAAGGCTGGGAAGTGCTGCCTCTCCACTTTGGTAATTGAAATCAATTTCTCAGCCTTATCTTGAGGAAACCTATATAGTCTAGACTGTAATCTGCAGGCTCTGGCAACTTTTAAATGAAAAAAAAAAACACCTCTGTGAAAGAGGAAGCCGGGAGCAGGGAGAAAGAGCCAGGAGTGCTTGCTTCCATTTGTCAGGGATTGTATGAATTTGTGCGCCTGTTTGTGTGTACTTGCGTGTGGGGCATGTCGTGTTTGAGTGTATGTTCACATGCCTGTGTTTATGTGATGTGTCTCTTTGGGTTTGTGTTTCTGTGGGAGTTGCATCTTTGTATAGATGAGCTAGTGAGTCTGGGGGAGTGTGATTGTGTCTGTGTTTTTGTGTGTGTGTGTGTGTGTGTGTGTGTGTGCATGATTGAGAGAGAGAGAGGGAGAGGAGAGAGAGGGAGAGAGGGAAAGAGGGAGAGAGGGGGAGAGAGAAAGAGAGAGGGAGAGTGAGGGGGAGAAAGGGAGAGAAGAGAGAGAGAGGGAAAGAGGGACAGAGAGGGGGAGAAGGGAGAGAGAGAGAGAGGGAGAGAGAGGGAGAGAGAGAGAGAAGAGAGAGAGAGAGGAGAGAGAGAGAGCGCATTTGACATTGGATTCTTTTAGCCCCATTTCTTGTACACATGCTCTCAATGAGCAATAACTTGGTTCTGGTCATGTCTCTACCAGACCTTTTGGCTGCTCCCTAAAAAGTGGAAGAGTTTCACAAGTAGAGTAGTAGAATTCAATACATCTCTCTGCCTCCCAAAGCTCAAGCCTGGCCAGAGGCTCTAGCATTGCTGTCTCAAGTTTCCTGGGCAGAAATGTTGAATCACTTAGCCCAGAGGTAGGAACCTGTGGCCTTAAGGCACATGTGGCGCTCTACAAAGGACGTGGCCTTTTGAGTGAGTCCAAGTTTTACAGTTTGGATTCAGTCAAAGGGCCATGCTTGAGGAGGACCTAGAGGGTCACATGTGGCCTCAAGGCTACAAGTTTCCCACCCCTGACTTAGCCCCTTTGTGGAAGTTCCCATGGAATCTAGAGAAGTTACAGCTCACAGTCTGGCTTCATTCATTCATTCATTCATTCATTCATTCATTCATTCATTCATTGCCACTATGTGCCAGACACATTTCAAGATGCTAGAAATGCAAAGACAAAAATGAAATGGTCCCTGTCCTCATAGAGCTTGCATTCTACATAGGAAACCAACATCTCTTCAGATAAGTAAATGAAAATACATGCAAAACAAACACAAAACAATTTGAGAAGGCTGGGAAAGGCTCCAGGAACTTGGAATTTTGAGATAACCCTTTGTAGAATATATCACTTGATCTGATCCTTGAAGTAAGGTAAGGAATTGAAGAGGTAGAAATGAGGAGGTACACAGTACCTGCATTCCAGGTATGGGAGACAGCCTCACCCAAATGCATGGAGAAAGGAGATGAAGTATCAATTATGAGAAACACAAAGAAAGTCAGTCTGGCTGGAATGCAAAGTACCTAAAGAGGTGTTCTAAGCAATAAGCCTGGAAAGGTAGGGTGGAACTAGATTGTGAAAGGATTTGAATGCCTGGAAGAAGAGGTTATATTTTATCCTAGAAACAATAGGAAGTCATTTGCGCTTCTTGAGAAAGGGAATAATACAGTTTGACAGAGCTAGGCAGAGCAAGAGAGCAGAGTACAAACTCCTGATGGGTCCAGAAGGATGGGAAACACAGTGCAAGGCTGAGGATCTGACGCTAGGCACTCTCTCTCTTTCTCTCTCTCTCTCTCTCTCTCTGTCTCTTTCTCTCCCCCTTTCCTCTCCCTCTCCCTCTCATTCTCTGTCACACACACACACACACACACACACACACACACACACACAATCACACTCACCCAGACTCAGAAGCTCATACACACGACTGCCAAAGCATCAGCTGTCAAGGCATCGCATATATCTTGACAAGACAGCCCTGGAAGAAAGAATGCCTCTTTCCAGTGCATACATCCTAGCCTTGGCCAGGCTTCTTCCTGATCTGTAGCCTGAAAGTGCCTCCCTCCCAGCTCATGGATTTTTAATTTATAGTTGATCAACTTAGAAATTCCTGCCAGAATCTTTGCTGTAATTTTCCAGGTTGAGAGATTGTTTTCAGTTTCTTTGTGGGTACAGGGAAGAAGGGTGTGCTGTGGGCTGGTAGATAGGCCCAATATTTCCCTAACCACCCTTTTCCCTGAATCTAACCCCCCCCCCCCTCAGCCCCCTGGGATAAGTATCAAGGAAAGGTCAGTATTCTCAAATTGGACAGGGTTTTGTGTACACGGATCTCACACAGACCCTAGGTTAGCTTAACCTGGCTCGTCTCTGTTGAATGAATGAATGAAAAAGTTCTCCCTCCCCCAACTTCACATTTTAAATGTTTACTATTTACAAAGAGGCAGCTAGGTGACTCAGTGGATAGAGTATGGGACCTGGAGTCAGGAAGGCCTGAGTTAAAATCCTCCCTCAGATACTCACTAGCTGTGTGACCCTGGGCAAGTCACTTAAATTCTGTTTGCCTTAATCTAGTAGAGAAGGAAATGGCAAGCTACTCCAGTATCTTTGCCATGAAAACCTCGTGGACAGTGTGTTATGAAGAGGTTATGAAGAGTTGGACCCAATGGACCAACAAATGTACCAAGAATTGTGGTAAGCATTGGAGATACATATAGAATTGTAAGTTGACATGAGATCATTGATCCAGACCTGGAAGGGATTGCAAAGGCTATGTAGTCTAATTCTCTCATTTTATAGGTGAGAAAACTGAGGCTCAGGCAGGTGGAATGACCTAAAGTCACATATGCAGTAAATCTCTGGCACCAGGGACAATGTTTTTTCCACTGTACTAAGCTCTCAATGACCAGAAGAGTCAGCACATATAGGAGGGTTGTAGGAGGAAAGGCTTCCTGATTCTTAAGATAGTTGGAAATGCCTCTTCCTTAAGATAGAAGGAAATGCCTCCTTCAATCTATTAGACACTATTATTCCTTAGTGTCACTAGTAAAACCATATCATTTTCTGATACAGAACCATTTCATATTGCCAAGATTTTTCATGTTGAGCTCTCTTGAGTGATGGCTATTCCTGGGGCTCTTGGTTCTGGGTTGCTTCCCTAGTTGTTGAAGGGAGATAATGTTAAGATGATGAGAGTGACTTGGCCCACCTAGGACATGGTGCCTCTTGTCTCTCTCTGAGGGTGTTTTGCTTTGGTTAGGTTGCTTTGCTTAGGATGGAGGTGTCAAACATGCAAGATGTTGGTCTCATGTGCTCCACAACACTCTTGAGTGTTACTGGAACCAGATTGGGAAATAATCTGTAATTGGGAAATATTTAACAAAATAAATTAAAATACAATAAAATACAGATATTGTTAATTTGTAGTGTTTAAAAAACTATTATGTAGCCCACAGGGATCCTTCTGTATGGTTTAATAGCTCCTATTTCTATTTGGGTTTGACACCACTAGCCTAGGAAACCTTATAGAATCTTAAATTTATAAGGAGCCTCAGAGGGCATATAGCCTAACCTATACCTGAGCAGTAACCACCTCTACAACCTTGACAAGTGGTCATCCATTCCCAACTGAAGACATCTAGGGATGAGGAACTATTGTTTTTGCATTTCTTATATTATCTGTGACTATCAGAGCAATTTGTCATGTAGTTGGTCTTTTAATTTTTTTAAAAAGGAATTGCTTGCCCATATCATTTAACCGCTTGTCCACTGGGATTGGCTCTTGGTCTTGTATATATGTGTTAATTTCATAAATATTTTGGATATCAGAACTTTATCAGAGTTTTTGGACACCAAGATTTCTCCTCAATTGACACTTTTTCTTCTTATTTGAGATGCACTGATTTTGTTTGGGGGAACAATATTTTGGGATTGTTGGGAAGGTTTTCCTTACAGCATGCCTTATTGTCCTAGTTCAGTCCCAGGGGGCCAAGGAACACAAGTATAATCCCTCCTTTGCATGGCACCTCTTTAAGTACTTGAAGACAAAAACAATTTCTCCTTTATTTTTCACCCTCTCTAACCTAGCTCCTTCAATCTATTATCTTAATACTAATGTCTTCCCTCTGCTGATTATTTCTAGTTTTTCCTGATTTGACTTATATCTTGTTTGTACATAGTTGTTTGCATGGTGTCTCCTCCATTAAACGGTGAGCTCCTTGAGAGCAGGGACTGTTTTTTGCTTTTCTTTATATCTTCAGTGCTTAGCATAGTGCCAGGGACATAGTAAGTGATTGATAAATTAATACATTCTTGATTGGCTGCAATTGATTCTTCTGGACATGTGTCTTAGGGGTGTGGAGACCACTCCAGTCACTTGTTCTTTCTTTCCTTCTCCTGATCTCATAGATTAGGAAAGCCTGTCTTTCACCTCATGAGGGTGGCTCTGACTCTAGTCTATGTTTCCAGACATTAGTATCGCCATCCTTTCCCTGTTTCACCCTAACATGGCATTTTATGTCCTGTCTCCATGTCTTGGTACAGGCCACCCCGCATTCCTAGAATATTTCTCTTCTTCAATTCCACATGTCAGAATTCTTTGCTTTCTTCAAAACTCATCTCCTACAGGAGGCCTTTCCTGACCCCCTGAGTTGTTAGTGGTTCCACCCTCCCCCAAACAAAATGACATTGTATTTATTGCATATATATTTTACCTGTATATACTTATCTTTGTACATATTATTTTATTTCAGTTGAATGTAAGCTTCTTGAAGACAAGTACTACTTCATTTTAGCCTTTGTATCCTGGCATCTCATGTGTGGCAAATGCTGGGCCCAACCTAAATGACCCCCAATTTTTCATCGGTATGTCTAAGGCTAATTGGTTGGAAGGAGACAAATATGATGTCTTTGGCCTGATGGAAGCAAGCACAAACACTGGGAAATTCACGAAGGGCTTTAGCTCCTGTCCATGATCATTATTTCTGGCTATGGGTGACTGTCATGAGTCTTGTTCAAGTTTTCCCATGAATCCACCACTGGGGATCCACATGAAGATTGTATGGACCATCCACCCCTTACTTTCTATACTCCAGTGTCTAGTACAGTGCCTTATGAATATGAGGTGCTTAATAAATGCTTTTGGAATTAAATGGAAAGAGAAAGCAAATTATGTATGTATGTGTTTGGGGGTGGGGGATGGGAAGTGTAATAGAGGGTGGTTATATCTTCTTCTAGCTCCTTTGGAGACATTTTCTCCAGGGATTCAATGGTAATCCATGTCTTTTACCCTGAGGGTTCCTAATACCACTCCCAGGGAATAGCATTCCCTTTTTTCTCTATAACCAGGCAAAAATCATTAGGCAGAGAAAGAGATATGAGGAGGCATGAGTTGACGATAAATCAGTCAGGGTAAGTAAGACTCCATGTCTGGCACAGGAAAGCAAGGTTCTAGGTATAGTGGGAGAAAGTATGAGAGTAATTGAGAGAGCTCTAGATTGGAATCAGGAGATCTAGTTTCTTCTCCTCCATTAACCACTAACTCATAGTGTGATCTGACCCTTTCTGAACACCATTTTAACTTTCTATAACATGAAGAAGTCTTTGAGCCCCGATTTCTCCTCCCTAAAAAGTGAAAAGGGTTAATGGTCTCTAAGTCTCTGTCAGCTGTGATGTTTTACAAAATGTTGTATTCATTTCACAGTTGATGCTTAGTTAGGGAAAGTGACTTAAACTCTTACAGCCAGTTAATGTCAGCTGGTACTATAGGCAGATAGATGTTGAAGTAGATAAAGTTCTGGACTAGAATCAGGAAGACAAGTTCAGATATGGACTCTGGCACTTACTAGCTATGTGACCCTAACCAAGTCACTTGGAATCTATAAACCTCATCTGAAAAATGAAAATAATAATAGCATCTGTCTCCAAAGGTTATTGGAGGATAAAATGATGTATTTATAAAGTGCTCTGAAAACCTTAAAGTACCGTATAAATGTTAGCTATTATTATTGTTATTGCTAACAATTATTCTTGTTTATTATCTCAGTCTATGTCCTTTGATGCCAAGTTAGGTATGCTTTCTGTTCTACCACAGCAACATTTTGGTGTTAATGAACATGGTGGTGAATGTAGTGAGGATAATGATAATGCTTGCTGACTCCAAGTATTTATAAATTCCTATGCCAGAAGGATTTGACTTATTCTGCTTGGCCTCAGTTGGCGACACTAGGAACAATGGTTAGAAGTGATAGATAAGAATATTTCTGCTTGATGTATGGGGAAAGAACCCAAAAATTCACAGTAATCAAAGCTGCCCAAAGTAGAATGAGATGCCTCTTGAGATAATGAGTTCCCAATAAATTACTGAAGATTGAACAGAGAATGGATGACCACTTGTCATGGGCCTTCTACAGGAGCTTCTCATTCAGATAAAGTTGGATTAAATACGCTTTAAAGTTCCCTCTACCTCTGAAATTCTGTGATTGTTGGCAGTCCAAATGACAGAACTGACCTCTGGCCATGGTGCTGAATCCCAGAAGCCTCTGGTATTTCTGCCTTTATGGTTCCTGCCCTCCCTTTGTCTTCATCCCAGGGCATAAAACCTCTCCACCCTGAAGCTGCTGATATTTAGGTGATGTGAGGAAATCTACTTTTCTTAATCTAGATTCAGGCACAATCAAAAAGATCCATTCTCTGCTTGGTTATCATTGGGAGCAGCCCCTTCAAGGAGCTGCTTCTTGTGGTTGCAGAGGGTGCTTTTGCAGGAGCTGATCTGCTGAAAATCCTGACCCACTTCAGATTTCTGGGACATGGCCTGTTTCCCTGGTGTTGTGATGGTGATGATAGGTGTGACATTGATGAAGATGATAACTGCTTTCCTTAGATTCTTTTCTTCCTCCAGTCTAGAAGAGCTTAGCCCTTCCAGGGGCTCAGTTTGGAGTCAACCCTATGCTTTTAACATCATCCCTCTGCACAGTCACAAGCTTGGGAGGTACTTTTTGGAGTATATTCTTTGGGGTTATCCAGGGCCTTGGAAAATGAGGCATTGAAGGATTCATCATGGCTCTGCCTCAGCCCCCTATCAAGGTCTCTGAAAAACAAGGGTTTTCCAGGGCTGTGGGGAGGTCCCCTCTTAACATGCCAAGTGTGTCCCTCCTGCAGCTCAGGCAGCCACTGGGGAGTGAGATGGAGGGGGGCATCCATTAAATTGAACAATGCCCCCACTCACAGGGAAGAAAACCCATTGGATTAAGGGACCTGTCTGAGAATAAAGAGTCTCCTGCTTAGAGCCCAGCATTGGGGGTGGGAGGCAGGCAGGGAAAAGTACAGTGAGTGCCCAACAATGGGAAAGGAACTGTGTTCAATGACTCCTTGTAGGAGGGAACCGCCAGGGGTGATTTCTATTGTGAACAACGTGTCTCATTCGGAGGCTTTTCTTTAACATAATGGAATCCAGGGATTGTCAGGGGCCCCTGTCTGGGGATGGTGTATGTGGGAGTCAGGGACTGTGATGTGAACTGTGGGTTCAAGGTTCTTCTATCACCAAATCTGCTTTCAGAAAATTTGAAGGCCTTTCTCAAATGTCCTTCCCCTCCTCTGCTCCACCCCCCCAAATTTGGTCTGCTCTGAAAAGGATCAGGATGTCTTTGTGACTTAGTAGGGGTGGGTTGAGCCATAGGAAAATGAAATACTCATTTTGGTATGATGGTCAAGCCCCTTCCTCAGAAACTGGGCCTCAGTTTCCTCATCTGTAAAATGAGAGGTTTGGACTAGGTAATAATAATTCACATTTACATAGTGTTATAAAATTGACAACATATCTGTGATTTATTATCCCGGTGTTACAGATGAGGAAACTGAAGCTCTGGGAGGTTAAACAACACACAGATAGTGGCTGAGGTAGGATTCAAACTCAAGTCCAGTATTCTATCCATTATACCATGCTGCCTTTTCAGCTGCTTCCTATCAATCCTGTGTTGGTCCTGTCTACCCTATCCTAAATGGTCTGAAGGGGAAATGATCATTTACTGACAGAGCAAGGGCTTTAGAATTTGCACATGGAAAGCCAAGACCCAGGCAGGTCTGGGGTGGTTATTCTCCAACAGAGGGTCTAGTACAGATTTTCTAAAGAAGTTTAGAAACTACTAAAAATAAGTTAGACTAGAGGTTG
>CM053588.1:73369373-73388676 GCA_028646515.1 Pseudochirops corinnae | reverse complement strand
GGGGTCTGATCTCCATAACCTCTCTGGATCAATTATTGTCCCAGGCTCACCTGGGCCTGAGAAAAACTTTTTGAAGAATATTAGAGCATAGAAGGTTGGAGCTGACATGGATCTTGGAGACCATCTAGGCCAATCCCTTCATTTTCCAGATGAGGAAACTGAGGGGCACAGAAGGGAAGGAACTTGCCTAAGGTCTTACCAGAAGATAGCAGGGCTAGCCTTGAACTCAGGTCTCCATATTCCTACTAGGTTTTCATATTCCTGGGCTGGTTCTCTTTATGATGAACCAAGCTACCACCTGTCTATTGTTGCACAATAAGGCAAGGGAGAAGAGAATAAGGTGGGGGTGGGATGGTAGGGATTCCAAAGGAAGTAGGGGTTACCCAAGGCCTAGATATAGATGGTGACCACTCCCACTTCCTCCCCCCGTACACATATGGGAGAGTGGGATTGGAATCCATGTACAGACCCATTCTGCCCCCAGAGTGGGCCCACATCCCTGCTGTTCTACATGCTTTCTTCCCCTCAAACTTGCTTTCCCCCCTCCTTCTGCCTACTGCAAGCCAGCCTCCAGTCAAATCTCCCTTGTCATTCTCCCCCACCCCAAACCCCAGGTCTATTTCACAAGTTGGGCCATTTGCAGAGTTCCTGGGACCTCCCAGCAGCCCTTCAGAGAGAGAGGCAGACAATATAATTAAAGGCAGGTTAGCATTAATACCCTGGAGACAAGCGCTAGCACCAACAACAGCAAGGGGGTGGGGAACCTGGGTTTCCTTCATAAATCCGAGCATTCTGATGCGTACAATTTGGAAACACAACTCTATGAATTGTAATAGAGCATGACGAAATCTCATCAACAGAAGTAAATATTAAACTGAATGACAGTGAGGCTGACATGAGCTCCCCTCCCCCTCTAGCACCATCACCAGCTTCTTTCTTCTAATACAGGTAATTGGCTTTAAGTGGCTCTTACAGCTCAGCACTTGAAATGACCTCCTGTTGTATTTCTCTAATGGGAGCTGTGGGTCGCCCCCCTCCTCTCCCTTATCCCTCTCCTGCTGTTCCTCTTCCCGTCCTCCCCTCCTCTCACCCTCCCTTACCCCTCTTCTCTACACTCTCCTCCCCTTCTTTCTTTTGCCATTTCCTTCCTTTCTCTCCTCCTTCTTTGCTCCTCTCCTCTCTCTTCCTCCCCTCTTTTCATTCATCTCCTATTCTCTCTGCCTTTTCCTCTCCTCCTTTCTCCCTCCTATCTTCTTTCTTTCTCTCTCTACATTCCCCTTCCATTCTTTTTAATACATTCTCCTCCCCTCAAGTCTTCTCTCTCTTCCCCTTCCTTCTCCCTACATCCCTCTCCTCTCCTCTTCCTTATTCTCCCTTCTCTCTGTGACTTCTCCACATTCCATCTCCTACCTCTGTGTCTTTGCACAGGTTATCCCTCTTGCCTAGAATGTACTTCCTGTATACCATCCCTCTTAGAATCCCTGACTTCCTGTAAGGCTCACCTCTTGGGCCACTTCCCATGTGAGCCCTTTCCTTTTCTTCCAGTTGATAAAGCTTTTCCTACTCCACTGTCTTTACTTTGCATGTTATTTGCACTTACTTGTTTGGGTAGTGTTCTTAGATTGTAAGCTCTTTGAAGACAGGGACTGTTTTGATTGTCCTTGTATCCCTGGATTTAGCATAGAGCTTTGCACATAGTGGGAGCTTCCTAAATGTTTGTTGAATTGAACTGAATAGTCATGGACTGATTGGATGTTTTCCTAGTCAAGGTGGGAGACTTGATTCAGAGGATAGTTTGTTTGGAGACAGAATCACAGAAGGACAGAGCTAGAAGGGACCCTAGAGACAGTTTAGTCCAATCTCTTCCTTTATAGATAAAGAAACCAAGGAAGCAATAAAGTCAAATTATTTATCCAAGGTCACATGGCCAATAAGTGCTGGAACCTGAACTTGAACCCAAGTCTCATGACCCTAAATTCAGAACTCTTTCTGCTTCTCCACATTGCTTGCCTAGGCCAGGTAGCCCAGAATACTGGGTTTCCCTCTATGGACAAATTAGGAGTATTTTAGGATCAATTGTTAAGGCAACGGATGCCTCTATTGGGTTGTATTCTTTTTATGGACTTCAGTTTGCAAAAGACTTTCACATTCATTATCTCAGATTATACTCTATCCTGTGAGGCAGGCAGAGCAGATATATCCCTTTTCCCATTTTACAAGTGAGAAAATTAAGGCCAGAAAAGTTAAATGGCATGCCAGGATCATGGAGGGAGGCAGCTGCAAAGCAGGATATTGGTAACCCTGGCCTTTTTCCTCTTGTCCAGTGTAGGGTGTTTCAGAGCCTTGGAGAGACACAAAGAGAATGCTGAGGTGGTTCCAGACTCTTGCCAAGGCTCATTTGTATGAGCCTCAGAGGGGACTTGGACAGTCTCTGCTGTATGTCAGTTGTGTTTGACAGGGTTTAACATAGTGCAGCTCCAGGAAATGCTGGAATAGATTGAGTGGTTTGAGGGAAAAAGGGTGAGGAGATGTAGAATGATTTCTAAATTGGTGTTAAGACTCTCCAGTGCTCTATCTGTCCTCTGTAGTCTCTTCATGTTCAGCTCATGTAGGTAGTTGATGGCCTTTTTCTGCTGGTCACTTCCAAGATGCTGGAGAGCTTAGAGTTATTTTCATTAGAGAAAGAAAAAAAATTGTGAATCTGGATCTCTTATTAAATTCAACTCAACATTTATTAAGCACCAGCTAAATACACTGTACTTGGACAGCTCCTTAAGATAATTGTTTGTCCTTTGTTCTTGAAGAGGACCAATGATGTCAGGAAGGTGATATCTTAAATTGCAAGTGAATTGGCTTTAAGTGAGGCAGGGCTGAGCAAAGTCATCAGCCTCACTCTCTCCTCAAGAGTCATCAGAGTTCACTGGCAAGACATAGGTCAGGATGACTGGTGATCGTCCAGATGCAGTGTGTGACCCTGGTCTTTTTAAGCTAAGGTCTTTCCCAGGTCTCAGTTTGTCAAAGGCAACATCCATTCAGTGATTTAAAGGCTAGGTAAGAACTGAGGCAAAAGGTGGCCTAGTTTGACTTCCCCAAAGAATCTATATGGGAGGGGAGGACCCTCAGAATATCTAGCCAGAACAGAAACAATTGCTATTTATATTCACTTGAAGCCATCAAAATCCAAACAATGAGCAAGTAAGCCTTGGGCAGAGGCCTACTATTGGCCAAATAGGGCAAATAAGTAGATGTATTTGAGTAGGTCTGACATGACCTAGGGAGTTCATTTCTGCATACAGGAGGCAGCATGGTGTAGTGGATAGAGAACCTATCTTGGCACCAGGAAATAACTAGTTTCAAGTCTGGCCTCTGACACAGTCTGACTACCAGACCTTGGGTAAGTCACTCAATGTTTTCAGCAACTATCTGAAGACCAAGTTTTAATAAAGGTACTGATATGCATTGGAATACAGAGTTTCCTCATACATCCGGGTGTTCTTTATACCAATGAAATCTGCTTCCTCCTTCCATGTCTTCTCCCATTCCCAAGGGAAAAAAAATATCCAGCTAGCTATGTATGCTGGCTCATTTTCCAGAGCTAACTAGTACAGTGGCATGTGAGATGTGGAGCTGCAACACTCAGGCTGTTTTCTTCTTGGCAACTTGTATTCTACCAGGCACGCTGCCATCAGGCTGTGGTGGTGCTTCATTTATGGCCAGATGGTTGGAGTAGTAAGACTTATGCCATCAGGATAGTTTGATTGAACCAGAAGATGATCACACTTTCCTTCTTTTTCTTTTAACAACTAAGTCAAGTTTTATTAAAACAGCTGAGTTTCAACACTAAACTGTAGACAATTGTTATAGAGAGTGTAGGTACAGTTTGGCATCTTTCTCACTCATCCTTAACTTCCCAACTCTAATCTCGCAGGAACCCTTTGAATAGATGAGAATACCCCCTTTTCACTTATCCTGAATTCAAACTTTAGGACCACAAAGAGAAAGAAATAACGATGCCTTTTTTTTTTAAACCTAGTGAAGAATCTGCTTTTAGTTTTACCCTTTTTAGAAGAGGAACAAAGCAGTCCCCTCCAAGTGACTGTTTTTTTTCTGAGATGGAACCAGGTATAACTTACACATGATGCTCATTTGTTTCTCCAGAACAGGAGTTTTAACCTCATCTGTGGATAGATTTTTATGGGAGTCTGTGAACTTAGATAGGGCAAAAAGTACATTTTTATTTTCACTAGCCTCTAACTAAAATCGAACATTTCCTTCAATTATGTAGAACTCAGAAAAGGGGTCCATTGGCTTCACCAGACTGCTAAAGGGGTCCAGGATACTGTAAAGATGAGGATGTTCTGTTCCAGAGGGTAATACTGCTAAGAGTGGTTTGACCCTTCCAGGTACCTACAAATCCCACCATACTGGGGGCATCTTATGAGCGTGTTGATTGGTTTTTCTATTCTCTTGCCCAGTGAAGTTGGGTTATCTATAACTGGAAGGTGAGGAGAGACTCTGGGGGCTCATGGGCAGGGACCATGGAGATATCTGTTACAAAGAGTCAAGGGAGAATTAGACAGCAGGAAGGACCTATACAGCCTGGAATAGCGGGAAATCATGGCAGCTGGGTTATGCAGTGGTTAGAGCACTGAACTTGGAGTTGGGAAGATCTAGTGTCTGTGACCCTGGGCAAGTCACTTAACTACTGTTAACCCCTGTTCCTACTCTGTAAAAGGGGGACACACCAAAGAAGGAAATGGCAAAGCATTCCAGTATGTCTGCTAAGAAAACTCTATGGACAAAAGTCCATAGGGTCACATAGAGTTGGACATCACTGAATGATGGAAGAAGAAGAGGAAGAAGAAGAAGGAGAAGAAGAGGAAGGAGGAAGACGAGGAGGAGGAGAAGATGATGACTTTGAGTTAGAAGACTGAATTCAAGAACTGTCTCTGCCATTTACTAGTTGTGTGACTTGAGATAAGTTACTCTCTGTGCCTCAGTTTCCTCATCTGCAAATTAATAATGGTTGCCTTGCTTGCTTCATAGGGTTGTTGTGAGGTACACTGGGTTGAAAACATTTTGTAGCTGGAAAGTATTATTACTCCCCAGATGACAACATCCCAGCTTCTTGGACTCAGGAAAGACATCCATTTCTATTCTCAGGGTGCTCACCATCATGGTCCTAAGAGGACTAGGACAAGGCAGGTTTCTCTTTCACAATTTCAACCTGTTCCATGATGTACCTTCTCCTGGACAAAGTGTGAACTTGAAGGGGGCACCCAAAAAAAGATGGTCAAAGGTGTTCCAAGTTATTAAATTTTTCCCCCAAAGTGGTTTCCCCCTCAAATAGTTGTAGTAGAAATTACGTAGAGCAGAAGCTCCACGAGGGTAGAGACTATTTCATTTTTGTCTTTGTGTCCCTGGCACTTAGCACAGTGTCTGACACTTAGTAGGTGATTTATAAATATTTGTTGAACTGAATAACATGGTAAAGAGAGCATTGGACCAGCAGTTAAGAGAATTGGGTTTGAGTTCTGGCCTTGCCAGTCACTAGCTGGGTGACCATGGGTAAGTAACTTCTCTCTGTGTCTTAATTTTCCCACATAAAGTTTACTCACTCAAGGTTGTATTGTGCCTCAAAGCCAAGATGACTTGGTTTTAAGTCTTGTCTCTGACACATACTGGCTGTATGACCCTGGAATTTCCTTAAGCCTCTCACTGCTTTGGGCATATCTAATATTAAGATATCAATATCCAGGATATTAAGTTGTAAACCAGCTGCTGAATGACCAATCTGCATTGGTAGAGGGAGTTTCCTCATCTGGGACTTCCTTATACTGATGAAACCCCAAGTCCAGTTCCTAACCCATTTTTTTTTCTTTTGAGGACTTTCAAAGATCTGTCTTAAAAATTCAGATGTATATGTGCTGTGACGCTCAGAGGAAGTATTTAGCTGGGAATATGGGAATGGAAATGCTAAAGAGGAAGAATGTTCATTTGAATGAGATATGAGTGGGTGAGAGTAAGGAGAAGAAGTTATGGAGAAAGGCACAAAGAAAGAGCTGAAGAAACAAGGGAAGAAGGGAGGGTTGCATGGAAGGGTCAAAGGGGACATATACTCAGGTTGGGTGGAATAGAGTCCAATAGGATTGCCTGTAAAGAAATAATGCCCCTTGGGTAGAAGAGGCAGGGAATGGTGTATCATGTCAAGTGGATTTGGCCCCAGGAGAGCTGAATTCGAATTTGAACTCTTTCAGCAGCTAAGTGACTTTATTTTTCTGAGCACTGGGTCCTCATTGTTGAAATGGGGGTGGGCAGTCTGTTGTAGTGGATAGAGGGCTGACCTTAGAAAAAGGATGACCTGAGTTCAACCTTCTTCAAGCTTCTTGCAGAGACTGGCTGTTTGACCCTCAGCAAGTCCAGTAACTTCTCAGTGTCCCAGGCAACTCTCTAAGACTTTGTGCTTAGTACAGTGCCTGGTACATGATAGGTTGTCCATAAATGTTTATTGATTAAGTTCTGATCTCCAAGCAGTTGTTGATCTCCAACAGAAGAGTTTCTTTGCCCTGGGAATGGTGGGGGAGAAAAGTGAACTTTAAGGAAATATGAGTTCTTATAAGCATTTCAATAGCACCTACTATGTATCATCCCAGCAATACAACCAGGGGTAAACTTCTACCATATGTGGCTTGCCCTCTTCAAAAGCCATCTAGCCCAAGCCCCTTGTTATACTGCTGATGAAATTTCATCTGGAGTTTCCCACACCATTGAAATCACAGATCAAGCCTAAGAAAAGTACTTGCAACACTCAGAATGTCTGTGAAAAAAAGGCATGGTGTTAAATTTAGAATGCTACAAAATGTGAATGATTAATAATAATAATTGCATATGGTTAATAGTTCTACATGCTGTCAGATCCAGAAATGTTGCCCACATGGTGTGTGGAGAGATGGAGTTTAGGGAAGCTGCCTTTTTGAGGGAGTAGGCTAATATGGTGGGTAGCATTGGAAGCTGGTAGGTAGATCTAGATATGAGAAAGGGATCCTTGGAAGAAGAGCAACCTGATTTGAGAAAACAGGTGGGAAGTCTGATTGTGAGAGGGATCCTGGAAACATATTAGGGAAAGGGAGAGGGGAAATAGGGAGTATAGACCTATGGAATCAGAGCCTAGACTCTTGGATTGGGCTAGAGAAAGGGTTAGCCCTGAGGACAGGCCCAGTACCTTGTGCATGGATTTTGATGATATACGGAAGTACTAGATGAGGAAACTCCCTCTGCCAATGTACCTTTTTTGAAACCTGTAGACTCTGAAAGTTGCCAGGTACTGAGAGGCTTTCAGTCAACAAGCAATTCATTAAACCCCTACTATGTGCTAGGCACTGGGCAAAGTGCTGGGCATACAAAGAAAGGTGCAGACAGTTCTTGCTTTTACATTTCACAAATTTGACTTTAGGTAAAAAACTCTGAAAGAAATCCACATTCCAAAAAAACCCACCAATGTTAACTTTATTGTACAGTCCCATGATCTGTCTGTCTGTCTGTCTCTCTCTGTCTCTCCCTCTCTTGCCCCTTGACTATGCGTGTGGCCTCCTATCCCTTCCCCCTACAAAAAACCCCTAAAACCCTTCCAAGTGAAAGCAGAACAAACCCAGAGAGATCTCTCCTGCCTTGCTGAATTGGGGTCTTGTTTTGAGAGCTCTGGTGCCAAGAGAGTAGACCTTTGCCCCACTCTGCCCCATCCCACTCTATGTATCTAGCCTGCATGCCTGTCTTCTGTCTGTCCATGCTCAGGAGCTTTGTGTCTGTCTGTGACCCCTGTGTCCTCTCCTATCTCTGTTTGTGTCTGGCCCCGATGTGTTTGCTACTTCTCTTCTTCCTCTCAGTTTAGGCCAGGCTCTCAGGTGGCTGGCCCCTGCCTGAATGTTCCTTTTCCAACTCTCTCTTCTCTGTCCTCAGTGCCATTTTGTTCTTGAGTTCTATGTGTGTGTGTGTGTGTGTGTGTGTGTGTGTGTGTGTGTGTGTGTGGGCCCCCATCCTCCACTGGTGGGTGGCTCCCTCCCTCCCTTCCTCACTTCAGTGGTCAAATTAGCATTAGGTAAAAATCACTTTACTTAAAGTTGAATGGGCCACTTACATAAAGTGAGAACTGTCTGTATACACAATCCTAGTCCTCAAGGAGCACTAGCCTAGGGGAGATAAAATGCAAATAACTGTATATGGCATAAATGGAAGGTGATCTCAGAGAGAAGGGATTAAGAGATGGTGGTAGTAGAAAAACCTTTCTGTGGAAAGTGGGATAGAGTCTTGAAGGAGGCCTTGAAAGTTAGGACTTAGGGGTGAGGAGGGAAAGCATCCCAGCCATGAGTGACAGGCACTGAAAAAGCACAGAGTTAGGAGACAGGTTCATGTTTGAGGAACTGCATGTAGGTAGATGTAGCTCAATTGTAGCATTGATATAGAGGAATAAAATGGAAGAGAACTGGAAAGGTAGGAATGGCTCACATTTTGAAGAGCTTTAAATGTCAGAGGATTTTAGATTTAATTATGGAAGTAATAGAGAGCCATTGGAGTTTATTGAGTGGGGGTAGGGTTACATGGGCAGACCTAAGCTTTAGGAAAATTATTTTGGTAGCTAAGAGGAGGATGGATTGAAGTGGAGAAAGATTTGAGATAGGGAGACCAACCAGAAGACTATGGCAACAATCTAGGAATGAGGTGATGAAGTCCTGCCCTGGGATGGCTGCTATAGGAGCAGAACTAAGCTGATGCAAGTGAGAGATGTTATGAATATAGAAATGACAAGACTTGATAACAAATTATATATATTGAGAGTGAGGAATTGAGAATGGCCCTAAAGTTTTGATCCTGGTAATTGGAAGGCTAGAGGTGATTTTGGCAGTAATGAAAAAGTTGGGAAGAGGAGAGAATTTTGGAGTGAAATCAGATCGGCATTAGAACTACTGAGTTTGAAATGCTTATGGGACATCCAGTTTGAGAGTTTAAAAGGTGATATGAAACTGGAACCCATAATAAAGATTAGGTCTGTATAGGTAGATCTGGGAAGCATCTTCACAGAGGTGAACTCAAGGAAACTGATGTTTAGAAGGAAAAGAGAAGAGGGCTCAGGATAATTTTGGGAGATGCTCATGGGCATGACATGAATGAGTATCCAGCAAAGGAGACTGAGATGGAGCAACCAGATATTTAGGAGGAGAACTAGGAGGGAGTATAGGAAAGAATCTTCAAGAGGAGAGGGTGATTGACAGTGTCAAAGATCAAAGAGATCAAGAAAGATGAGGATGGAAAAACATTCCATTAGATTTGGCAATTAGAAAATAATTGGTAGCTCTGGAGAAAGCAATTTCATTTTAATGCTGAATCTGGAAGCTGGAGTGATAGGGTGTAGAAGAGAGGGAGAGGATAGGAAGTGGAGACACTTAATGTAGATGGTTTTCTCAAGTTGTGGAGTCATGAAAAGGAGGAGAGATATAGGAAGCTAGTATGTGGGGATAGTTGGATTAAGCGAGAGTTTTTTTTAAGGATATGGGTAGTAAGGGTAGTGACTATAGGGAGGGATGTATTTTCCACTCACTGTAGCAATAGGGAGAGTAAAGATTGTCTTAGGCACATTTAAAAACATCTATTTTTTCTTCTGAATTTAATGAACACCAATTAAAATGAGCATTTTCATATAGAAAGCAGAACAGAACAAGAAATTGTACATGAAACTATGAATCTTTAATATGTGCAATTTGCTTTTCATTTTAAAGCATATATTAAATTCAACATTGAACTTTTAAAGTTGTCATGATTGTACTTCCTTTTGTCCTTTCTTTCCTCTTCTATGCATTTAAAAATGCTACGATTACTCTCTTATTTTTCTTTTTCTCTTCTTCCTTCCCATTTTCTTCACTTTCCCCTTTCCTCCCTTCCTCTTTCCTTATTCCTCCCTCCTTCCCTCACTTCCTCCTTCCCTTCCTCCCTCTCTTTCTTCCTCCCTCCCTCCTTCTTTCCTTCTTTTTCTTAATTTCTTTCTTTCTTATTGCCAACCCACCTCTCCCTCTCACTTCCCACTCTCCTACTCAAATTGAAAAAAAAAAAAAAGGAAAAACAGAACTCTCATAACATATATTGCATAAGCAAGCACTCTCTCATTGGCTGTGCCCTGAAACTTATGTCTCATTCTGTACCTTAAGTCAGTCACCTTACTGTTAGTAGGTGGGAAGAATGATTCATTGTCAGTCTTCTAGAATTGTGACTGATCATTGAAATATCAGTGTTCTTAAATATTTCCAAGTTGTTTTCCTTATAACATTGTTCTTGTTGTCTAAATTCTTCTGGTTCTACTGAATTCACTCTGCATTGTTTCTAAGTCTTCCCAGTTTTCTCTGAAACCGTTTCTCTTATAATTTATTACAATAAAATACTATTTTATTATAATCACATACTATAATTTGTTCAGCCATTCCTTAATTGGTGGGAAACTCCTAAGGTTCTAGTTCTTTGATGTAGCAAAAAGGGTTGCTATGTTTTTGTACATATGGATCCTTTTCATCATTTCTTCATTTCTTTGGGAGAGAGATGTATTAGACACTCTCAAGAGAAGCAGAAGAAGGAAACGACACAGTCTTATTTATGCCAAGTTCCTTCTCTGAGATTGGAGATATGGTTTCCACTCTTTAGGATTTATAATCTAGTAAGGGAAGAAGTAACATTGATGACCTTTCTCCTAAGAAATAATAATAGTATCATCTTACCTTGATATAGCACTTGAAGTTTGGCAAAATGTTTGGAATGCAAGATTTAATTTCATTTGAATGTACAAATATTATTGCATATGACATAAGTGAACATATATAATGTAGACATACCCCTACGAAAAGACACACAGAGATACAGGCACATAAATATACATAGCAGGCATATGCCAAGAGAATTTGGATAAACCCTTCCTTCCTTGTGTGTGGAAGTCTCTGTGGAGAAGCTGCTTCTGTATGAAGGACTCTCCAGGTTGTAGATGAATGACATAGATGGAAAGGGAGTGAACCACTGTGGCATGGAAGTCATGCTGGATCAGAGAGGGAGCTTGAGGTCTTCAGGCTACTACTACTAATAACTAACATTTCTATTGTGTTTATTATGTGTCAGGCACCATCCTAAGCACTTAACAATTATTATCTCATTTCATCTATACAAGAAGTGCCATTATTGTCTCTATTTTACAGATGAGGAAACTGAGGAAAACAGAGGTTAGGTCACTTGCCCCAGATCACATAGCTGGTAACTGTCTGAGGCCAGATTTGAACTCTAGTCTTCTTGATTCTGGGCCAACTGCTCTGTCCTTTATGCCACCTAAATGCTCCCTGCCTTCTGGCTGTAGCACTCCAGAGAAATGGGACCTTGAAAAGAGAAAGAGGAAAAAGATATGGAGTCTTATAAAGGAACATTGCAACAGGTAATCAGGATTTGGGGTCTGTTAAAGGGAACGGTACATAGTTAGGACCAACATTTTGAGTGACTCAAGTGCTAGACAACTCCTAAATCCTAGGAGAAAGAGAATGACATGGTAGGAAACCATGTGCACCAATGAGCAATGAAACAATTGTTAGGTAGAACAGTGAATTTAGATCTTGGCCTTGCCTGGTCTGTGAGTCATGTGAACTGTGTAGATCTTAGGTGAGGGTGAAGGTGGTGCTCACTAGTGAGGACGTTTGATTGACTCCCTAACAACTCTGAGACATATAGGGTAATAGTATAAATTGAAAGAGATGTATAGATCTCTGTTTGAAAGTGTTTGGAAGTTTCCTTAACTGTCTATGGCCTTGGGTACAAAAATGCTTTCTGTATTTTTTGTTGTGCAAATAAACACTTTACTATGTTTAATGTGTTGTTAGCTTGGATGCTTGCAAGTGATTTGAGGGCTCTCTGGTAGGGAACAAAATGAGCCAGATTTTGATGTTTCCAAAATTTCCTTTGGTGATAGGGCATAAGGCAGAGTGATATTGTAAGGGACCCCTAAAATAGTACTTGAGTCCCTTACAGGGCTATACTCAACTAACAAATGAGTTATACAACTAGACATACACACATACATATTCAGGCTCACACATATGCATATATATGCATATGTAGGCACACACGAAATGCACATAGAGAGCATAGACACCACCAAACAATACCCACAAAACAATATACTAGCAACTTCAAATGACTGTATGGAGGTTAAATGTGTGGATACAGCTGGAATAGAGAAAAGGGCCTTCTAGTTAAGCAGGCTTCCCACAGAAACTTTGGAGGCTATATTAACGCTTGTCTTAGATGCTTAATGGGGATTCTTGTTCAGGTACCAGAGGTCCTCTAAAACAGTGGTTATCAACCTTCCTGATGCCGCGACCCTTTAATAGAGTTCCTCATGTTGTGGTGACCCCCAACCATAAAATTATTTTTGTTGCTACTTCATAACTGTAATTTTGCTACTGTTATGAATCATAATGTAAATATCTGATAGGCAGGGTGTATTTTCATTGTTACAAACTGAACATAACCCACAGGTTGAGAACCGCTGCTCTAAGGGTCTCTTCCAGCTTTCAAATTCTGAGATTCTACGTTACCTCTTGTCTCCCTGAGTCTAAGCAGCAGCTTTGAGGGAGGGATCCTGCTCGATTTGCTCCCTTCCACTAGGTGGCGCTAGACTAACACTGATCTTTGTAATGGCCTGGACGCATAGAATCCACAGGAAAAGAACTACTAGGCCACCTCCCACCCCATGTACCCCTATATTATTTCATGCCCTTTTCCACTAGAGCAGAGTCCTTCCCCCTCAGTCTCTTCTTATATTAGCCCCTGTCCCAATCCCTCTCTCCTGTCAGGCCACTCCTTTCCCAGATGCTGCCTGGCCCTTCTAGGCTTTTCTAAGACTTGTTCCTTTCCTGTGAAAAATCACCAAGATCAGGTCTTCAATCAGGGCCCCTTATGGGAAAGCAAGGCATGTTTCAGGGACAAATAATTTAGAAAATTCAAGATCAGACAAAAGTGATAGGAGGCGGAGAAAGAAAAGAAAAAGACAGTGAGACAGTGACCAGCTGAGCAGAGGGGGATCCTTCTACCCTCTGGACCCTGTCTTAAAAACTTCAGGCAGGAGCATGGTGGAGAAAGCTTAGATTAAATAGAAAGTATCAGGGTGTAACATAGGGTAAAAAAATATATACCTGAAAGCAGCCTCAGAGGCCATGTAGACCAACTCCTTCACTTTGCAGATGAGGAAACAGAGGCCCAGGGAGATCCAGGGGCTTGCCCAGGGTGACCCACAGAGATGGGGTTTGAAGCCAAGTCCTCTGACTCCTAAGGCAACACTCTTTCCTTTATACCATGATACATAGTGAGAAGGAAGTAAGTAAGCACCTATTACGTACTCTATATGCTGTACACTTTCCAAATATTATTTCATTTGATTTTCACAACAACCCTGGTAAGTAGGTTCAATTATTATCTCCATTTTACAGTTGATGAAACTGAAGCAAATAGAAGTTAAGTGACTTGCCCAGGGTTATACAGTCAGTAAGTATTTGAGTATATGAGTCTTCCTGACTCCACAGCTCTGTCTATTGCTCCACCTAGCTGTCTCTAGAAAATTTTCCATGTTGGGAGTTATTAGACTGGATTTGAGTACAGCTCTGTCATTAACTGGACTTGTGATTGTGAGCAAGTTACCTAACTAGCCTCTCTGAACCTCACTTTCTTCATTGTTCAATGAGGGTGGCTGGACGATTTAACCTTTAAGTGTCTTTCCAGGTCAAAGATACTATGAGTCTACACATGTACCCTTTCCCCTGCTTTGCTCCAAATTTGTGACTGGATTTTACTTTCTTGGACAACTGGTTTAGTATCATCTCTGGGTATAAACATCCTACTCCTCTCAACCCAGGGCTGCTTCTTCTTCTTCTTCTTCTTCTTCTTCTTCTTCTTCTTCTTCTTCTTCTTCTTCTTCTCCTTCTCCTCCTCCTCCTCCTCTTCCTCCTCCTCCTTTTCCTCCTCCTCCTGCTCTTTCTCCTCCTCCTCCTCCTCCTTTTCCTCCTCCTCCTGCTCTTTCTCCTCCTCCTCCTCTTCCTCCTCCTCCTCTTCTTCCTTTTTTGAGATAATGAGGGCTAAGTGAGTTGCCCAGAGTTGCATAGGTAGTAATTATCTGGGACCAATTTTGAACTCAGGTCCTCTTGATTGCAGGGCTGGTGCTCTGCCCACTGCACCACCTAGCTGCTTGGGATGTCTTCTTATAGAACAGTAATACTCTGAGCTGCCTGACTGGGGCATAGCCTTTCTACTCTCTTGAGACATGAGCTTGCCTGTGCTGGATCCTGGGCCTCAGAATAGAGGCATCCAGGCACAACCAGAGAACCATGTCTTTGTCCAGACTCCCAAAGGGAATGAATATTTGATTTGGAGAGTACTTTTTCATTTACTCAGCTAGGGGGTGCAGTGGATAGAGTCCTGGGTTTGGAGTCAGGAAGATTCATATATTGAAGATTTAGAATTATAATCAGGAAGACCTGAGTTAGAATCCTGCCTCAGTCACTCACTAGCTGTGCGACCCTGGACAAATCACATAACCCTGTTTGCCTCAATTTCCTCATCTGTAAAATGAATGGAGAAGGAAATGGCAAACCACTCTGGTATCTTTGCCAGGAAAACCCCAAATGGGGTCATGGAGAGTTGGACATGACTGAAAGATGACTGAATGACAACAACAAATGATTATCCTCATCATGATCTGATCAGATTCTCACAACACCTTAGAGAAGGGGAAGGTGTTATTGTTCCACTTCATATATGGGAAAACTGAGGCTTAATGAGGTGAAATGACATTCATGCTCCCAGAGATGGTAAGTTACCCACAGAGCTGAAATTAGTGGGGATGGCCTGAACTGCTTGACTTTCAGCCTAGGGCTCATTCTTCTTGAATCATACTGCCCCTTTTGATCTCTCCGGTGGGAGAAACAACTGTGAAAGACACCAGAGAACAGAGGCCTTTAAGGGTTGTCTACTTTGTACAAGGTAGGGAAAAATGTGTCTGGAGCTGAGATGTTAAAAAGTGTATTTGTGTGGTCACTTTCTTACTCTCACAGAATGCCCACCTCCCTTCAAAACATGTTTCAGGAACTGACTCCTAGAGAAGTCCTCTCCTGACCCCATGGTTGTGTTTCTGCCCCACTGCCCATGCTTTGTGTGTATTTCACATTCATATATCTGTGTATATTCTGTTTTCCTTGGATAGAATGGAAGTGCCCTGAGGGCAGGGACTATTTTGTTTACTTTTCTGTTTACATGTTGCATTACCTTAGTTATTATCATTCTCTCCCTCCTCCAACCAGCATTTAGTGGGTATCTACTATGTATGGGGCACTGGGAATTCAGAGTCCAAAAGGAGAAACAATCCCTGACGTCAAGGAGTTTACCTTCTACCAAAGGGCTGCCACATGTAAACAGATAAACACATGTCTAATAGTACTAAACACGTGTTTAATAAATACTGGTTGCTTTCAATTGTCTAATCTAGTCCCATTTATTTTATTTTATTTTTTTGCTTTGGACTGTACCATCTATTTCACTGGTATTTATTTCCCTAATCTCTAACAACCTCTGCTCGCAGTTCATAATCTTAGAGTTGCCTGAGGTTAAATGATTTTGTCCAGGATCACATAGCCAATGTGGGGTCAGAGGCAAGGTTTAAACATGGGTCTTCTTTTCTCAGACCAACCCTAAAATCACTATGTCATGCTGCCTTTATCCCTCATTTTACAGATGTGCTCAGAAAGGTCAAGGTCCCACAGCTATTCAGTACCAAGGACAGAGATTGGATGCAAGGTTCTTTGAGGTTAGCTATGATGCTGGGCACTTCCTCCCCCTCTGTGCTCCTGGACTCTGGAAACCTTTACCAAAGAAGAGTGGGACTTGGCAGGTGGGGTGAAGGGGGATGAAGTCAGTGAGATGCTGACCTTTAGTGAACATGGGTCTCTAAGGGTTTGGGGTGCAGAGTGTTAATTTTCCATTGAGCATTGCTAATCACTACCCTGAGGAACTGAAGCTGCTGGGCAGGCGATGGAATCAGATGCTATAATGTAGTCCTCTTAACAAGATACACACATATTCTACATGAAGCCTCATTCCATAAATCAGGTTAACCTTTTCAACAGGCTCAGAGAAAATTAATTGTTCATATCGGAGCACATGACCTTTTCCCAGGCCAGGATGAGTGGCTTTGGCTGGGCTTCCTCAGCCTTTGGGAGCTGAGCAAATGCCTCGTTGGTCCTGCACTCAGAGATTTAACTGTGGGCAGCTGATTGTTCTGGGGCTCCTTGAGTCTGCTGGTGCCTGAAAGCTCTGCTTTCCTGGAGTAGGTGAGGTGGGGTTCAGGCTTGCTATGACATGAATGCTTGGTTCAGCCCAGTTTGGATGGGAGGGGCACTTTCCTGACTGAGAAATCTCTCCTGCTGGGTTCTGAATTAAGTTTATCTCTCCCCTCAGGGAGTGACATGGTTCACTCCCTCCCTCCCTTTCTCTTCCTCTCCCCTTCCTTTCTACATAGTATTCCATTAAACAATTCACATATCTGTAGTGAGCCAGCTTTAACCTAGAACCTGATTGGATAGGGCTTATCTCCTCACTTAGACTGAAGGTTGCCTGAGGACAGGACCCATCTCTATCTCAGACTGGAGGTTAGGGTTAGGGTCAAAGTTTTCCCCTTAGAATGGGAGCAGTCTGAAGGTAGAGACTGACCAGGAGCTTTCCGGGACAGGATCTGTATCTCCCCTTCAGATTGGGGGTTCCCTGAAGGAAGGGACTGTGGTTCCTCCATTTGACCTGTAAGGATCCTGAGAGTGGGGCCTATTCCTGTTGTAAGAGAAGACTCATATGATGAAAGGTCATAGGATGAATAAATGAATGAAAAGTATTAAGTGCATACTATGTGTCAAATGTTGGGGATATAAATACAAAAGAGGAATGATCTCTTCATTTAGAGAGATAATCCCCTTCATTTTACAGAGGGGAAACTGAGGCACACAGAGATTAAGCTGATTTAGCCAGGGTCATACCCACAGTAAATAGCAAAGCAGAGATTTGAACCTAGTTCCACCAATTTCAAATTCAGCACTGTTTCTGCCACATGAACTATAGGTAGAAGCCTTGACAACAATTATAATTATAACTGACATTTATATAATGCTTTTAAGTTTTACAACACACTTTACATAATTTTTTTCATTTATTTGCCGCAGAATCAGAGCAGATCAGAGATTTAGAGCTGGAAGGACTTTAGAGTTCATCTAGTCTCTCTCTCCTTATTTTACAGATGAAGCATTTGGAGTCCAGAGAAATTCAGAGACTCATCCAAGGTCGAACTGATGGTAAATGGCACAGCTATTTGATTGGGTGTCTTTTCCCTGGTTACCTACTCCTTCTCCTTATCACCTACAGAATGAGGGCAGAGAGGCAAGACCCTGGGGCAGATGGGGTGCTGTATGAGCAGGGAAGGTGGGTCTTCTCATGGAACAGTGGTCAAGGAAGAGTCACTTACTTCTCAAGGACCAGGGCAGGTTCAGGGCCCTTGGTTGGCTATAAACTCAGTGACCACTTATTCTTAGTATAGGAATGACCTAGGGAGTTTGTTCTCAGAGATGGAAAGCTCTGAAAACTTAGGTCCCAAGTGAGCTTCTTGGCTTCCCATGGTCATTCAGGTCAGGTTTAATCTTTTCCCCACGCTATGGTTCATTTTTCACCCAATAGCAATTGATCTAAGTTCACCTCTTTGGCGTCCATCTCTTGGTCTCTTGAACCCATCCCATTCTTTGGCCATAGTACTTTATTCTCAGGGGGCCAGCATAGTGGGGGGGGGGGAGTGTTTCTTTCCTCCCTTACACTCGAAACCTTTCAGCTGAAATACCTGTTCTTTCAGATTTCTCTTCCTTGCTTCTAGTCAATCATACCAACACTTCAGATATGGGTGATTTTTCAAGTAGATATTCCAGTAAGACATGTGTTTGTCCAAAAGAACAGCATGGGATAGTGGAAAGAGTCAAGAGCATTAGGATTCAAATCCCTCTTCTGACACCAACTACCTCTGTGACCTTGGACATGGTCCTTTCTCTGGGCCTCATGATTTTCATTATCTGTTAAAAGAGGGGGTGCAATTAGATGGCCTCTGAGGTCCCTTTTAACTCTAACATTATCATCCCATGGTCCTAATGAGAGACTGGTCTGGGTGGGATAAAAGCACATGCATAAGGGGTTATTAACCTGGGGTCTGCAAATGTAAGAGAAATATTTTGGTCACTCCATTTCAACAAAATAGGTTTCCTTTGTAATCCTATGTATTTTATTTTGTGCATTCAAAAACATTATTCTGAGAAGAGGTCATATGATCCTATATGCATATGGGATCCATAGGCTTTACCAGACTGTCAAGGAGTCCATAATTCTTAGAAAAAAAAATGTAAAAAAACCCTGCTCTACTTGAACTCTTTCTGGATAGATTCAGTGACTAGGGCACTCCCTCTCGATCAACCTTATATTTAATCGCTTTGATACCTTTATAGTTATGCCATATATTTTAAATGTATTTGTTTATCTTCCCCATTCAAAAGGAAGCTCCTTTTGAAAATCCTTCTTTTTACTTGAGCTCATTCTTCTCTAGGCAACTTGTAGAATGTAGCATCATGCCTTCTCACAGATGACAAGGAACTGAAGGATCCCTTGGTTCACTTAAAACATTTCTAAAACGTGCTTAGAATCCTACCTACAGTTGCCTGGGGAGGTGTGATCCTGATTCCCAGGGGTAACTCTCAAGGATGGAGAGGTAAACAGCACTGGAGAAAGAAAAAAAAGGAAACAAGTGGAGGCAGTTTGGTGAGATAAAGGAGGAAGATGTCTAGGGGGTTTCCATGGGCAGCAAAATATTTTTTAAGCTAATATATTTATTTTTAGTTTTCAACATTCACTCCTATAAGTTTAAATTTTCTCACCCCCCCTCCCCCCTCCCCAAGATGGCATGCAATGTGATATAGGCTCTACATATACATTCCTATTAAACATATTTTCACATTAGTCATGTATAGAAGAATTAGAATGAATGGGAAGAACCACGAGAAAGAAAAAACAAAACAAAACAAAAAGAAAATAGTCTGTTTCACTCTACATTCAGACTCCATAGTTCTTTCTCTGGATGTGGATGGCAATTTCTATCGTGAGTTCTTCAGAATTGTTTTAGGTCCTTGTATTGCTGAGAAGAGCTAAGTCTATCAAAATCAGTCAT
>CM053588.1:73317814-73368873 GCA_028646515.1 Pseudochirops corinnae | reverse complement strand
TAGTCATGTATAGAAGAATTAGAATGAATGGGAAGAACCAAGAGAAAGAAAAAACAAAACAAAACAAAAAGAAAATAGTCTGTTTCACTCTACATTCAGACTCCATAGTTCTTTCTCTGGATGTGGATGGCAATTTCTATCGTGAGTTCTTCAGAATTGTTTTAGGTCCTTGTATTGCTGAGAAGAGCTAAGTCTATCAAAATCAGTCATCACACACTGTGGCTGTTACTGTGTACAATGTTCTCCTGGTTCTGCTCCCCTCACTCAGCATCAGTTCATATAAGTCTTTCCAGGATTTTTCTGAAGTCCATCTGTTCCTCATTTTTTATAGCACAATAGTATTCCATTACATTCATATACCACAGCTTGTTCAGCCACTCCCCAGTTGATGGGCATCCCCTCGATTTCCAGTTCTTGGCCACCACAAAAAGAGCCGCTGTAAGCATTGCTGTACACGTGGGTCCTTTACCCATTTTTTTAATCCCTTTGGGATGTGGCCCCAGAAGTGGTATTGCTGGGTCAAAGGTTATGGCAGCAAAAATATTAATAACAGCTAGCATGTGTACAGAACTTTATGGCTTGCAAAATGCTTTACAGACTTGGACTGGAGCCATAGAATGTCAGAGCTGGAACACAGGATATTAGAGATAGAAGTTCATTTGTTCCTCACAATGACTATTGGAAGTAGATGCTGTTATTATCCTATTTTATAGGCAAGGAAATTTAGGCAGAGAGAGGTTAAGTGACTTGCTCAGGGTCATACAGCTAGTAAGTATCTGAAGCTGGCTTTAAACTCAGATCTTCTTGACGCTGGGGCAGTTAGGTGGTGCAGCGGATAAAGTACCAGGCTTGCAGTCAGGAAGACCCATCTCCCTGAGATCAAATCTGGCCTCAGACAATTACTAGCTATGTGACCCTAGGCAAGTCACTTAATTCTGCCTCAGTTTCCTCATCTGTAAAATGATTTGGAGAATGAAGTGGCAAACCATTCCAGTATCTTTGCCCAAGAAAGCACCAAATGGGGTCACAAAGAGTTGGAAGTGACTGAGAAACGACTGAACAACGTCTTGACTCCATGCCTGATATTCCATCAATTGTTTTGGCAAGTTGATGGAGGTTATGAAGTAGCATGGAGAACAGAGGATCAGTGGTTCTATACTCAGACCAAAGGAAAGTGAATTTTGGGGAGTTATCCCCATAGAGCTTCAAATGGAAGCCATGAGAATGGGTGGATGAGGGAGAAGAGGAGGTGAGGTAACATCTCATCTGTCAAAGGGAGAAATCCATACAGATATATCCCATAGATAACTCAAACTCAACATGCCTGAAACGAAACATCTCACCTCAACTCCTTCCATCATTCCAGCTTCTTCTCTCAGGTAATGGCATATCTGTCCTCCTCTTTACCCAGGCTAGAAACCTCAGAGTCCTCTGACTCCTCCCTCTTCAGTCTTCAGGGATCTTTCTCTCTTGCTAAACTCCCGTAGCCTGCAAGGTCTGTGCCATTCACTTGGCAATTAATCACGTACTGCCTGGTGATAGCTCCTCTCCTGTTCTACTGAACCACTGCTTCTCCCCTGTGTTGCTATTTAGTTTTTAATTTGTTTATGTCTTGTTTCCCCCAAAAGAGTCTGGGCCCCTTGGGGGGCAGGGGCTGTGTTTTATTCAGATCTGTATTCTTTGGGCAGCACAAGGCTGGACACACAGCTAGAGGTCCACAAGTGTTTGTTGGATGCTGCAGAGAGAATCCTGAGAGAAACAGACTTGGACTGGAGCCATAGAATGTCAGAGCTGGAACACAGGATATCAGAGATAGAAGGAAATAGAACAAAGAAGGTTAGAGATGGGAGGAACATTAGAACAAAGAATTTTAGCAATGGAAGGGTCCTTGAAACATAGAAGGTTAGAGATAGGTGGGACCTTAAAATACAAGATGTTAGAGCAGAGGAACCTGAAAACACAGAATGTCGAGCTAGGAGAGACTTTTTAAATAATTTTACCTGACCTTCCCATTTTAAAAATGGAGGAATTAAGATCTAGAGGATGGAAGAAATTGTTCAAGGTCATGAAAGACAGTGTGTATGATGGGAAGAGTTCTGGCTTAGAAGTCAGAGCACCTGGCTTTGAATCCTGGCTCAGCCATAGGTTAGTTGTATTTCCCTGGGCACAAGTTGCTGGGATGGGGCTGATTGGCACCGAGAGCTTATGAGGGAGCTCTCCTCCTCCCAAACAGTTACCATGAGGTTAGGGATGAGAGAAAAGTGGAAATCCAGTGAGAAAGCATTTCCTCTGCCCAGAAAATAGGGCTTTTCTGGCCTTTCAGGGTAAGGGGAGTTCTGCAAAGCAGAGTCCTATAAACCAAGTAGAAAGGCAGCAACAATTCAAAGAGGGGATAGGGAGAAAGGGAGAGAAGGGGAGGGGAGAGGAGATAGAGTAGGAGACTGGAGAGGAGAGGGGATGAGGGGAGAGGAAAAGAGGAAAGGGGAGAAGATTTAGAGGAGGGGATAGGAGGCGAGGGAAGAAGAGGAGAGGGATAGAAAGAAAGGGAAGGGAAGGAGGAGTAGAGGTGGAGAAGGAAGAGTAAAAGGGAGAGGGTGGGGAAGGGAAAGGAGTGGAAGGGAAAAGAGAAGAAGGGAAAGGAAGGGAGGAGAAAGGGGAGGAGGGCAAGGCTCAAGTGAGAGCCCTCCTTCCTTCCCCTCTTTTCCTCTCCTCTTCCTTCTCAGCCCCCCGCCCACTTCTCGGTGGCCCCGAGTTTCCCTCGGCCCCTCCCATCCCTGCTCCAGATGTTTCTCCAGCGCCTCCCGCAAATCAAACAAACAAATGAAAAATTAAAGTCATTGTTACCCAGAGACTGCACCCGGGCGGCTGCGCCTCTGGCCGCCGCAGACCGTATTTCTAACGCCCCCTGCAGCAGCCCGTCCAGCAGGAGCAGATGGCGGACGGCTGGGATGCACTGCCTTACCTACCCGCGGGCGGGAGGGGGGCTGGGCAGGCGGCCATAGCGGAGCGAGTTGGGGCGGGGGTAGGGAGGGAGAGAGAGAGGGAAATGTGTCACTTTGGAAAGTTATTCTCGACTTGCGAGCAGACGGCTGCATTTCACTGTAACGCATCCCGCCCCACCCCCTCCCCCCCAACCTTCCCCCCTATCCCATCGCTCATTCTCTTCCAGCAGAGAAGCCATTTACCCGCAGGTTCTGAGTCTGTTGGATGTATGCGCAGTGCCCCCCGCCCCCACCTCTGCCGCTTCCCCAGCACTCGCGTTTCCTTGTTGGGCGAGGATGGGCACCTGTTTCCGTGCAATTTACAAATAAAATGCATGCGCTCACCTATAGAGGAACTCCCAAAGCTCCCGAGCTCTGCTTGGGCAGGGAAATCCTAGAATGTCAGATCTGGGGGAGACCTTGGAATTTTAAAAGGACAGAAATACACTATTAGATCATGAAAGGGCAACTGAAGATGGAATGTCAGAACCGGGATGGACCTTAGAACACAGAATGTCAGAGCTGGGAGGGATCTTGGAACACAGAATGTCAGAGCTGGGAGAGTCCTTAGAAAACAGAATGTCAGAGCAGAATATAAAATGTCAGTGCTGGAAGGGGCCTTGAGAACATAGACTGTTAGAGCTGGAAGGGACATTAGATGCAATATGTTGGAGTATTAGGGGCTGTGGCTTATAAAACATAGAATGTCAGAATTGGAAGGGACATTGAAACCATCTTGTCAAGAACCTCATCTTGCAAAGGAGGAAACTGAGCCCGGGAGAGGAAGGGACTTGCTCAAGGTCACACAGTGCTAACAGGGACAAGAACCCCTGCCTTTAGTGCACCAGCTGTCTCTGATAGATCTGGACATTAGACTATCCTTAGATGCTCTATACTACTGCTGCTAACTTCAGTTGTTCTGCTTTTGGGGAGAAATAATGAGAGAAGAGAGAAAGGGGGAGGAGAGAGAGAGAAAGAAACAGAGAGGGAGAGAAAGAGAGACAGAGACAGAGATAGAGATACAGAGACAGAGAGACACACAGAGACAGACGCACACACACGTTGACAGAGAGAGGCAGAGACCCAGACAGACCCAGATACCCTCACTCCTACACCAACACACACACAGGGGAGATGTGGGGGCTGTGTCTTCTGTCCCTAGACTAGTGCAGCCTGCATGGGATTCTCTCATCTGAATTCTTCGTGGACCAGAACAAGTAATTTGAAATGAAAAGCCATAAAATAGTGTCGGGGGGCCCCAGTAATTGCTATTCTCTCAGTTGTAGTAAACAGCTCTGCTGAGTGGGTTTTGTAAATCCTAGTTCCCCACAGGTGTGAGGCTGATGGAGGGCTGGAATAGGGAGGCACCAAATACTTGCCAGGCTTTTTGATGGAGCCTCACTGGGCTCAGGAATGGTGAGGACTGAGAGTACCATCAGTTCAAGTCTGCCCGAATTGAAGGACCATCTCTCACAAACTGTGAAAGTGACTAAGATAACAACCCAGGTCCATGGAAAATGCACTTCTGTGGTCCTAGCGCTGGATTAAATGCCCTCTGCCCAGCTGTTTCCATTGCCATGATGGCTAGATGTTTGGTTAGCTGGTTCAGAGACTGTGCACTGTGTGCCTCTTTGACTCTGTGTGTGTGTGTGTGTGTACCTGTGTGAGTCCTAAGTACAAAGCTCAGTATATCATCTTTGATTCCTTGTCACTAGGGGCAGAAACATCTGTTTAGGAACTTCTCCCACATTCCTTCTCTTCCCATAAGACTTCTCCTTTCCTAATTTCTTTCTTCCGACATCCCCTCTCTCCCATAAGCCTCTCTTCCATCTCCTGTCTTTCCTCAAGCCTTCTTTCCC
Organism: Pseudochirops corinnae; assembly: GCA_028646515.1. NCBI lineage: Eukaryota > Metazoa > Chordata > Mammalia > Diprotodontia > Pseudocheiridae > Pseudochirops > Pseudochirops corinnae. The sequence goes on along the minus strand of CM053588.1, from coordinate 73,364,033 downwards.
CTCACATTGCTTCTCCTTTCTCATTCCCTCTCTACCCTTGTACCCCTTCTCCTTTCTCATCCCCATCCCATACACATCTACACAGCTGTGCATAGGCTGCAGGTTACAAGTCAGCTAACCAAACATATTGCCACCATGGCAGCAGAAACAGCTGGGTAGAATACAGTACTGGGGCCATATAAGTGCCCTTTCCAGGGGACTATCATGTTACCTTATTTCCTCTCTTCTCCAAACCCTATTCTGTAATAGCCCTTTCCTGTACCTTTTCTTCAGTTCCCTCTCCTTTCCCATCCCTTCTCCAACAAGCCTTTTTTCTCTTAGCCCTTCTCTTCCCACATCCCCTCTCCTCCTATAGACCTTTCTCTTCTCTCATTCTCTCCAACATATCCTTCCACTTCTCTCTCCTCTTTTCTTGTCTCTCCTTTCCATTCATTCTCCTCCCATATCACCTCTCATCTTTCTCCCCCCTCCATTTCTATCCCTCTCTCCTCTTCTACATCCCCTTTCTTCACCTTTTTCTCCCACAGTCCCATTTCTTTTTCCATACTCTCTTTTCTCATCCTCATCCTCATCCTGCTTCTACTTTCTCATCTCTTTCCTCTCCCTTTCATTCCTCCCTTTCCCCCTATCTTCTTTTCCTCTCTCATGCCTCTCTTTTCCTTTCCCTTCTTTCCACAAACCTCTTTCATCCCTCTTCTTTCCCTCTCATCCATCTTATCCTTCCCTTTCCTCTCCCATTCCTCGCTTTCTTTCATCCTTTCCTTTTCCTCTCTCATCACTTTTCTCTCCTTTTCTTTATACAATTCTTTCCTCTCCCATTTTCTTTCTTCTTCTGTTTCTATCTCTCCTCACCCCACGTTCCATATTCTCTCTCATTCTCTCTCCTCTTTTTATCTCCACTGCTATCCCTTCCTCTCTTATTCCACATCCCATTTCTTCCTAATCCCCTTTCAGAGACCTTCAGAATTGCAAGGGACCTCAGTACCTGAACAGGAATATTTTTGGTACTTTTGACAAATTAGTGATCATTCTGCCACCCCTTCAAGAGTTCATATGAAAATGAACTTGTTGCTTTCTGATCTATCAGTCAAAACACAGTTATTAGATACCTACTAATAGTGCCTGCCAGGTACTGTGCTAGGTTCTGGGATATAAAGACAAAAGTGAAACAGTTCCTACTCTCAAAAGCTCAGTTTATTGGCGGAAAAACATATACACATACATATATGCACACACATATATATGTGTATATATACATATATTTACATATGCATATTTACATATAATAAAGGTAATAGGTGGAGGACATCTGGTAAAGTGGGGAGAGAGAGTCCTTCAAGCAGGTATAGATATTCCTTGTAGGCTATCCCCAAATTTCCATGTGGTTCCCTGAACTGGAACCAGAGCAGCAGCTAGGTGGTATAGTGAACAGAGCACTGGCCCTGGAGTCAGGAGGACTTGAGTTCAAATCCCAGCCTCAGACACTTAACACTTACTAGCTGCGTGACCTTGAGCAAGTCACTCAACCCCAACTGCCCTGCCTTCCCCCCTCCAAAAAAGCAAAAAAAAAAAAAAAAATCTCCTAGAACTGGAGCCAGGCAGTGAATATCTATGGATACTAGAAGGAGTTGTCCTTTTGTCCAATTCCCCTCATTACATACATATAAGGTAATTTTTTAAAATGGAAGGATACTAGTAGCTTGGAGGATTAAGAAAGGTTTCATATAGAAGGTAGCAACTGAGCTGAGTCTTAAAGGAAAGAGGAGACTCCTAGAGGCTAAGGTCAGGATGCTATGCAGCAAGAAGGTCACTTTGGCTGGATCATTGAACTAGGGGAGGAGAGTTAGGTATACTGAGGCTGGAAAGGGAAGTTGGGGACAAAGAGTTTTAAATGCCAAATAGAAGAGTTTATATTTGGTCCTAGAGGTAATAAGGAGGCATTGGAATTTATTGAATGTTGTTGAATGTTTACTGAATAGAGGAATGACATGCTCAGACCCATGCTTTAGGAATAGCACACACTTGTTCCACAAACCAATATTCCATCATCTGTCTCTTTGCCTTCATACTTGATGGCTCCTGCCTGTAATGTATAACAGCCTCCCCCCTTTCCTTCAAGACTCAGATCAAGTGCTACCTTCTTAATGGAACCTTTCCTAATCCCCCTAGGCACTGTCGTTTTGAGAATGACTTGAAGAGATGTGAGACTGGATGCAGGAAGACAAATTGCAAGGCCTTAGAACAGTCCAGGAGAGAAGTGATAAAAGGCTGGGGATAGGATTGTGGCCATGTGAACAGAGAGAAGAGATTGGGTGTGAGCAATGTCCTGGATATGGAAAAATCAAGCTTTAGCGACTGACTGGCTGGCTGTGCGTGGGATTAGAAAGAGCAAAGAGTTGAGAGTAACACCTGCAGGGGTGAATAGGTCCCAGAGGCAGCCTATCCAACTCTTATTGACTTTCATTGTTAGGAAACCCTTTATCCTGTAAGACCTCAACAACAGCTCTTCCACTTTCACCCTTTGCTTTCAGTTGGACCCTCTGGGATAAAGCAGGAGAAAATGGATCCCTCTTCTGTAAGACAATCCTTTCAAATACTTGAAGACAGAGTATCCCCTGCTAAATCTTCTTGTCTCTAGGCTTGGGTCAATCTCCCCACTTCTCAATCCAACCCCATGTGGCATGGTTTCTAGTTCCTCCAGCATTCTGTTTGCCCTTCCCTTCACGGGCTCCAATTTTTTTTTCCATTGACTTGTTTATTTACTTTAATTTACAAGATTCAGTTCCATAATCCCTTGAGTTTCAAATTTTCTCTCCTCTCTTTCCTCCCTCCCCCCTCCCCCCATGGCAGCATGCAATCAAGTATAGGATCTGCAAATACTTTCACATTGTACAATAGTCTGGTTTTATAGAAGGGTTGTAACCAATGGAATGAACAATGGGAAAAGAGAAAGAAAACTGAATACGAAAAAGAACGATAGCATGTAGATTGCTTCAGTCTCCGTTTAAACTCTAATCTTTCTAGCTCTTTCTCTGAATGTAGGTATCTCCTTCCATCCTGAGATCTGTAGAGTTGTCTTATACCTGTGTGTTGCTGAGAAGAGTTCAGTTTATCAAGGTTGGTCGTCATACATACTATGTGTCTGTGATTGTGTGCAAATTTTTCCTGGTTCTGCTCTTCTCACTTAGCATCAATTTGTATAAGCCTCTCCAGGTACACATGAAGTCCATCTCCTTCATGGGCTCCAATTTGTTAATGTCTTTTCTAAAATGGATCTCCTTTAATTGAACCCAGTACTCCAGATGTGTGGTAAAATGGGAAAAATTCCCCCCCATCCCCCCCACTCCAAATACTAGATCTGGAGTCAGAGACTTGGAATTGCAATCCTGACTTAGTATCTCTGTAGACTTGATCAAATCACTTACTGTCTTTGGGCCTCAGTTTCTTCAAAAGTAAACCAAGGGGGTTGGATTAGATGACCTCTAAAGTTTCTTCCAACTTTAAATCTATGAACTTATAGTCTGACCATGACAAAACACAACAAGACTCTCTTCTACTCACTCTCACTCTGCTCTGGTTCCTATGCTCCCCATAATGAAACCCAGACATTGGTTTTTTGGCTCCTGTATTGTATTGTATGGCGGGGGCAGGGTACTGGAGGGGTATTGATTTCCAAAGTCTTTTAAAACTGGAATGATCCACCAAATGGGAGCGATCTTAAAGGTCATCCCTTCCAACACCTTTATTTTACAGGAGGAAAATGAGTAGTAGGGAGAAATAATTTAGATTAAGTGACTTATCCAAGGTCACTTAGTTAATAAGAGTTAACAATGGGAATTGATTTAAATCCCGAACTCTTTCCCTGTACCATAGCTGCCCCTTGTCCCTACAGAATAGCATTAGGAAAATAAATCTGCTTCCTCCATTCCCTGTCAAGTAAAAGTGATTTTGTATTATCTAGTATTTGAGGGGTTAGCAGGCATCCTATATTTAGCACAGGGGAGCTGTTTCCAGGGTGGGATATGGGGTTGACTGGAGTCTATATGGATGAAAACAAGACAATGGACAATCAGGAGAGCAGGAAGTAGTTCCTAGGCCTGGGAGGGAACTGAGTTTCCAAATAAGGCAATATGTTTAGCTAATTGGCTGGCTAACCATAGTCCTCCCCCCTCCTCCTATTTTAGACCCCTCCCTGCTGAGGGAGGCAGCCCAGCCAGAGAACCCTGCATTATACATTACAGCGATGGAGGCCTAGGCTTGGGCTCCATAGAAGCTGCCTACTTATTTACATGAATATAAATTAACCACTTTGATCTCTGGTAGTTAATAAAACAACTAAGTGGGGGAGCATACAGGAAGGGCCAGTGTGGGGAAAAACCTTTCGATGAGCAAACCTGGGCAGTGGGAAGCGAGGCTGGGGGCAGGGGGAAAAGGACTAAGACTTCAGTAATTGCAGGAACAAATTGGGCTTCTTGCCTTGGCCTTCCTGAGACCTTTGAAGCCGTTGCTGTTACAAGGATTGAACAAAAGCAAACACAGAATCCTGCAAAGAAGGGAGACCGAGAGTCTTAGAGGAACCCAGAGACTTGTTTTTCCGACTTGGCTCTGCTTACTCACTCACCTTGTGAATATGGATCGTTAATCAAGTCAGAGTTCAGAGAAGCAGAGCTGGAGGTGACCTCAGAGGTCCTCTAGTCCAAACTCCTCTGAGGCTCCATCATAAGGCCTGGGATCGACCAATGCCATTATTTTACAGGTGGAGAAACTGAGGCTGAATGACTGTGAAGTAACTTGACAAAGCTGAGGTTGACGCTCAGGTCCTCTGGCTTCAAATCCAGTGATTCATCTTCTCGTGCCACTTGTTCTCCTCTTATCTGGTTGTTTCTCTGGTCAAGGACCTTCATGCTACCTTTTGCCATTAGAATAAAGGAATAAAGTCCAAACTTCTTAGCTCTCTGTGGTCATTTGTTACCGTCACCCTCTCTCCTGTCTTATCTAGAATATACTCCTTCCTCATCTCTACCAATGAAAATCTTTTTTTTTTTCAAGGTTCAGCTAATGTACTGCCTTCTGCATGAAACCTTCTCTTCCCTTCCCAAGGTGAAATGCAGTTCCCCCTCCTAAAATTGTACCATAGGACTTTGCCTGGGCTTTTTCTTTTGCTCTAATTACATTCTTCCATATTTCATAATTATTTGTGTAAATGTTTACACCTCCCCCAAGAGATTTTAGATTTTAAGCTCCTTCAAGGGAGAGGCTACATGGTCTTCTCCATCAGAACCAAGCCCTCTCATCCTCTGCTATGAAGAACTCCTGGTCAGTGTCTGACGCTCAGAACATCCATGCTGTAGTAGGCGCTTCTAGGGACAACTGCCTCTTTTTTTTCCCTCTGCCTCTTTTCTAGTTCATTGCACATATCGATTGCCCCAGCCAACAATAATTAATTAATAAATGGAAGCTTCTTGGTCCCTGCCAGCCTTGGGCTGTTTGCTGGGCAGGTGAGGGAGGTGGGCAGGGGAAGGAGGGAGGGGGATGGAGAATGGAGGCTGATAAGGTTTCCACTCCCTTCTTTCCAATCAATGGTAACTGAATTCCTTGACCTAATAGATTGCTGTCATTTTAATTGGAACAGAGACTGTGGGCTGTAAAACTGCCAGTCAGGTTCTCCTGAACCCCATATACTGGCTTTCCTTCCCCAGCCTGCTCCCCAGCACAGGTGACATTAATATTCTGAAGGCAGCTGTTTAAGCGTAAGTGATCAATGCGTTACAGATGTTGCTGGCAGATTCAGTAAATAGAGTGTGGGAGAGATTGTCTCTAGGTAAAATTGACTGCATTTTGGTTTGGGGGGCTGACTCAGCACCTGTCCCTATTGAGCATTAGGCATGCCAAGAACAAGGAAAGAGAGGAGAAGGAATAAGTCCTTGGTCTCCAAGCTTGGGCACAGTCAGTTTGTGACCTTGTGCAGGGTCAGGAAAAAAGCAGATGTGTTTTTTTTTTTCACTATTAGTATCACTGGAGTTCATTAGATCATTTATCATCACATCCTCCCTCCAAGTTAGAACCATCCTGTAGGATTTCATTTTTATCCTTCCCATTTTAAAAAATTTCACTTGTTCAGTCCAGGGGCTCACAAAAGGTGTGGCCTGTGCCTTTCCCCCTCAGATGGGGTGGTGGTGGTGGGGGATCAGATATTCTTCCGATACTAAAGATTGTGCATCCTTACTATCTCCCCTAATGCACAGTCCAGGCTTTCCCCTCAGGAGTGAGTGCTTAATTAGGGCTGGTGACTGATGTCTTCTTACAGTTTTGTCTGGTCTCTTTAAACATTCTCTTCATCATCACTTATTTCCCTACTCAAAATCCTTCAGTGACTTCCTGTTTTCTGTAGGATAAAAGTCGACCATAGTCCTCATCCCTCTGTGCATTTGGACAGGCATGCTTGCTTTCCAGTCCTTCCCTGTACCTTGTATTTATTTTTTCATATAGATTTCATATATGGGTGTGTGTGTGTGTGTGTGTGTGTGTGTGTGTGTGTGGTTTCTCTTATAGATTGTAATCTCTTTGAGGGTAGGGACTGTTTTTGCTTTTCTTTGTATCGCTAATGTTTTCTCTTTCAGGTGACCTTCCATCTACTCTGTATATGTCTTGTAGATACATAATCATTTACATGCAATTTCCCCTATTATAGTGTATGTCCCCTTGAGGTTCAGAACTGTTTTTTTGCCTTTGCTAGTATCCACAGGATAATATTCACTTTATTCTAGCAGTACAGTGCCTGGCATGTAGCAAAGGCTTAATAAATGTTTGTTAATTGACAGGCTAATTTCTTTGATTATCACCTACATTATCACTGCTAATGCCAACATCATCACATCACAGAGTTTCAGAGTTCTGAATGACCTCAAAGTCCTCTAGTTCAGTGGTTCTCCAACTTGGTGGTCTCAGGACCCTTTATACTCTTTTTTTTTCTTTTTGGAGGGCAATTGGGGTTAAGTGACTTGTCCAAGGTCACATGGCTAGTTTTGACTCTTTACACTCTTGAGAAATATTGAGGATCCCCAAAAGCTTTTGTTTATATGGGTTACATGTACTGATATTTACTGTATTAGAAATTAAAACTGACACATTTAAAAATATGAATTCATTTAAAATAATAAGCCCATTACATGTTAATATAAACAACACATTTTTGTGAAAAATAACTATATTTTCCAAAATGAAAAAATTCGATGAGAAGAGTGGAATTGTTTCTCACATATTTTTGCAAATTTCTTTAATGTCCGTTTTAATAGAAGACAGCTGGATTCTTCTGTCCACTTCTACATTCAATCTGTTGCAATATGTTGTTTTGGTTGAAGTATGTGAAGAAAATCCAGCCTTACATGCTATGTAGTTGGAAAAGGGAGGAGTATTTCAATAAACAAATATCTTAATATTATTATGGAAATAGCTTTGACCCCCTGAAAGGCTCTAGGGGGGACCCCCTACAGGTCTACAGACCAAACTAAGAATTACTTTTCTAGTTTAATGAGAATCCTTCATACAATAACCCCACCAAGTAGTCATAGGTTTCCCCACTGCTTCTAGGGTCATCTCCAGTCATCCTGATTCATATCTGGCCACTAGAACCAGATGGCTCTGGAGGAGAAAGTGAGGCTGGTGGCTTTGCACAGCCCTTCCTCACTTAAATACAATTCACTTGCATGTTATGGCATCACTTCCCTGATGTCATGGTCTTCTTGAGAATGAAGGACAAACAACAGCAAACAGTAGTCATATAGCTTTCTTTGGGTTCCATATGAGTGGGATTCCATCTCCTGAGGGAACTGATTTTACTTTTTGACTGCTCTGTTAGTAAGTTTTTTCTTTCATTCGATTGAAATTTGGCATTCTGGGACTTTCATTGGTTGCGCCCAGCCTGCTCTCTGGCTCATAAGAAGGACAACTTTAAGAGCACATGACAGTCTTTTTCAGCTCCTCTAAACTACCATGTCCAGCTTCTCTTCTTTGCCCCATCTTAATCTCTTTTCCAGACTAAATAACTTTAGTTTTTTCAATCGATCCTCATATGGTATGGTCTCCAATCCTTTTTACCATTCTGTTGCTGCCCCTTCCCCAAGACCAGCACATTCTAATTTGTCCTTTTCCTTCCTAAAATGTAGTGCCCAGAATTGAACATAAAACTCCAGATATAGATTAACCTGGGGTTATACTTACTCATGATCTAGTTGCTTTCTCAATGAAGGAAAGGATAGTGTTAACTTTTTTTGGCTGTTAAAACATACTCAACTCATTTTGAGCTTGTGCTTCACTAAAACCTATGGATCTTTTTCTTTAAAAGAAAATTATCTATTCAGTAGACAAGCATTTATTTTCTCCCCATAACTTGCCCCTAACCTCCATCAAAAAAACAACAACGACAAAACTAAAAAATTTTAATAGAAATATGCGCAATCAAGTAAAACAAATTCCTTCCTTGGCCATATAAAAATTTATGTCTCATTCTACATCTTGAGTCAATCAACCTTTCTGTCTGGAGCTGTATAGCATTCTTCATCATCGCTGATCTTTTGGAATTGTGGTTGGTCACTGCATTGATCAGAGTTCTTAAGAATCTAAATTGTTTGAAAGTCTTCCATTTCATTAAAGATCTATCCTCTTCCCCAGTAGGATTATACTCAGTTTTGCCTGATAAGTTATTCTTGATTGCAAACCTATATCTTTTGCCTTCTGGAATATCTTATTCTAAGGTCTCCACTCCTTTACGAAAGTGACAGCTAAATCTTATGTAATCTCATGCCTGACTCCTTTGTATGTACTTGAATTCTTTCTTTCTGGATGCTTATAGTACTTTTTTTTTCCTTGGACCTAGAAGCTCTGGATTTTGGTTATGATATTCCTAGGAGTTTTTATTTTGGAATTTCTTTTAGGGGATGAACAATGTATCCTTTTCATTTTCTCTTTGCCCTCTGATTCTAAGATTTCTGGGTAGATTTCTTTTATGATGACTTGAAACATGATGTTTAGGCTTCTTTTTTTGGTCATAGTTTTCAGGTAGTCCAGTAATTCTTAAATTATCTCACTTTGATCTGTTTTTCAGGTCAGTTATTTTTGACGTTGAGATACTTCATACTTTCTTGTATTTATTTTTAGTCTTTTGACTTTTCAAGAATATATCTTGTCTCATGGAGTCATTAACTTCTATTTGGTTTCTTCTAATTTTCAAGAAATCTATTGCTTGGTTAAGTTTTGTATTAATTCTTTCCCCAAAGCTCTTATTATCCAACATTTCCCCCTAGTGCTCTCAATTCTTTCCCATTTTTTCTGTTCTCATTTTGTTTATAAAATTATTTTTGCTCTTTTAGGAAAACTCTTGATGTATTTTTTTCAGGAATGCTAGTTTGATTTTTGCTTAAGATGTCTGTTTGTTTTTAGTCTTTGTGGACTTTTGGAGTAATTCTCTTCTTCTGTCTTGTGTAGTACTCAATAATAGCTCCTTGTGGGGGGATTCTTTCTCCATTTCCTCATTCTTTTAGCTTTACTTCCTGACTTGAGACTTTGTGTTTAGGTCAAGGTCAACTTCAGAGTTAGAGGCACATAGTTGCTGCTTACTCCCATGCTTGCTCTTTACACAACCTAGAGTTTATGTCCTTACCATCGACTGCCAGACCTAGACATAGATCCTTTCCATCTGCACTGATCTGCAGTGACCCAACACTGGATAGTGACAGAGCTGCCAACTGGCACCAATTCCTGCTCCTTGCACAAGGTCAGGTGTCCCTGTGTCAGATTTGGGAACTTTTTCTTGCCCTGGTGCATTGCTGCAGTCAGGGCCTCATTCAATCTCTGTGTTGGAGTGCTCTGCACTACTGTTTCTTACTAGACATGGTTCCCAGTGTCTGGACACCTTTCTGTCTGTCTCCCTAGGCCACTGGTGGGGAACCTGCAGCCTTGAGGCCACATATGGTCTTCTTGGTTCTCAAGTGCGGCCCTTTAACTGAATCCCCAGGATTTGTTCTGTGAAGTTTGGATTCAGTTAAAGGGCTGCACTTGAGGATCAAGAGGGCCACATGTAGCCTTGAGGCCACAGGTTCCCCACCCCAGCCCTGAGCTGACCTGGACTGAAAAAAATGACTCAATGTGATGAATTTTTCCCGTTGGATTTTTCAGTCAGGGTTTGGCCTTGGTGCCTTTTCTAGATCTTTGTGGAATAACTTTAGGAGAAAACTAGGCTATGCTTCTTCCATCATCTTGGTTGGCTTCTTTCCTATATTTTGGTGAATTTTAGGTTATATTGGATCTTAGCATTCCCCTTACCAATCAGGTCACCTATTACTTTTCCTGTCAATTAAAAGAAATGAGTTTAGGATGGCATATCCTATCCTGAAGTGAGGAGTACTAGATCTTAATGATCATTTCCTATAGGCTCCCAAACTATCCTTTTAATAACATATTCTAGAACTTTATCAGGGGTCACAACCAAGCATAGTAGCTTATAGCTTACACCCTTTATCCTATTTCCTTCTTCGAAAACTGGGGCAACACCTACCCTTCTCTAGTCCTGTAGTATCTCCCCACTTTTTCATGTTCTTTTTAATTTTTAAATTTTTTTCATTGTATTTCATTTATTCATTATATTCATGATATTTTCATTTCCATATCCAAAGAACAGAAAAGGTTTGTATATGAAAAAAAGAATATATTTTGAATATTTTGCGCTTTCTTTTTGATTGAATACAATAGAACCAACATTGTCATCCTGCTTGTCTATGTTTCAATTGGAAATTTCATCTATTCTTTCTCTTTGATCTGACTTCCAGGTCAGTTATTTTTGATACGACCTTTTCTCTTTTCCCTTTCCTCCCCTTCCCTTTCCTTCCTTTCCCTTCTCTTTTCTCTTCTCTTCCTCTCTCTCTTTTGACTTTGTTTTAATATTTCTTGTTGTCTCATGAAGTTATGGATTTCTACATGGTCCTTTCTAATTTTCGAGGAGTCTGTTGCTTGGGCAAAGTTTTGTACCTCTTGTGCCAAGCTGTTAAATTCTCTTTCCAATTCTTTCTTCCAAAGTTCTAATCTTCTCCCCATTTTATCACCTAGCACACTCATTTCTTTTCCAAAGAATATAAAAATTCCAAAAAAATTAAAAAGAAGAAGTTCCATACTTTTTCAAGGAACAGTGACAGGATCTCAAAAGTCACATCTTCCATCTCCCTCAGGGTCCTAGGGTAGAGCTATTTGTCCATGCCTAGTGATTTGAACTCATTGAGGGAAGCTAGGTATTCTCTTGGTATCTCCTTATGTACCTCTCAGTTCAGTTTGTGGCTGAACCATCTTTATTCTCTTCCTTCCAAAGCTCTAGCCTAAAGATCAGTCTCTTTAGAGTCATCATCATCATCATCATCATCATCATCATCATCAACAACCATGTAGTGAAGGGAGGGTGGGAGAGTGGAAAGCACTGAGCTTTTGTCAGGAGATGTGGATTCAAACACCAGTTGTAACACTTGTTAGCTTTGTGACCTTGGGCAAGTCTGATGCTTTCTAGACCTTAAAGGACTTATAGTAATGCAAGCAGTTGTTATCATCATTAAGAAATTTTGAAAGCCTGTTGGAGAAAGAAATGGCAAACCAACTCCAGTGTCTTTGCCAAGAAAACCTCAAATGGGGTCATGAAGATTAAACACGACTCTTGAAATGACATGCTATTACCTTCACCACTTTCACCTCTCCCATTTTTATCCAGTAGGTTTCAGCCTCAGTGAATGATTGTTCAAACTCAGAGAATCCTCTAGGGATCATTTAGCGACTACCAATCTCTTGTTTTACAGAATAAGAAACAGAGGTTCAAAGAGGTTAGATGCTGTAACCAAAGTCATGCAGCTAATAACTGGCAGAGCTTTAAGTCTTTGCCTTCCAGTCCTGGAGAGGGGAAACTCTACCCCATTTCTCCACAGGCAGCTAGGAGGCACAGTGTCTAGAGAACTTGGCCTGGAGTCAGGAAGATTTGAATTCAAATCCAGTCTCAGCTATGTGACCCGGGTCAAGTCATTTAACCTTTGTCTGCCTCAGTTTCTCCATAAGTAAAATGGAGATCATAACAGCACCTACCTGTTGTGAGGATCAAATGAAATAACATTTGTAAAGTGCTCATCACAGTTTCTGGTGCGTAGTTATTGTTCAGTCATTTTGGTTTTGTCCAAGTCCTTGTGACTCCATTTGGGGTTTTCTTGGCAAAGACACTGGAGTGGTTTGCCATTTCCTTCTGCAGCCCATTTGACAGATGAGGAAACTGAGATAAACAGGACTAAGTGACTTGCCCAGGGTCACACAGCCGTAAGTGTCTGAGGCTGGATTTGCACTCAGGTCTTCCTGACCCCAGGCCTGGTGCTCTATCCACTGTGCCACCTGGCTGCCCTGGGGCATGTAGTAAGTGCTGTATAAATGCTTAGTCTCTTTCCTAGTCAGTCAGTCAATAAAGGAGTATTTATTAAGTTCTCCCTATGTGCCAGGCATTGTGCTAAGTACTGGGGATACAGAGAAAGGTCAAAACCCACAGTCTAATGAGGGAGACAACATGCAAACAATATATACACACGAGAGAAATACTGGGTTAATTGTATATAATCAACAGAGGGAAGGGGATCAGGTCGGGCTTTTGGCAGATGGAATTTTAGCTGGCCCTTAAAAGAAGTCAGGGGAGCCAGGAGGTGGAGCTGAGAAGGGGGAGCATTCCAGGCCTGGGGGACAGCCAGAAAGAATGGAGTCTCTTTTGTAAGGAACAGCAAAGAGGTAGGTCAGTGTCACTAAATTGTAGGCTATGTGAGGGAGAATGAAGGGCAAGAACACTTGAAAGGGAGAAGGAAGGGTCTAAGCCAGGGCTGGGGAGCCTGTGTCAGGAAAGGGGGGAGGGAAGCCTGGTCAGAAAAGAAAGCTGTGTCTGCCCCTCTGCCATGGCAAGAAGGCCAGCTGTGCCCTCAGCAGAGGGAACGGGGGCATCTCCCAACAGATAGTCCCTGTGGATGCCCGAGCAGAGCCAAGCTCTTGTTGTTAACTGTCTGACAGCTGTTCTTGGTTTCTCCCAGAGTCACTGCCGTCTGGGACCCGTCTAGATAATTAAAGCATTTGTGTTTCAGGCACTTAAGAGGGTATTTTAAAACCATACAGGTCTCGTAAATGGAGTTTATTTACAGTGGGCTAATTGGGGAGCTGGTGCTGAGGCAGGTTGCCCGCCCTAAGCAGCCTCACAAGAGAACAGAGACAGACTGAATTCCAGCCCAGGACTTGCAGCACACCCTTCAGCAGCTGGCTGGCCTCCCAGTTCTTCCTAATAATGAGAATAATTGCTAATGATGATAATGAAAAGGCTGTCCTTTGTCTGCAAGGGTGCTGTTCTGCATCTGCCGGACTCTATGTCTTTGCACATCTTCTTTATGGCCCAGTCCTCTTTCGTGAACTGGAAAGGTATCAGTTGATGAGACACTGGCTGGGTCAAGGCTCAGTCTGAGGCTAGGGTCAGGATCTGTACAGTCATTCAGTAAGCATTTATTTAGTGTTAAGTACTCAGCTAGGCACTGGGGATACAAAGGCAAACAGAGAGGGTTACAGACTTCAAGGAGTTTATATTCTTCTGGGCACAGAAGAAAGATATAATATGTACATAAATGAACAATTATATGATATATACAAAAAACCAGAAAGCAGTTTTCCGGGGGTGTATATGTGTGTGTGCATGTCCAGGAGCACACATGCACTAACAATTGGAAAGAATCAGGAAAGGCCTCTTGTAGGAGGTAGCATTTGAACAGAGCCTCCTCAAAAGGAGCTACTGAGATCTCAAAAATAGAGGGGAATATACTTCTATGCAAAACCACAGAAGTGGGATCTGTAATGAACAGCAAATAGGACCATTTGACAGAGTATGTGAGTGGGGAAATAATTTGTCATCAACCTAGAAAGAGAAACAGGATTCGGATTGCGGAAAGTTTTGAGCACTGAATAAATGAGCCTGCATTTTAGCAGCAAGACAATAGTGAGCACTGAAGCTTCTTGCTCTGGACCTGGATGTGGGCAGAGCTGTGTTTTAGGATGATCAGTTTGACAGCTATACAGAGGGTGGACTGAAGAGGGGAAAGGCTGAATTCAGGGAGAACATGTTGGGAGACAATTGTGATGGCCTTTGGGAACCTGATCTACAATGGGGAGTGATGGAAGGCTTTTGGACAAGAGAGAGACATGGCAGGCAATATGGTTAAGGAAGACCTTTGGTGAGATTTTTAATCTTCTGTTTTCTGTTCTATGAGAGGAAGAGGCTGGGTTTAGATCATCTCTAAGATTCTTTTCTGCCCAAGAACTTTATGGTTCTATTAACATTAATTTTGTAGGAGGGTGACAGATGGACTGGAGAAACTGGAGTTAGGGAGACCATTAAGAAGGCTCTACCATCTCAGTAGTCTGGATGAGAGGTAACAAAGGGAGGCAAATAAGCATTTATATAGTGCTTACTATGAGAACAGAACTATAATAAATACTTTTTACAAGTATTATTCCATTTAATCCTAACAACAACCCTGAGAGGTAGGGACCATTATGATGCTCATTTTACATAGGATGAACCTGAGGTAGGCAGAGGCTAAATGACTTGGCCAGAGTCACTCAGCTAGTAAGTGTCTGAGACTAGATTAGAATTTAGGTCTTCTCGTCTGCTCTATCTGTTACTCCTTTGGGCAGAGCACCTACAGGTAAGGGCATGATACCCTAGGTCAGCGATTCTCAACCTGTGGGTTGTGACCCCTTGGGGGTAGAACAACCCTTTTGCAGGGGCCGTCTAAGACCATCAGAAAACACCACTCCTCTATCCATCTCTAGGCGAGTCTGCCCACATGCAGATATGGCCATATATGAATATTAAAGGGTCATGGCATTAGCAAGGTTGAGAATCACTGCCCTTTGTGGACAGAGGGAATGAGAAGAAAGAAAGAAACAAAGAAAGCAAGAAAGATTGTGTTGCCCAACTGGCCAGTTCCAGTTGGGTCCCCAGGGGGCAGCCCCTGTTTTCTAATCACAGGGGTTGTTGTCTGTCCTTTGTTCTTGAAGAGGACCAAGACATCAGGGAGGTGATGCCATGACATTCTAGTGAATTGGATTTAAGTGAAGCAGGGTTGTGCAGTCACCAGCCTCACTTTCTCCTCTGGAATCATCTGGGTTCAGTGGCGAGATATGGATCAGGATGACTGGAGGTGGCCCTGGGTGCAGTGGGTGACCTTGGCCTTTAATAGGTCTCAGCACCTAAAAGCAAAATCACTCTGATTCTCATTGATTGGCCAGCAATAGGTCCCAGGCCATGCCCCACTTGGTTATTGTTTGGGTCTTGATGGCTCAGAGAGAATGTAAATAGTAATTGTTTCTGTTGTGGCCAGAAATCCTGGGCGTCTTCCCTTCCCAGACTGGTTTTTTTTGACTAGATAAAGAGGCCATTCTCTGCTTCGTTTTTTACCTAATCTTAATCACTGAGTGTCCATGCCTCAGTCAAACTAAGATCTATTAAAGACTTTAGCTTAAAAAGACCAAGGTTTCCCACTGCATCCAGGGCCATCTTTAGTCATCCTGATCTATATCTGGCCACTGGACCCAGATGATTCTGAAGGAGAGGGTGAGGCTGGTGACTTTGCACAGCCCTGCCTCACTTATATCCAATTCACTTGCATGTCATGGCATCACCTCCCTGATGTCATGATCTTCTTCCATAATGAAGTCCAGGCAGCAGTGGCAACATCCACTGCATCACTAGCTATCTATGCAGGTAGTGAGGATCTGAACTAGGCTGATAGCACTAGTAGGAACAGAAGGGAGAAAGGACAGAGAGAAACTTCCCAGAAGTCAAATTGGAGGGCTTTCTTGGTAACTGATTGGATGTGAAGAACAAGGGAACTGTCAAAGATGACCGAGGTTTTCAGCCTCGATGACCGGGAAGATGTTGGTATCATTAGATGTGTAGGACTGGAGGCAGGAGGTGCTAGTAAAAGTTTAACAACAAGCTCTCTGGAAAAAAGCACAAATGCATACTTTTAAATTTTATCTGCATTATTAACATTTTCTCTATCATTTTTAAAAATCTAAATAATCCACAAAACATTAATTTGGGGGCAGCTAGGTGGCTCAGTCAATAGAGCATGGGCCCTGGAGTCAGGAGGACCTGAGTTCAAATCCGACCTCAGTCACTTGACACACTTACTAGCTATAAGGGAGCCTGGGGAAGCCGGAACCAAAACTGGAATTAAGAGGGGTTTTTCCGCTCGTGCTTGTGTGATTTTGAGGTGGCCACATTCATATTTTTAAAGTTTTCGTTGTTTCTGTTTACCTTTTGCTAATAATAATACCTTTTGCTTGGGCAAGTCACTTAACCCCAATTGCCCTGCCTTCCCCTCTCTGAAAAAAAAGACAACCCCCCCCAAACCTCCCCAAAACAATAATTCAAATCCTTATTTGTAGTGTTTGTTGATCCCTGAGGTATAAATGCTCACACTGAAAATTTAACAATTGGCTTTCAATCATGACTGTTAGAGTTGGCTCCAGCACAAGGTCAGGGTTGGAGATAATAATTTACCTAGAGGTGGTAGTTGAAATGTTGTAATTATAAAAAGAGAGAATACACGTAGAGAAGAGAGTTAAGTCTAGATTTAGGGCCAGACTCCATATGGAGTCAGGGTTTAGGGTTATGACCAGGGCTAGTGTTCATGCTCAGTCTGGGGCCAGGATCAGGGTACAGGTTGGGATCAGAGTCAGAGTTTAGGGCATAAACTGGGGTTGGGATTAGGGCTTGACTCCTCTGCTCCTAGGGCCAAGATCTCTGACACTACTATGGTCTTCCAGCTGTCCTGCTGCACGTCAAGGGCTGCAGACTCCCCATAATTAGTCCTACATCCCCACTCCACCCTCAAGCTGAGGGTTCTGCATTGTGACTTCAGGAACCGCCGAGCCAAGAGAAGAACCAGCAGGTGGGGTGGACCTTCACCAGTCATCCTTAGCAGAGTTGTCTCCCACCAGTAATTCAACCAGAGTGCTCAAACCCTCAACAGGGGAAATTAAGAGTCCATGGTGGGAGAAAAACAGCAGAGAGAAAGAGGAAGTGAATAAGAGGAGGAAAGTTTCTAATATTGCGGAGGAATTTGGGAGTTAAGAGAGGCCCGAAGAAATTCTCCAGGAGGTGACTAATCCTCCAGTAAATACAGGATGACAGGGCAGCTGGGCTATGTAGTGGATAGAACACCAGGAAGTCAGGAAGACCTGAATTCAAAATCTGGCCTCAGACACTTATTAGCTGTAGGACCCTGGCAAGTCATTTAACCCTGTTTGCCTCAGTTTCCTCACCTGCAAAATGAGCTGGAAAAGAAAATGGCAAACCACTGCAATATCTTTGCCAAGAAAACCCCAAATGGGGTTATGAAGAGTTGAGCATGACTGAAAAACAATAACAGAAAGCTACAGGAAGATCCCCAGAAAAGATAATGAATCAGCCACAAGGAATCCTAGAGTGATGGGAAGGTCTAGTAAAAGGAATTAGCCTCACTGGGATGACTGACTGTTCAGAAGCTGGCACCTCTGTAAGGTAGAACAGAGGGGCCCCAGCCTAGGCCCTTAGCCTCATCCCAGACTGAACTCTGCTCTGACCATGGGCCCAGTCTGATCATTGAACTCTGACCCCTCCCTTAGCCTGAGTATATACATTAATCACCAAACATCCATAGCTGATCAGTACCATAAATGGTATGCATAAGATGCTAAAAAGCTTTGTTTGTACCGAGAAGGTTCAACCTTTACCTTCAAGGACACCCCCTCACACACACATACTCCAAAGGACTCAGCTCCAGTATTGGGAAGTTTCCTCATTCAGAGCCACATTCAGTTATTTTCGGTTGTATCTGACTCTCTGTGACCCCATTTGGGGTTTTCTTGGCAAAGATACTGGAGTGGTTCATCATTTCCTTCTCCAGCTCATTTTACAGACAAGGAAACTGAGGCAAACAGGGTTAAGTGACTTGCCCAAGGTCACACAGCTAATTATCTGAGGTCAGATTTGAACTCAGGAAGATGAGTCTTCCTGACTCCAGGCCTGACACTCTATCCACTGTGCCACAGAGCCATAGCATCACAGAAGCCTAGATCTTAGAGACCTCTCAGTTGACCATCTAGTCCAACTCATAATTAAACTAGGTTTCTTTCTTCAAAATCTCTAAGAAGTGCTCATCAGGATCCAGCTTCAAGACCTCCGATGATGGGGAGCCCACACCTCTGATGATGGAATCCTAATAAAGCTACCCCCAGCCCCAACATTCTAACTTCCTCATGGGCGCCACTGAAGAACAGGCATTCCCTGATTTAACCACACAATCTGACTTTAACCACACCACAGGTCACCAGACTCAATACAGCCACTGCCCTCAGATCCAATTCACATATTTGAACAGGTGCATTCTTGTTCTCAACCACAATGACATCATCCATTTAGCCCAAGACAGGACCATAATACCTAACTATTTATCTTGGTCAGACAGGACCACAAGAGCTAGCCAATTGGAGGGCAGCACAACCCTTCAGTTTGACCACTGAACCGTGGAAGGGACTCCTCCCCTATTATCTAATCCCTTAACAAACACCTCCTGCCTTTTTAATATTCATAATTTCTGTTATGTAATGACATCTTTACCCTATAAAAATCCATCTTGCATTCTCTGACGTTTGGAACCTAGCCCACTTCTGAGGGGTGTCAATTCTCATTAACTGCCTATGCTTGGATTAGAGGTGCTCTGACTGAATTCTTTGAGATGGTGCCACCACAACACACCATGAAACCCCAACACAGAGATAGCCCATCTTCCTTTGAGACAGATAGCTCTAGAGGGATGGAAGCTTTTCTTCCTTCCTTCCTTCCTTCCTTCCTTCCTTCCTTCCTTCCTTCCTTCCTTCCTTCCTTCCTTCCTTCCTTCTCTCTCTCTCTCTCTTATTTATTAATTTATTTGTTTTCAGTTTTCAACATTCACTTCCATAAGTTTTGAATTTTCTCCCCCTCCCCCTTCTCCTTCCTCCCCAAGGTGGCATGCAATCTGATATGGGCCCTACATATACATTCCTATTAAACACATTTTCATATTAGTCACGTTGCATAGAAGAATTATAACAAATGAGAGAAACCATGGGAAAGAAAACAAAACATAACAAAGCAAAAGAGAAAATATTCTGCTTCACTCTGCATTCTGACATCCATTCTCTCAATGTGGATGGCATTTTCCATCATAAGTCCTGGGGGACTGGGTCCTTGCCCTGTGGGGAAGGGCTAAGTCTATTAAAATCAGTCCTTGCACATTGTGGCTGTTACTATGTATAATGTTCTCCTGGTTTTGCTCCCTTCACTCAGCATCAATTCATATAAGTCTTTCCACGTTTCTCTGAAGTTAATTTGCTCATCATTTCTTATAGTACAATAGTACTCCATTACATTCATATACCACCACTTGTTCAGCCATTCCCCAATTGATGGACATTCTGTCGATTTTCAGTTCTTGGCCACCACAAAAAGAGCTGCTATAAATATTTTTGCACATATGGGTTTTTCCTTCTATCAGACTTAAATTTACCACTTGACAACTTCCACCTGCTTCTTCTCTCTGAGGTTAAAAGGAGCCTTTGAGTGGTTTGTGCTTCCTCTTTTCTTCCCTGCCTCCCTCCTCAAATTACCTTATTTTGGACTTATTGGTGTACATGCTATGCTTGGCCTCCTTCCTGCCTCCCCCAAACAACATATAAGCTTCTTGAGGACAGGGACAGCTTTGTTTTGGTCTTTGGATCCCCTATAACAATAACAACAACAAAAATTATAATGCTTAGAATTTATAGAGTGCTTTAAGCACTTTACATATGTGCCTTGCATACAGTGGGCACTTAACCAACTTCGTGGGTAATTTATTTGTTGGTCTAAAACCTTGGCTTCATTTTCTTTTTTCATCGGGACCAATGATTTCATCAGTGTAGGGAAAGTCTCACTGAGCATTCTTTTCTCTGACTGTAAAATGAGGCGCTTGGCCTAAATGACCCCAAGGTCTCTTCCAACTTTATCTAGACTTATGATCCCATGGAAAACTTTTTATTAAAGTACTCTGACAACTGTTCTGCAGCTTCCCCTGCTAGAGAATTGCCTGGGACATGGAGAGGTTAAGTGACCTGTTCAGGGTTGCATAGTATCCAGGGGTGGGAAACTTGCAGCCTCTAGGGCACATGTGACCTTCTAGGGCCTTAGGTGTAGCCTTTTGACTGAGCCTAAGTTTTATAGAGCAAATCCTTTTATTAAGGGAATTTGTTTGTGAAATTTGGATTCAGTCAAAGGGATGCACTTGAGGACCTAGAGCAGTGGTTCTCAACCTTCCTAATGCTGTGACCCTTTAATACTTGTATGTGGGTGTATCTGCATGTGGGCAGACTTGCCTGGAGACAGATGGAGGAGTGGTGTCTTGGTTCCTAAGACCATCGGAAATAATGTGTTTTCCAATGGTCTTAGGCGACCTCTGTGACTCCTGTGAAAGGGTCATTCTACCCCCAAAGGGGTTGCCACCCACAGGTTGAGAACTACTGACCTAGAGGGTCACATGTGACCTTGAGGCCACAGGTTCCCCACCCCTGGCATAGCCCATAGTGTGAGGGCCTCACAACCTGAATCCAGGTTTTCTCTGTCTCCAAGGCCAGGCCTCTATTCACTAAGCCACCTGATTCTCTTCTTCCTCACTGTAGGCCTTCAGGCACTTGAAGATGACGATGATATCGTACCCCTCCCCTCCCCCCATGCCTTCTGCAGGAAAGACATTTCTAGCTTTTTGAACTCTATGATGCTAGTTTCCCGCTCAGGTCCTCCCACAATCACGGCTGTCTTATTCGTGACCAAGGTCAAATGCAGCAAGACTGTCATTCCCATTGTTCTGGACTTGTCGGTTAATCAACCAGTATTTATTATGTGTAAGTCACTGAGGATATAGAGAATGGAACCATCCTTACTCCTACTTACACTCTATGAGGGAGAAAGCATGTGTATGTGTGTATATATGTGTGTGTGTATATGTGTGTGTATGTGTATATATGTGTGTGTATGTATATATGTAAATGTGTGTATATATGTGTGTATGTGTATATATGTGTGTATGTGTATATATGTGTGTATGTATATATGTAAATGTGTGTATATATGTAAATGTGTGTGTATATATGTATGTATGTGTATATATGTGTGTATGTATATATGTAAATGTGTGTATATATGTATGTATATGTAAATGTGTGTATGTGTGTGTATGTGTACATATGTGTGTATATATGTAAATGTGTGTATGTGTATATATGTGTATGTATATATGTAAATGTGTGTATGTGTATATATGTGTATGTATATATGTAAATGTGTGTATATGTGTGTATGTGTATATATGTAAATGTGTATGTGTATATGTAAATGTGTGTGTATATATGTAAATGTGTATGTATATGTGTGTATATGTGTATATATGTGTGTATGTATATATGTAAATGTGTGTATATGTGTGTGTATATACGTGTCTGTGTATGTATATATGTAAATGTGTGTATATGTGTATGTATGTATATATATGTGTGTATGTGTATATATGTGTGTATGTATATATGTAAATGTGTGTATATATGTGTGTGCATATGTGTGTATGTGTATATATGTGTGTGTATATGTAAATATTTGTGTGTATATATGTGTGTGTATGTGTATATATGTGTCTGTGCATGTATATATGTAAATGTGTGTATATATGTGTGTATGTATATATGTGTGTGTGTATATATGTGTGTATGTATATATGTAAATGTGTATATGTGTATATATGTAAATGTGTGTATGCATGTGTGTATATGTGTGTGTATGTGTATATATGTGTGTGTATATATGTAAATGTATGTGTATATATGTGTGTATGTGTATATATATGTGTGTGTGTATATATATGTAAATGTGTGGGTATATGTGTGTGTATGTGTATATACGTGTCTGTGTATGTATATATGTAAATGTGTGTGTATATATGTGTGTGTATGTGTATATATATATATATATATATATATATATATATATAAATAAATAAATGTATGCAGAATAAGTATAAAATGAATCTAAGACAGCTGGGGGTGGGGGAGGGATCAGGGAAAGCTTCTCTTAGGAGGAGCTACATGATGGGTGCCTGGAAGGAAGAGAGGGATTCTTGGGGGTAGAGCTGAGAGAGTGTTCTCATCCTGGGGGATGGCCAGCACAAAAACCCATAGAGGAAGCCTAGGAGAACATTAGCTTTTTGGGACTTCCACATCAACACTATTGACTCCCGATGAGTTTGCATATTGAGGAACACAGCTCCTCCTGTGACAATAGTAATAATAATAGCAATAATTAGAATTATCATAATGTTCATTAGACATGTTCCCTCTCCTCAGCAGGGCTCTGGCTGGGTGCTGTTATCTGTGAGCCAATGGGCTTCAGACAAGATTTAGGTTCTGTTGCTGCTCTTTCTAGGCTAGGGATTGAGTGAGAACAAAAGAGCTGCCTGCCTGGGTTCTCCTGTGACCCTTTGCCAAACCTCCTGTGCCCAGCCCTGGTATCTTTGACCTGCGGGGGCTCTGGCAAAACTAATTGTGGCCACCTAGGACTATGGTGCTTTGTTTTAAATGTGCTCAGGTCGCTCCTAGAATGGTTTCAATAGCCTTGGGTTAGCTCCAGTCACAGAGGTTTGGTTCAAGGTCTGAAGTGTGGAAGTGATCAAGACAGGTTCCTGTGACAAGATGATTTCAAAAGTCATAGACTTATAGAATTAGTTCTAGAAGGGACCTTAGAAGTCACCAAGTCTAGTCCTCTCCTTTTATAGATGAGGACACCAAGGTAAAGCCACCTGCCCAGGGTCAGGTCACAGGTTGCCTGAAATGGGATTCAATCTCTTCTCTTTTCCAGATCCCACACTCTATCTGCTCCACGAGGGCAGTGTCAAGGAGCAGTAATGGGTGATGCCAAGAATATTGGGTGGGGTGTTAGGAGACCCAGGCTTGTTGTGTTCTGGCTCTGTTGCTTACTTACTAACTAGCCATGAGTGAGTCTTTGCATCATTTTGAACCTTAGTTTTCTTATCTGAAAAATGGGACTAATAGTGCTCAACCTTCTTGCCTTAGAAGGTTGTGAGGAGAGAGTTTTATGAATCATAATGCATTACTGAAACGGCAGCCAGCATTAGCATTCCTCCTCATCTTGCCCTCCCCCACAGTGCCTAGCAGTTGGCCCATCCATGATTTGTATTACAAGCTCTTAGAAGGGCAAGGACTACCATTAACTTTCATATATCCTGTAGTGCTGAGCGTAGTATGGTATGCACAGTAAATGGTTAGCAAATGATTGTTGAATGAATAGAGGAAACAGTGGTTATAGGAGGTGTTGTGTTAGCCTGGTGATCTTTTAAGAGTGACTATAGAAAGGGCTGACCAGTTTGGAGAGTGGACCAGGGAGTAATCAATTTGAAATCAACTTCATCACTGAAATGAAACTACTCTCTCCAAAGTTACCAATGATCTTTTAACTGGCCAGTTCAATGGGCTTTTCTCAGTCTTATCCTTCTTGACCTCTTTGCTGCCTTGAGCACTCTTTTCTGCTGGATACTCTCTCCTCTAAAGGTCACTTGAGATGCCACCGCTCCCTCCTAACTCTCCTCCTACCTGTCTGACTGCTCCTTCCCTGTCACCTTTGTGGGACCTTCATGTAGGTCATGCTCACCAACTGTGGGTGTCTCCCAAGGCTTTGTCCTGGATCCCTCCTCATTCTGTACTGTCTCACTTGGTGATTTTTGCTCTAGTCTAGGCAGATGATTCGGCAAAGGATGTGAGCAAGAAGGGGTTAATCTCCTGCTGGGTGCTTTGTTTTTAAAGGATAGACAAAGGTTACTCTGGGGAGATAGAGGACCAGAAGATGAATAGGAGTAAAGAGGGTGAGATGGCAGCCACAAATCTGTCCACAATCTTAGGCTTTTAGAGGCAGAAGGAGACAAGTGGGAAACCTGCATTTCCCAGTTTGTGATTCTGAATTTGGAGTACTGTGTTCACCTTTGGACACATTTTGGTAGAACCTGGACTGGCCTAAGAGAGTGACCAGGAGGAAGAAGGGACTTTGGAGAACAAAATCATATTAGGAAATTTAACCCAGAGCCTGAAGGGAACAAGCATTTATTAAGCGCTTACTGGGTACCATGTAACGTGCTAAATGTGTTACAAATATCTTACAACAACGTTGGCAGGTAGGTGCTATTATAACCCCATTTTACAGATGAGGAAACTGAGGCAGATAGACATTAAGTGACTTGTCCAGGGTTAATTACACAGCTACGAAGTGTCTTGGGCTGGATTTGAATTCAGGTCTTCTTGACTCCAGGCTCAGAGCTCTATCCACTGCACCACCTCTAAGAAAACTTAGAGAGATCATTGGTTCATCTTTAATGTTTGAAAAGCCTTCACATGGAAGAGGAATTAGTTTGGTTCTTCTTGGCCCCAGAGGGCAGAACTAAGAATGAATGTGTCAAAATGCTAGGGATGGAGATTTTGGGCTCAATATGAGGAATAACTTCCTGAGAATTTGTTTAGCAGTGGAATTGTCTGAACAGAAGGGAGTAAGCTCCCCATTACTCAGAGGGTCCATTTGGAGGCTCCTGGCAGTGAGACTGAGCTGTATTCCACCCCCTGGTAGCTCCCTGAGCTCTGGGCTCCATCCTTTCTTCCATCTTCTCTCCTGGTCTCCCTACTAAGTGCTCCCCTGGGCCAGGATGAGATAGGCAAAGTGTAAAACCTGTGTCCTCCCACTCCCTTTGTGAAAATCAGAAGATGATTTTACCTCTTTGGGCAGTTATTTATTTCAGTTTAGAGCCAGAACAGTAGCAGCAACTGGGGGGAGGGGGGGGGGGTCAGTGGTTGTGGTAGTGAGTACATCCAGAAACAACTGATGAAAAACATTATGTGTCAATAAAACTTTAAAAAATCAGAAATTTATATTTCCATGTATTCAGTCACAATTTCAAAATAAATCCCCACAGGCTATGTAGAGTGGGAGTTCCTGCCGTTAAAATAAGTGATTTATATTAAAAAAGAACCATACTAAAAGGTTCTTTTCATTGTGCCTACTCCACATGTAGACCCTGTGGGGGACTGTCTACCTTTTCTACCCAAATCCTGGTCCTATTCATTTGTGAGAGCCACATTTTAGATGCCATAGTACACAGATCCCTGAACTTATAGCCAGGAAGACTGGAATTCAAATCCTGACTAAGACACTATTTATGCATTCCTGGACAGTTCACTTAACCTCTCCTTGCCTGAGTTTCCTCACCTGAAAGATGAGGAGGTAAGACTCAGTGGCTTCTAAGTTTACTTCCAGCTCTAAATGATCTCAGGATTGGTTGGATAAGGTGGGGGATGTTAGCTCGCACAAGATCCGTGGCAGTGGTAGTGGTGGGGGTGCGGTGCGTGAGAACAGACATGCTTGTTGTTATTCAGTCATGTCCAATTCTTCGTGCTCCCATTTGGGGTTTTCTTGGCCACTGGAGTGGCTTGTCGTTCCTTTTCCAGCTCATTTTATAGATGGGGAAACTGAGGCAAACAAGATTAAGTGACTTGCCCAGGGTCACACAACTAGTAAATGTCTGGAGCCACATTTGAACTCAGGTCTTTCTGACTCCCCTGTGCCACCTACCTGCCCAACAGACATACTAGCTATCTTCGACTATTTTAAGGGGTGATTAGTAGAAGAAGAATCAGAGCAGGGGTTCTAAACTTGGGGATAGATTTCAGGAGACCTCTGAACTTGGATGGGAAAAAAATACATCTTTAGTGTCATTAACTTCTAACTGAAATGGCTTCCTTTAAGTCCCAACGAAAATTCTGCCTCCTGCAGGAAACTTTCTCCAACCTTCTTAACTCCCTCTGTTAATTATTAATTATTTCCAGTGCTTTCCCTCTGCTAATTATTCCCTATTTATCCTGCAAATAGCTTGCTTTGTATATATTTATTTACATGTTGTCTCTCCCATTAGATTGTAAACTCCTTGAGGGCAGGGACTGCTTTTTGTCTCTGTGTCCCCAGTGTTTAATACAGTGTCTGGCATGTGATGGGTCTGGCACATTTATAAATGTTTAGTGAAATTATTGAATTGAAATTTGGCATTTCCTTCAACTATGAATTTTCTTTTATTTCTTTTAGGTAGAATTGTCATTTTTATTATGTTAGCTCAGTTTACCCATGAGCAATAGATATATATTACCAACAAAGTTCAGAAGCAAGAGATAGGAAAAGAAATTCCATTTAAAATAACTGTTGACAATATAAAATACTTGGGAGTGTATCTGCCAAAAAAATTCGGAAACTGTATGAACACAATTACAAAATGCTTTAAACACAAATAAAGTCAAATCTAAGCAACTGGGAAAATATTAACTATGAATTTAAAAAAATTCTAAGAAAGGGTCCACAGGCTTCACTGGACTGCCAAAGGATAACGTTAAGGTTTGTACTTCGCTCTTGGACACAGAACTAGGAGTACTGGGTCAGAGTCATGGAGAAGTGGATTTAGGTCTGATGCAAGGAGGAGCTTCCTAACAATTAATAGTAAGCTTTAAGGTTTGCAAAATACTTTATGAATGTTGTCCTCACCTTGGAAGGTAGGTAGGTGCTCTTATAATCCCCATTTTCAGAAAAGGAAACTGAGGAACAGATAGGTTAATTGCCTTGCCAGGTTCATGCCGACAGTGTCTGAGGCAGGATTCAAACTCAGTTCTTCCTGACTCCACATCCAGAACTCTATCTACTATGCCACCTAACTGCCCCTGAGTTATTCAGAAAAGGAAACGGATCACCTCATAAAGGACTGTGTTCCCCCTCACTTAAGGTTTTCAGGAGAAAATTGTTTTTTTTGGGGGGGTTGTTGGGTTGGACTAACTGGTCTCTGAGGACTATTCCAACTCTTAGTTCATATGATTCTATTTGGGCGTTGGCAGGCTGTTAAAAGTAGGTGCCGTAATTAACCATCTGCTCTGCCTCCATTTAGGGCTGACCACAGCCCACCATTTTCACAGTCCCAGAGCAAACAGTATAGGATTGAACCTGGACTAGGAGTCAGGAAATCTGGGTTCTAGGTCTGCCTAGTTAATGAACTTTCTTTGTGAACTCAGGCAAGCCTTTTCCCAGAATCTCTTAATCTCATCATTGGGAAGGACCTTGGGTTATTCAGTCACTGTCTCCCATCTGATTCACATTCCTTGTTATTAGATCCCCCAAAAGTGGTCATCCTTTCTCTCTGCTTGAATACTTCCAGTAATGGGACACCAACTCATTTCTTCCTAATGCAGCCTATTTCCTTGTTGGGCAGCTCTGACTCTTAGGAAGATTTTCCTTTTATCAAACTGAAATCTTTCTCTCTACAACCTTCTCCCATTGCTCCATTGTCTTCTCTGGGAATCAGCAGTACCGTTTGAAAAATAAATTGTCTTAGAGACTCAGTGGTCTCTAAAGTTCTTCCTCCAGTTGATGTTCTAGAATTCTATGACTCAAAAGACTCAGCTGTCAGGTAGGATCTCTTGTTGTGTCTCTTAACCCTTGGTTAGGGGCAGAGGTCAATAGGACAAGGGCATTCATTGGCTCCTTAAGGGGAGCCCTGCTCTTGAGGCAAACCCAGCAGCTCCCCTTGTCTCCTAACCTTGGACAGATAGTGATGTTTTGGGGATGTGGAGCCAAAGTCTTTTCATATCTCATTAGCTCTCCTCTGGGCTACAATCTCTCTTGGCTAGTTTTACAAAAATATTCCTGAAAAAGCCTCGTTATGGAAACACTGCAACGCCTTTGTCAGGATGGTTAGTGGGGGATTTGTCTCTGGTCAGGGAGTAGGCTTTGCTCTGCCCTTCATAACTCATCACGCTAAATTAGGGGGAAACCTTTCCCATAAAATTACAGAATATTGGAGCTAGGGGAAGCCTTGGGGGTCATCAAATATGTTCTCTTCTCCACCCCCACCCCCATTCTCAGAGGATCATGGGATCATGGATTTGGAGATGGGAGCTGCCTTACAGGCTGAGTCCACCCTCCTTTCTATGGATGAGGAAACAGAGGCAGAGATGTTAAATCACTTTTTTTTGTTGTTCAGTTGTTTTACTTGCGTACAATTCTTTGTGACCCCATTTGGGGTTTTCTTGGCAAAGACATAGAATGGCTTGTCATTTCCTTCTCCAGCTCTTTAAGGATGAGGAAACTGAGGCAAACAGGGTTAAGTGACTTGCCCAGGGTCATACAGTTAGTGAGTGTCTGAGGGTGGATTTGAACTCAGGAAGATGAGTCTTCTTGACTCCAGATCTGGTGCTCTATCTACTGCACTACCTAGCTACCCTTAAGTCACTTACCTATCTCTCTGTTGCTCTCTTTCGTCTCTCTCTCTATACACATCCATATATATATATATATATATATATATATATATATATATGTGTATATATATATATTTATATACACATGCACACACATATATATATAGATATATATAGATATAGATATAGGGAGAGAGAGAGAGAGAGAGAGAGGAGAGAGAGGGAGAGAGAGACAGAGACAGAGAGACAGTGAGAAAGAGAGAGAGAGAGAGAGAGAGAGAGAGAGAGAGAGAGAGAGAGAGGTCATGTAGTTAGTATATGTCTGAGGTTTATATTGCTGGAGGTTTGACTTTGAGCCTCCCTGATTCCAGGTCCAATGTTCTATCCTCTATAGCTCCTGTTTGGAAAAGCTAATCTTTTTTTAAATCTAGATCCCATCACCATTTGGGGACCTTCTTACTGAGTCTGTGTCTGTTCTTAAAACCTGACTATGTGTGGTCTGGCCTTATTGGCAGTCTGCTATGGTTTTCTGTTTGCAGAGCCTGTTTGTAGAGGCTGCCCATGTTCTCTGGGAGCCTTTCACATTTTCAGAACCTGTCTTGGTTTGCAGAGCCTGTCACTGTTGTCAGAGCCTAGCCCTATTGGTAGAACTTATCTCCATTTTTTCCCTCTCAAGCTTTCAATCTGCTGGAAGCCTTTATTCCCACTTAAAGATCCCCTCTGTCTCTGTTTGGTGCTCCTGCCGATGTCTGTCTGTTCTGGGATTTCCTATTTTATCCTCCCAGATCCTGGTAGCTACAGGGGTTTATAGAGAGGCAGCTTCAGATAGTACTGTCTGAGGCTTCTTAGAAGGAAATTCAGAGCAGGGTGGGGGTGGAGTGGGTTAGGACCTGAGAAGCCTGCTTGGGTCAGTGGCAGAGACAACCTTCTTCTACTGCCCTTTTAAAATGAGCAGCTGCTGTGGGAGCTCAGTTAGATATTGCAGAGTCTCTCATGGAAATATTCTCCCAGCCCTTCTTAGCAGTTGGCCCCTTAGATCTCTGCACAAATAGACCTCAGCACACTCACACTCACCTGAAGGGAGTTGGCCTGGTCCAGACTGACTGAGTCGGAACCTTTAAAACTATTCCTTATTACTAGTAGTGGTCCTGAAGCCCCTGCTGTCCCATATCTCCTCTGCCTCCTCTGTGTTTAAGCTGAACAGACCCTGGCACTGTCATCCCTGAGCGACCCACAAAGTCATTGCCGACCCACCCAAGGCTCGATGCCATTTATCTCGCTTGAGATCATCTCATCAAACTTGGGGGCTCTGGAGAGGCTGCAAAGCCAGAGATGTTCGATATGATCACATCTACTTAAAATGCAAAGGAGAATCCGTGCTTCAGAAACGCTGCAGAGAGAACAAGATGCGAGACCAGGATAGAAATTTATGAGGCATGAAGTCGGATTTGAATCGAGCATTTGCAGCATGGCACAGCGGGCTGATGGTGGGCCCAGGCTCTCACCCACCCTCACAGCAGTGAACGGGGTGGGTGGGTCATGAACTTGAGGGCTGAGATACCAGGCCCCCCCATTCCCCCACCCTGGGTCTGCCCCCACCTTTCCTTCATGTCATACCATGGAGGCCAGGCTGAGCACTGCTGGGGGAGGCCCCTTGTGGGATGCAACATCTGCCCCTGTGTGGACTTCTCCGTTTAGTTCTGGTCATGGAACAGGAGAACCAAAGGCACACTAAGAGCTTCCAGGGACTCTGGCTGTTCTACCCAGTGTAGCTCATTGTGGGGAGCCAGGAGTCCTGGGTTCTAATCCTGATTCTCTCACTTTGTAGCTCATCACACAAGTAAAAGGGTTTACTACCAGCTTCATCTGTAAAGTGGGAATAATAAAGTTTGTACTGTCTCACAACGTTCTTGGGAAGGAAGCACTTTCTAAGCTGTAAATCATTAGAAATGTGTATTCTTATAATGAATAATAGTAATAATTTTAATAATAATAATATTAATAAACAATCATCGATAGGCACATGGATAAGAGACTATACTTGTGATGTTATTGATAGAAGCAACTCTCAGAAGAGATGACTCTTTCTGCCGACTCAAGTTGGTACCTTCTCTGCAACTTCTGGTCTCAGAGGGTTTCTTAATGTGTTGGAAATCCTGTTAAGTGACTTGCCCAGGGTCACAAAGTCAGTCTGTATCAGAGGTTCTGTCTGACCCCGAATCTTTCTGGCTTTGTGGGTTAGCTCTCTGTCTGCTAGGCCATGTAACAGTAGACAGTGATAACTCATAGTAAGAAATGATAAATAATACTAGATAGCGTTTTAAGGTTTGTAAAGTCCTTGACACATGTTAATTCATTTGATCCTTTGATAAATATTAGTAATTATTAATAATAAACATAATAAATAATAATATAATAAATAATAAAATATTAGTAATTATTAATAATAATTCTATGTGATCCTAGGCAGGTGTCTTTCCTCACCTGGGACTCAGTTTCCCTAAATGTAAAATGAAAAGGTTGCCTCGTACACACCTTTACTGTCTGACCACTGCTTTTTCTAATCTCTCCTCTAGAGAGGAGTTTTGTTTGTGCCTACATGGGGATTCCTGGAAAATCTGGGAAAGAGGAAAATTGTTAGAAGGCAGGAGGATTTTGTTTGTTTGTGTGTGTGTGTGTGTGTGTGTGTGTATGTGTGTGTGCGCGCGCGCATGTGTATTATGTGCACACTATGTGTGTGTGAACTCCAGGCCCCCTTGCCCCCAGTGTCACCTCGGTCTGTCTGAGAGGCCTCGGAGATGTAGAATCTAAACAGAATTGAGGCCACTGGCTCCTTCCAAACCTCAATTTTGTTTCCAAACAATATTTATCAGGCTTTCTAATACATGCTTAGCAGAGTTCAATTTCCTGCCATCAGTCAAAAGCGGTGGCATTTGGAAGCCTGTGCTGAAAGGAGGATTTGTCCCTGCATAGAAATTAAAAGAAGAATGAAAAAAAAAATCTTCTTTTTAAAGATCTGAGTCTGCGGTATTATCCTTGACCTCTTCTCTGGACTGGAGTCGGGGCTCTAGGCTGCTTTTCTTCTGAAGAATCTGGACTGAGATTCAGGAGGTCTGGGTCTGAGTCCAAAGCAAACTTCATCGCTTGTTGGCTATGTGACCTTGGACAAGGCATAGCTTCAGAGGATGTTAGAGCTGTCAAGAATCTTGGAGATCATTGGGTTCTAGTGGGCTCATTTTACAGATCAGGAAACTGAAGCCTAGAGAAGAATAGATTTACACAGTGAGGTGGAGAGTCAGGATTTGAACCCAGGTTCTTGGACTACAAATCCAGCACTCTTTCCACTGCTCCACAAAGAACCTTAGTTTTCCAAACCTTAGTATTCTAATCCATAAAACGGGGATGAGAATACTCAGCCTGCCTGCTTCATAGGGTTGTTGTGAGGATCAAATGACCAAATGGACTTAAAGTGTGTTATAAAAAGCACATGAAATGTTGCTGATGTGAAATCAAGAGGAGGCAAATTTCTCTAGGCCAACGCTAAACCACGAACAATTGATAACGATAATTACAGTGTAGAAACAATAGCACCACCTTTCTTGCCTCTTGCAGGAGGTGCAAGAATCCTAGTTATAGCCCCAAGTAAGGTGGGGCATGACAGCCAAAGTCACCCAGAAAATTAATGATGGAGCTGGGAGAGAATTTGGGTCCCCAGGGCCCTCTCTCTGGTGCCACCCTGAAATTCAAACCCCTTTCTCTTTCTCTTGTAGGAAAACATGGGTGATTGTTGCAATAATAAACAGTGCTGATTCAGATGTCTAAGTCTTACAGTTGGTATTGTCTATCCATCGCCTAACAGTAATCCTGTGAATTAAGTGGGGCAGAAATAATCAGCCCATTTGACAGATGAAGAAAACTGCCTTGAAGGAAGGCAGGGAGTGTGAAAGCCAGAGATGACGAAGGAGGGCATGCCAGGCGTAGGGTGACAGCCCAGACATGAAAGGAGAATGGGGGAGGGGAGCATTTATCAAGCACTCACTGTGTGCCAGGCACTGCAGTAAACACTTTACAAGCAGGGTTGAAATAATCCACCCATTTGACAGATGAAGAAAACTGAGGCCCAAGGAGATTGAGTGGGTTACCCAGGATTGCCCAGCTAGTGGAGGCAGAGCTGGGACTTAAACCCAGACCATCTGTGACTTGCTGCTGCTGCCACTCTTCTCCTTCACACCTTTGGCTTCCATGCAGACTGATTACTTCTTGTTGTCTACGCGTGACATCTCACTCTGTAGGAGACAAGGCAAATCAAAGGAGGTAACATTTGTAAAAGGCTTAGCACTATGCCCGGCACGTCGCAGACACTCATGTCGTTCTCCAGTCGTTTTTCAGTCATGTCTGACTCTCCATGACCTCTATTTGGGATTTTCTTGGCAAAGATACTGGAGTGCTTTGCCATTTCCTTCTCCAGTTCATTTTATAGATGAGGAAACTGAGGCAGACAGGGTTAAGTGACTTGCCCAGGGTCACACAGCTAGTGTGCGGCTAGATTTGCACTCAGGTCTTCCTGATTCCAGGCCTGGTGCTCTATCCACTGTGACACTTAACTACCTATAGTAAACACTTAATAAATACTTATTTCCTTCCTTCATTTCCTCATTTGTAAAATGGAGATATTAACATGCAACTCCCTGGGTTTTTGCGAGGATCAAACGAGATAATATTTGTAAAGTGCTCAGCACAGTAACTGACAGTTACTGTATACAGTAGGTGCTCAATAAATGCTTATTTGCATCCTTGTTTCCTCATTTGTGAATGGAGATAATAACATGCAACACCCTGGGTTTTTGTAAGGATCAAATGAGATAATATTTGTAAAGTGCTTAGTACAGTAACTGGCAGTCACTGTACACAGTAGGTGCTTAATAAATGCTTATTCCCATCTTTGTTTCCTTATTTGTGAAATGGGGACAATAATACCCTCGAAATAATAATGCTCTCAAAAAACTCATGGTCTGATGGGGGGACAACATGCAAACCATTAAGTACAAATAAGATAAACCCAGGGTGAGTTGGAGATTATCTACTGAGAGAAGGTGCTCGCATTAACAGGACTGGAAAAGGCTTCTTGTAGAAGGAGGATCTTGACTGTGCCTTGAAGGAAATCAGGGAGTGTAAGAGCCAGCGATGAGGATGGAGAGCACGCCAGGCATAGGGTGACAGCCCAGAGGTGAAAGGAGAATGGGGGAGGGGGAGGGGAGCATTTATTAACCACCTACTACCTGCTAGGCACTGTATTAAACACTTCACAGATATCATTTCATTTGATCTTCATAAAAACCCAGGGAGATGGACGTTATTATCCCCATTTTACCAATGAGGAAACAAGGATGAAAATAAGCATCTATTAAGCGCCAACTGGGCTTTACAAATATTATCTCATTTGATCTTCACAACAATCTTGCTAGGTAGGTGCTATTATTATTCCCATTTCACAGTTGAGAAAATTAATGCAGACAGAAGGTTAAGTGACTTGCCCAAGGTCATACAGCAGGTAAATATCTGAATTTGGATTTGAACTCAAACCTTCCTGACTCTAGGCTGAGTGCTCTATTCACCGTGCTACTTAGCTACCTCTAATAGGTGTTTAATAAATGATTGTTCAATGAAGGAGTATATAACATGCTTACAGATTAATAGACCTACATATTATCACTAATTATAGAACCTTTTGTTTCAGATTAATAGAACATAGAACATCTCCGACACCTCTTTCTGTATAGGAGAAAATGGAGCTTAGAGAGTTATAACTAGGGTGTGCCAACTGGGGCTGACAAATGTGTAGAGCTCATGCCAAAAGCCATTCTTCCCAGGCTGACAGTGGGAAATATGGAGCCTCTGAAGGCCTCCAACATTGCCTCCCTCAACACACATAAGGATATAACCCATCTTCCGCACCCTGTGCTGCGCCTCCAGATAGTGAGTCTTCCCTGCCTTGGCCCCAGCATTCTGAGTTCATACTTCCAAAGTTGAGGTTTGGAGAGGAGTGAGGGGAGATGGGAACATTGGGTGGGCAGGGCAGTCCCCTGATCCTTAAACCTGCTTTCTGGGGACACACTAGGGCCTAGAAAGCATGGAGTTGCCTTAACGTCAAGCAGGGAAGGGACCCCTTCACACACACACACAGGAGGTCAAACCAGGAGGACACAATTTGTCTCTCCCCAGGTCTGGCAGCGCCCCAGCTGTAATCTCCTGGTCTCACTGTCTCAATGGAGAATTTGGGCTCTGCCACACCCTTCTGGACCTCACCCACTATCACTGTGAAGGAGGAGAGAAGGGTGCCCAGATGGAATTTCTATTCTGAAGGGGATAGGGATGGAAGTGGAAGGGAGAAGCTAGTGAGAAGGGGAGGGTGTGAGATGTCCCTGCACCATTGTCTAGTCTCACCCAGGAATCCCAGGTCCTTTGTGCCAGCTCCTGGTTAGCAAGAATGATTGCTTAAATTGGGATCTCCTCCTGCACCTTAATCAGATGAGCATCTTGAGGTCTCTGACTCTCTTCACACCCCAATGCGCCCTCCTCTCCCCCACTGCAGGTACCTTTCTTACTTCTTGCCCAAGGTGCAAGAATTTCTAGTTAGAGCTCCAGGTGGGGTGGGGCATGACAGCCAAAGTTGCCCAGAAAATTCATGGTAGATCTGGTCTAGAATGTAGGTCTATAACCCTACAACTTGTAGCCTGTACCATCCTATAATATAGACCCCAGATATTTTCTCCTTCTCTTATAGGAAAACATGGGTGACCATTGTCTTTCTACAGCAGAAGGGTGAACTCCAGTGGGTCAAGCCCTTTTGGTGGTGGCTGGTTCCATCCCGGGCCTTGGTCTCAACCTCTAGTCTTTATTGGCCGGCTAGACTCTGGGTGGAGGGGGGGCAGGGGGTGGGTCTCATTCAGTGAAATAGTTCTGCTTGGGGGACAAAAGAAGGAGTAAATCTGCAGGCCAGGTTGTCAATCCCCTTAGCCAAGGAGAAGGAAGATGATTGGGGGTGGGGGGAGAGGAAGGAAAGCAGAGAAATTTTTTTTTCCAGAGAAATTTCTTATGATTTTTTCTTTTGTGGGGAGAAATCTGTTTGAGATGGGACCAGGCTGGGAAATGACTGACAAGGGAGATAAACTTGATTTGTGACTTTCTGATGCTTCACTGGTTTGAAAATAAGTCCTGAGCCCAGACCCAGGATTGACATGGGGATGAGAGTGACAGCAGTTCCTTGATGCTTTCTGACTTTGGTAAGTGCCTGAGTTGGGAGTGGGGGTGGGGTGGATATGAGCTGTTAGAGCAGATCCCAGAGATTGAGTCTCAGTGTCCCTGGGCTGCTATCCTCCCTGTGACACAGGCAGCCACAAGCTCCAAGGGGACTTGGGAATGGGTTTTCATGAGTTTTCCCCACACAGTCTATGTACTCTTTAGAAGAGAATTTTAGAATAGGAAGAGATATTAGAACATAGATGGTCAGAGCTGCAAGAGACCTTAGGACATAGAATGCCAGAATGAGGAAAGATCATGGGAAAGGCCATCTCTAGAACATGTAATACCAGAGATGGAAGGGACCTTAGAACACAGGCCGCAGAATGTCAGAACTAAGGGACCTTGGCTGGTTGTCGGTCTTCACTTTTGAAGAGGACCAAAATGACATCTCTATGTTAGGGTCATTACGGTGTGTCCAGCTGTGGCTGATCAGACCAATATGAGCTCAGAGTGTTCTACCACAGATCAGGCATAAATAGTCCATGTGAACATCTGGGGTAGATTCTCTACATTTGCACATTTCGCATTTCTTTTGGGCTACTTCAATTCTGCTTCGTTTGTAGAGCACAAAACCTTCTCTGATGCAGGCAAGCTGAGCTAAGGGTCTTGTGCCAGAGTCTCCATGTCACCCAATCAATTCCAAAGCTCTTCAGAAAGACCTTGAGAGTGTCCTTGTACTGTTTCTTCTGACCTCCATAGGAATACTGTGGATATCTTGGTAGTGTACTTTCCATGGATGTACACATTGCTAATGAGGTTGACACACGCATTGCCAGAGCTAGCTCAGTGTTTAGGATGCTCCTCAGGAAAGTATGGGGGAGAAGAGGTATTAGACTGACTACCAGACTGAAGGTCTACAGACCTCATTGTTGTATGCCTGTGAAACCTGGACAGTCTACCAGCTCTGTGCCAGGAGACTGAATTGCTTCCATTTGAATTGTCTTAGGAAGAATCTGAAAATCACCTGGCAGGATAAGGTGCCAGACACTGAGGTCCTTACTCAAACTAAACTGCCAAGTATTCAGACTCTACTGCAGAGAACACAACTCTGATAGGCTGGCCATGTTGTTCTAATGCCAAATGTGTACTTGTCTAAAAGTCTATTTCACAGAGAACTCACATAAGGCAAGTGTTCCCATGGTAGTCAGAAGTGATACGAGGACTAAGGGACCTTAGAACATAGGCCACAGAACGTCAGAACTGGAAGAGATGCTAGAACACAAAATGTTAGGACATAGGATACAAAGGGTCAAGGCTGAGCCTAGAAGATAATGAGCTAGGATTTATGAAGTGCTATAAGATTTGCAAGGCATTTTACAAAGATCATCTCATTTCATCCCCCGTAACAACTGGAAATGTGGGAAATATTGCTATCCGCATTTTGTATCTGAGGAAACTGAGGCCCAAAGAGGCTCAGTGATTTGCCATGGCAATGTGTCTCAGGCAGGATTTGAACTAGGATCTTGACTCTGAGTCTAACATTCTATGTGTGGTGCTGCCTGGCTGCCTGTATTCTCAGAATTGGCTCAGGCAGGAATCTTAGTAGTGATGATATATCATACATTATCACTTTTCAGATAAGGAAACCAGTCCTCAGGGAAGTGAAGCCCAAGTTGACAAGGCTGGGTTGGAAGAAGAATCCCACTTCTGACTCCCAATTCAGAGTTTTTTTGGTCCCTGCAAAAGTCTCTCTTTTGATTTTGCTCTGAGAGCTTATCCTTAGTTCAGAGTAAGTACTCACAGGGGGATAAGCAAGCAGGAAAACCATGCACAAATATTTCAAATTAGCCATCTATCCTTTCTCCAAAGAGCTACTTATTGGGCTTGGGGAAAGCTTGGTCCTAGGGCTTTCATCTCTGATTTCTGTGGAATCGTCATTCTTCAGCTTGTTATCCTTCCCTGAAAGCCTCACTTTACTTCTGACTTCCCTGTCTTTCTCACTGGATTGGGACTTGTCTCCAACTCCCACTGTTTTCACTGGCTGTTCCTCATGCCTGGAACACTCTCCATCAACATCTCCATCTCTAACTTCCCTGGATCCCTTCAAGTATCAGCCAAGGTCTTACCTTCTGTAAGTGTTTAGACTGGACAGAACCTCAAAGGTCATCCAGCACAACTGGCTTTATTTTGCACAGAAGAGGCCAAAAGAGAGTCTTGATCAAGGTCGGGATTTCAGTACAGGTCTCCAAATCTAGCGCTCAAAATCCTCCGAGCCTCAGATTCCCCATCTGTAAAGTGGACACAATACAGTTTGCATTATTGACGCGATGATCAAATAATGAGGAAATGTATTAAGTTACATTAAGATAGTTTAGATGACCACGGCCACCTGAGTATTCGGTAACCAGTTTATGCTGAT
Source organism: Pseudochirops corinnae (assembly GCA_028646515.1). Taxonomy (NCBI): domain Eukaryota; kingdom Metazoa; phylum Chordata; class Mammalia; order Diprotodontia; family Pseudocheiridae; genus Pseudochirops; species Pseudochirops corinnae. Next base: position 73,325,935 of record CM053588.1, on the reverse strand, counting down.
TTTGTCACAGTAAAAAATGATGGGGGCCTGTCGCATGGGCTTGCTCGGCTGATGCAACCTCTCCATGTGTAAGGCACTAGGGATTTTGCTTCTGGGAGAATTGTGATGACGTGTGAGGGGAATATGCCTTGGAGAGATGGCAGAGCACATGTAGACATTCTGTAACTGGTTCTGGTTGGTTAACCATGTGTTGAAGGGAAGAGGGGCCCTTTGATTAGCTCCAGAGGCTTTCAAAAAGGCCTGTCAGCATCAGCCACCTGTTCTTTTTCCTTACTTGCTCTTTAGGAATCTTGGTAACTCGCTCATAATGTCCAGTAGCGACCACATGGTAAGGAGAAAGGTCCTGGGGCCTTCTCCCCTCTGTAGCCATGTGGCTCTGAGAAAAAGGCCTTGGCCTTTGACATTTTCATCTGTTCTTTTCTCTTTTAGGTGAAGGGAGTGGAGTCTCACAACTTAGTGAATTTGAAAGGTTGTCATGAGGGCCTTCCATAGATTTCAGTCTGGGTTTCAGACTGGGAGTTGCAGACATTGATGCCCTGAGGCAAAAGAGTGACCTTCAGGACCCCAGCTCAGCAATGGTTGGACAAAGAATCAAGATTTAATGCTGTCTTTGGAAATACATTTGTTGAGACCAGTGCTATGTAGGAACTGAGCCAAGTTTTAAGTCCATCAGAGCATGTGGTGCTCTAGGGGAGACTGTGCCCCTGAAGCGTTGGGAGAAATGTTTAGATTTTGTCTTGCTATATCTTCAAAATAAATATCCCTTTGTTAAAAGCTAATTAGTGTTAAGTGGTACAATGGTAGTACTAGTTACTGGTCCCTAGCAGATGGAGAGGACACAGCTGGTGAGGGCCCAAGCCAATGGCAGGAGGGAGAAGATGCCCCAGCCCCATCAGGTACCCTAGAGCCTCTAGAGGGAGATGTAGCCATCTGGTTCTTTGTAGCACATATGCTCTTAGCCCTCTGAGAGAGCATATACAATACAGTAATAACTGATATTTATACAGCCCCTTAAAGCTTACAAAGCATTACACAGATCGGCTCTTTGGGTCCTCGCAATAATGATGTGAGATAGGGACCATAGATATTACTATTCCATTTTACAGATTAGGAAACTGAGGCTTGGAGAGGTTAAACCTAAGCTCGCATAGCTAGTAAGTGTCAGAGATGGGATTTGAGCTGAGTTCTTCCTGCCTCCAACTCTAGTACCTCTGAAATTCCTTCCAACTTTGAAGTTCTATGATTCTGTTTTTCCCCAGACTGGGGGTACCCTGAGGGCAAGGTGCTGTCTACTTCATCAATTTATTAATTATTCATTAATCAATTTATTGATTACTTATCCATTCAATTATTAAATCAATTTAATCCATTTTATTAATTCAATTGATTAATTCAAATATTTATTAAGGAGTTACTATGTTCAGGTCACTGTGCTAAGGACTAATACTACAAAGATCAAAGATGGCACAACTCTTGCCCTCAAGGTGCATAAACAGTTAGGAGTGTGAGCAATACAATGCATGTATAGCCAAGTGTCATAGGGGGCAGGAAGTGATGGGGAGTGGGGGCCAGGGAGGGAATCTGGAGGCCTAGGGACACTTGAGGAGGGAGAGAGCTCCATCAGCTGATCAGATCAGGCAAGGCTTCATTGCAGATGTCGGCTCCGGAGCTGGGCCTTAAAAGAAGATAAGAATTCTGAGAGGCAGAGATAAGGAGGAGGGGGAGGATATACTTCAGCCAGGTGGGATTGCCTTTGGGAATACAGGGTGACCAGAAACCATGTGTTGACGTTAGAGAACACTGAACAGACCAGTCTGTCTGGAACATAAAGTATACAGCATGGAATACTGTGAAATAAGACTGAGAAGGGAGGTTGGTGTTTCACTGGGGGTCAGGGGGTGAGGTGGGGACTATAACGCCAGGCTAAGGAGTTTGTATTTCATCCTAGGGGCAATAGGCAACCTTTGAAGGTTTTTGAGCAGGGAAGTATCATGGTCAAGCTTGTGTCTTAGGAAAGCAACTTTGGCAGCTTGCTGTGTATGGTGGGTTGGAGAGTGGAATGGTATGGCAGAGAACATGTTGGACTTGGAGTCATGAAGATCTGAGTTCAAAACCCCTCTCTGACATTGTGTGACTCTGGGTAGGTCACTTGTCTCTCTGTGCCTCAGTTGAACTTGAAGGTCTCCAAATTCCCTTTCAGCTCTAAATCTGTGAGCCCATAAACCCTCTGAGCCTCAGTTCCTCATAAGTACAATGAAAGGGTCAGACTAGATGGCTTAGAAAGTCTCTTGTAGATCAAAATGTAGATCTATGATCCCAAAGAAGGTTATTATAGTGGTCTGGGCAATAGGTGATAAGGGCCTGAAATGCAGGGTTGGTAGTGGGAGAGGAAAGAAGGGAGTGAATGAATTGGATGCTGGGCAGTAGGACTTGACAATGGATTGGTCGTAGAGATTAAGGGAGAGGAAAAGGCCAAAGAAGACCCCACAGTAACTCTGGGTGACTAGGAGGATGGTGGTGCCATCAACAAAAATAAGCAATTTGAGTGGAGGAACACGCTTAGAAGGGAAGATGAATTCAGTGTTGGGTTAAATCAATATCAAACTTAAGCTTAATGTGCCCATAGGACATCCAGGTGAAGATGTTCAACAGCCACTTGGAGATGCAGCTAGAAGAGGGATTAATATTGCTGCTCTCTAGGTCTGGAAGTCATCTGCATGGGGGTGGTGAATTAAGTAATAGAAGTGGGGACGATCCCCAAGGGAAGGGATATACAGAGAAGATGAGGTCCTTGGTGCATAAACATGCTTAAACAGAAGGATAACAAAGTAGTGAAGAATGAAGATAAGTCAGACAAGCAGGATGAGAGCCAGGTAAAAGAAATGTCATTTAAATCAAGGGATTGTACGCAATAAGATAAGGTGGCTGGCAAAGTCAAATCCTAGAGGTCAAGGAGGAAGAGGACCATGAAAAGAAAGTTGGGTCATGGGTGAATTTTAAGAGAGCAGCATCAGTAGTGTGGCAGAGTTAGAAGCCAGATTGCAAGGGACTGAGGAAATGGGGGACCGCGAATGTACAATTCTCTTTCTAAGAATTTAGCAGCAAAATGGAGAGAGATAAGATGATAGCTTGAGGGGGTGACAGGGTCAAGAAGGGCTTTTAAAAAGGATAGAGGAGATTGTCATATGTTTGTAGACAGAGGGGATGGAGTCAGTAGATAGGGAGAGATGATAGGGAGAGATTGAAGATGAGAGTCAGGGGAATAGTCCATGAGGCTAGGCTCTCAAAGGAGATGAAGAGGTTGGATCAGAGCTAAGTAAGAAGGATTAGCTTTGGCAAAGAGAATTCCTCCTCTGAGACCAGAACAAGGAAGGAAAGGAGGGATGAGATGTTGAGTAGGTGAGTGAAGGAGAGGAGATGAGGGAACTACAACAGATGACCTCAGTCTTCTCAGAGGAGTAAGTGGCAAGGTCAACTGCTAAGACTGGGGTGGCGGAGGTAGAAATGGACACTTGAGTGAGGGTAGGCTAGGAACAATTGCTCTAGAAACTGTGATAGAAGATAGAATTCTAGATTGGCCACTAGAAGAGGGGAGACTTAGAGATCATCCTGTCCAATCTCCTTTTTTTTTTTTAACAGATGAGGAAATCGAGACCCAGAAAAATGAATAAAAGAATTGCTCCACCATTCTCTATCCTCTGCACTGCTATCAGTGATATCCCTAAAGTGCCACCCCCTCTATGCAACAAATTCCAGTGGCTTCCTATACATCCCAGAATCAAATATGAAATCTTCTGGCTTTTCAAGTCCTTCATAACTTTGCCCCTTCCTCCCTTTCCAGTCTTCTTATGCTTTACTGATCTCTCAGTGACACTGGTCTCCTTGCTATCTTCCAACACAACAGTCCACCTTTCTTCAAGTGTCAGCTAAATCCCATCTTTTTCAAGAATCCTTTCCCAACCCTCCTTAATACTCATGCCTTCCTTCTGAGGTCATCTCTAATTTATGTTATATAGATCTTCTTTGTATATAGTGGCTTGTCTTCTTCATTAGATTGTGAGTTCTTTGAGGGCAGGCATTGCCTTTGCCTTTATATCTTCAGTGCTTAGCATAGTGACTGGCACATGGCAGGAGCTGGGAAAACACTTATTGACTTTGTCTGCTGTGCAATGGTAGTAAGGACCCAGTCAGAATTAGATAACATGAGGGTTTCCTCTCAGCTTCTGCAGTCCATCTTATTTCATGACATTCTTAAGCAGCATTCAGAGGCTTGGGAGTGGGATTAGAAAACAGGAGAGGAGATTCAGGGTTAAAGATAAGCAGAGTGTCAGTGATGGAAGGGCAAGGGAGAAATCAATCCAAGGGTGGCGGATAGTGCCTTGTTGGGCTGGTTAACTATAGGGTCAAGACCATGAGAGAAGTGACTTGAGGTAAGAACAAAGGGGAGGAGACTGAAGAGGGATTAGGAAGCTGGCTGTTTGTACTGGGAAGAGTTTTGAGAGGAGTGAGGCAGAAGTGGAAGGCCAGGAGATTGTAAACAGAAAGGGAATTTCAGAATTCAGGATCTTGGAGGTGCAAAAGTTTGGGGCATGGTGAGGTCTAAGGCAGGACCTCCTCTGTGAGTGATTTCTGGTATGATAGGAAGGTCTGGAAGTGACTATGGGGAAGACAGACCCTACCACTTGTTCCTATTGGCCCAGTGTTACTAATTAAAGAAGATGTGAATAGTCTCAGAGTAGTAGCGAGAAAGGATGCATCTTTTGAAGAAAGTCAGGTTTCAGTGAGTATCATAAAAGCAGAAGGAAGATATCCAGGGTGAACAAGAGCTAATCAGCAACAGATTGTGGGCTTCAGAGGACATGGCAGAAAGGAAAGATGGGGGATAGGGACTGTGGAGGGGTGGGGGTGATCTAGATGAGGATGGGAGTGGGGGGGGGGAGGTATGCGGTTTCTGCTTAGGTAGTTGGTAATTTTGAATCATAGGGATTAAAGGACAAGGAGGAAGAGATAAGACTGTTAACTGTGGGCTGGAGGAGTGCCAGACATGGAGGGGATCCCTATGGATGGTGCATCCCAAGTAGAACTCCTTCACTTGATTATCAGACTTAGACTCATGAGCATGGTTCTATCATCTGCTTGGGTCGGGTCAGGTCAGGGCCCAGACTCCTACTACTTGAGGTCAGAGCCAAGGCTCTTCACACTAGAGGCCTCTCAGGGTCAAGGATCTTATGCCTCTCCCTCAGACTGAAGCCATCTTATGCCTCTCCCTCAGACTGAAGCCATCTTATGCCTCTCCCTCAGACTGAAGCCATCTTATGCCTCTCCCTCAGACTGAAGCCATCTTATGCCTCTCCCTCAGACTGAAGCCTCTTTGAGGGCAGGATCGTGTCTCCCTCTAAGATTTGGGCATGTTCTGAAGGGTGCATAAGCCTCCCCATTAGACTGTGGGATCCCCGAGGGCAGGTCATGTCTCCCCTTTCAGACTGGGGTGCCCCTCGAGGACACGATCATTTCTCTTCTTTCCTTCCCAACTCCAGCTCACTCCCCACCCCTCCCACGCCATCTCCTGCCTCTGCAGAGGGATGGGATGAGCCTGTCTTTTCATATCTTGTTTTTGGAATCATCCTTAACAGCACATAGAAATTGCTCTTTATGGTTTACAAAGCACTTTCCTCTCCAGGTGAGAAAAGTAGCTATTATCACCATCATTTTACAGATGGGAGACTTGAGGGTCAAAGAGGTTAAGGGGCTGTTTGAGGCCTTATGGCTAGCACATGTTGGAGCCCAAGTGTGCCGCCTCCTACTCTGGTGCTTTTCCCACCATGTTAGGCTGTTCTTCTTTTTTTTTTGTCTTTTTGGAGGGGGGAAGGGTTAAGAGACTCACCTGAGGTCACACAGCTAGTAAGTGTTAAGTGTCTGAGGTCAAATTTGAACTCAGGTCCTCCTGACTTCAGGGTCAATACTCTATTTACTCTGCCACCTAGCTGCCCCTATGCTGTTTTTCTTAAGGGCAATCATCCCCAGCTTCAGTCCCAGGGTTCCAGGGCTGGGAATGGGATTTTGACCATATGGATTGTCCACTGTGTAGAATGGTTCGAGAAGCAGTTTGGCATGGGCAAAGAGAGAGGAGCACAGTTTGGGTTTGGCCCTCAGAAAACCTGAGTTCGAATCCTAGTTCCAACCCTAGCTGTGTTATCCTGGGTAAATACTAATCTCTCTGATCCACTGTTTCCTCATCTGTATGCCACCTGTACCCCAGGAGAGCTATGAGGAAGGCCCCTGTAAACCTTCAAAGCCGTATAGAAGTGGGAGAGGCTTTGGTTAGAATTTGTGTTCCAACTTGCCCCTGTATTCATGGGACAATCGAGACCAAGGGGACTCTGAGCTTCTGTCCGGGGTCTGGATTTGGAGGTGTGTGAGCGAGATTCTGGGCTCTTCTCTGACGAGAGGAGCCCTGGGAAGATTGCCTGCAATAAAGCTGGAGAGGCAGGCTTAAAGCTGTCCAAGTGTGTGATGGGCAGGCTCAGCCTGTGGGGCTGGGGGCTGGGAGCGGACCGTAAAATCAAATAGGAACCGATCTTTTCACAATAAAAGTACTTGATGTTCTCTAATAAAAACACCCACATCTCAAAACAGCAGAGGAGGTTTTTATTGAGGATTCCTCCACGGATTGCTCTGCTCCAGAGAGTGGCCCAGGTGATTGACTGGAAGTGGGCTTAGGTGGTAAGAGCAGACCACAGGGCTGGCCTGAGACTAAGTGTTGAGGGCTTCTGGACACGGTGGACACTATAAATAGCAGATATTATTATTATCTTCATCATCATTATTATCTTCTGGTTGTTGTTGTTCTCAGATTCCCCATCTGTAAAAGCCAGTAGCCTGGGTGTAGGGAAGGGAGTCCCCCTGAGGCAGATTATTAGTCTGGGATTGAAGTCAGGAAAACTCATCTTCCTGAGTTCAAATCCAGCCTCAGACGCGTACTAGCTGTGTCACCCTGGGCAAGTCATTTAACCCTCTTTGGCTCAGTTTCCTCATCTGTAAATGAGCTGGAGAAAGAAATAGCAAAGTACCCTAGTATCTTTGCCAAGATACTGGACCCCAAATGGGGTCACAAATAGTTGGATGTGACTGAACAACAACAGGAAGTATTTTTCCCATAGCCACTCTGTGAAGGAGCTGTAAATCATTATGCCCATTTTAGAGATGAGGAGATTGAGGCTGTAAGGGGCACTTAGGGTCACACAGCTTGTAAATGCTGGATCCTGAACCCAGTTGGGACATACTATTTCTCCTGATCATCTGAAAGTAAACAAGGAGTATTTAGTAAAAGTCATATCTCCTCCTTCTTCCCCACTTCATATATCACAGAAGTGGCTGACCAGCACATTGGAATGGCGGAAGAGCCCATGGCTTGGTTCTACTCTAATGCATCAGGTTATTATTCAATAAAATGTTGAGTTTCACTTTTCAGACAATTGTAGGACAACATGAACCTTGACTATAGTGCTGGGAAGCTTCTGCCTTTTGCCCCCTTGTCTGAGCTGAACTGCTCCTTTGAAACCTGTCCATTCGGGACTGGGCTGGGGAATGTGGGAGAATGGGAACTGAGAAGGGGCCCTTTTGATTGGTTGTCTCTTGCTGGGCAATAGGAAGGATGAAGGGATCTGGTCTGAGCCAATCACTTTACACAGATGAGTCCTGACTCCCAGCTAGGCTAAGTTGCCTCATGTCTAAAAAGTGGAGCTCTGAGGTACCTTTTATCTCTAGCTCCTAACATGTGACCCATGAAGGACCAGGAGGGAGCATTTGTACAGGGAGGTAGGAAGAGGGCACAGAGGCCAAACCATTGCCCAAAAATGGCATGAGGTGATGGTCCAGAGGCAGGGCTGGTAGGGGGTAGGGGGAGGTAGGATACAAGAGATTATGTTATGGAGAGGAAAGACGTTTTGGTGCTTTCTCAGGAAATAAGAGATGCTGAGTTTTGGAAGTCATGGATTTGCAAGTAAATGTATGTAACATACATCTATATCTAATATATATATATATATATATATATATATATATATATAGATAGATAGATAGATAGATAGATAGATATATGCACATGCACACAAATATATA